>PVKZ01000895.1:0-563188 GCA_004027375.1 Macroglossus sobrinus
TGAGGCTAGAGATGAGAAACAGTTTTAGTTTCCAAGCCAATAATTTTGCTTGCAAACGGAACAATTTAAGCTTTTTGTGGTGCAGAGTAGTATTATAAGCCACTAAGAGCATCAAACTCATGATTTCTATATCTGCCTGGCAACCATTGTACCCAAGTGGACAAGTTCTTAAGGCACAGTCACTATGCTGCATGCACCTACTTGCAGGCAACAACTCTACCAAACATTTTTACATTTCAGTACCAAGTTCTGTGTTGGTATAAAAATACATCTCCAAACTCGGTGACTTAAAATAACAATTTATTATCACTCACAAGCCTGGGTAGTTGACTGATAGAAGCAGAGCTCATCTGGGGGGAAGTCTGTTCTGTGTGTCTCTCATTCTCCATGGACCCGTGAAGCAGCCTTGGTAAATCTCTATGATGGCAATGGCTGAAATGTAAAAACAAGACCTAGTATGCAAGCACAGTTCAAGCAGACAGCCTCTGCTTTTTTTTTATACCTGTTAATATTTCAGCAGTCAAAATAAGTCACTTGGCCAAGATCAACGTCAGCAAGCAGGAAAACGCACTGTACCTTTAGGGAGGCAAGGCACGGAAGACTAGCACAGCCAAGAGACTGGAATACATTTTAGGTATTTGTTTTTATTATGAGTTATACTATATTTAGGCATTTGTACCCATGAGGTTTAAGTTCTCTTAAACAAATAATTTCATACTACTTAATGAGGTCAAGCCAGCCAGCCTAAAAAGAATGTTCACTGTCCTAGTAAGTCTTTTTAGAAAATTAATACAGACATTTCCTATCATAAAAGTAGTTTATGGCCACTATAAAAAATTAAAATAGAGGTAAAAAAAGAAATTCAGAATCCTACAGCCCAGATACAGTCATCTTGAACATGATACAGCATATTTTTATATCCTTTTTGCTATGCGTATTTGCCATAAATGTGATAAAAATAGTATGTAAAACTGAATATATTATTTGTCTTCACTTGATGCAAAAATAGTTTCCATTCAAATTACCCCTTCATTTTACAGCTTGCAGGCATGTTCATATGTTTAGCTTCTAGTTCAAATCTTCAAAACAAAGAGACTTTGTTTTATTACTGTTTTCCTGAATAGAAATAGGATATTCTTTTCCTACATGCTAGGTTGCCTGACATTCAAACGAGAATGGCTTCATTAAAAAAACAAAATCGTAACATACAATTCTATACAAACTACATGCAAAATACAATACAAAAACGCAAAACCCTTTGGACTATTACCAGGGCTTCTTTCCGGGCTTGGCCATACGTAAAGCACTTTGCTTATTGGGACTGTGTCACAGGAAGGAATGCTCCACTGATGAGCACCGCTTCCCCCCACCCCGCTCACATCTCACCCACAGCCACAGAGAGTCCTGCTAGAGTGTTGTCATCGCAGAGTAGGGACGGATTCAGGAAGGTCATCTGTCCAAGGGCGCTTTCTCTGGCCGTTCTGGAATGGTGGATAGCCATCATGTCAGAAGGAATATCTGCTCAGCTTTCAGGTTGAAATTCTGAGTGCATCTGAATTTCTGAGCCAGAGAGCAGACATTCACAAAGAGGATTTATTTGGGGTGAAAACACACACTACGTGCTTTTTTCAAAAGAACAGTTGCCTCAGCCTTGTGATTAGAAAAACTTCCATCTACGGCCTTGCCACCCTGGACAAGCCCGATCCCATCTGATTCAGAGGCTAAGCAGGGTCGAGTCTGGTTAATACTTGGATGGGAGACCACCTAGAAAGACCAGGTGCTGTTGGTGTAAAAAAAATACAAAATAAAGGATTATAAACTGACAAGGTCCTTGCAATCTGTGAGGTCAACCAAGGGTTGCCTCGCCTAAAAAAGAAAAAGAAAAAAAGAAGAAAGAAAAACTTCCTTCTAGACCCTGGCAATAGGAAAATTTCAAATCTTACTTTATGGTTTGTAGAGAGGTTTCATATTATTCTGTGTCTTCTTACATACTCTAAAGGTCAGAAGAATTTGTTCTGGGGAGGTTAATCAAGAGGTATTTTAAGCAGAATATCATCAAATTATTATTTTTTTGTTCATGCATTTGTGTTTCATTTGGTTTTGGTTTTCCTTAAAATATGCAATCATAATAAGTCTGTGTACACTTTACAAAGTTGACAAAAAGCCATAACATAGAGCAGGAACCCCTGACTTTTCCAGCCCACAAACCACTCTCCACAGGCAACAACTTTCCATTTTTCAACTTGTCTTTGAGTATTTACTCCAATTTTTAAAAATAATCTACACTGCTAATTTCCTTAATTTATTGACTTTATAAATTATCCGTTGCTATTTCCTGAAGCTCAATGAGCATTTAGCCTTCCCAGAGTTATCACACTCTCTTTACTCAAACTGATAAATAGTTTTTACATTATAATGAGGACCTTGTAAATATTGTTAAGTGCCAAGTAATTGTCGATGATTCATATTTTCTTATTTTTCCTTTACTTTAATTTTGTTTTTTGTTTTTTGTTTTTTTACTTATATTGTTGACATACAACGATAGTTCCAATGAAGCATGGCTTTCTGTGACCGAGCCCTCTGAGGTGCTCCTCCAATTAACAGGCAGAGCCTAGTTCCTGCCTCTTGAACCTGGGCTGGGCTTTGACTTGTTTTGACCAATGAAATATGAAAGAAATGATATCACTCTACTTCCTACAGTAGGTCTTAAGAGAGTCACTGCAGTTCTTCCCTTTGTTCTCTGAGAACCATGAGACAACACAATGAGGAAAAGCCCAGACAAAAAACCACAGGAGTGAGAGACGAAACTTTCCCAGCTGCCTTAGTACTTAAAAGACCTTACTTTGACTGCAAAGATATAAAGAAAACCATGCACGAGCAGTAGAACTGTGCATGAACCATGAGAAATAAAAATCTATGGTTATAAATTATCCATTCCACAGAAACAATGGAGTAGAGATTCTGGAACAATAGCGAGTGACCTTATAACATAGTACTTAATGGAGAAAAGAAGCAGAATGAGAAATATCACTCAATGGCACTTCCATTAATTAAATAACAGTAGTTGCCCTCATCTGCAGGGATATATTCCAAGACCCCCAGTGGATGTCTGAAACTACAGATAGTACCAAACCCTATATACACAGTATTTTTTTCCTATACATACATACAGACCTGTGATAAAGTTTAATTTATAAATTAGGAACAGTAAGAGATTAACAATAACTAATAATAAAATAGAATAATTAATATATTATAATTACAGTTATATGAATGTGGTCTCTCCCTCTAAATATCTTCTTTTCACTTAAAGGAAGCATTTTACAGCTTCTCTTTGGCATATCTAAATGGCCAGCCTCTCTATTATTAGGCTTTGGGGCCATTATTAAGTAAAATAAGGGTGACTTGAACACAAGCACTGTAGTACCGTGACAATCGATCTGCTAACCATGAAGGTTACTAAATGACTAATGGGTGCAGCGCATATACAGCTTGGATATGATGGATAAAGGGATGATTCACTTCCTGGGGGGAAGAGAGAGTCCATCAAGCTACTCAGAATGGAGCACAGACCAAAACTGATGTTTTTTTCCTGGAATTTTCTATTTCATATTTTTTGGACCATGGTTGACTGTGGGTAACTGAAACTGCAAAAAGTAAAACCACAGATAAGAGGGGGTACTTACCTTGTGCATGTATTCAAAGCAATACCAATAGATACATACATAGTTATATACATAATGTATGTATAAATATATATGTACATGCACACATATATGTACATACATGTGTGCATGTACATATATATTTATACAAACAGATACAAACAATATATAACAAATATATCAAAATGGTTTCCCATGGTGGAAAAAGAAATAAAAATCGGATTGTACAAGGACTAGTGACAATAATAGCCATGAAATAAAGAATATGATGAAGTCTGCTTTCTGCTCTTGAAATATACCTTCCCCCACAAAACCTACCACCATCCACCACTTATTCCACTCAGATTCGTTAAATCAAAAACTCTTTAGTGGTGCCCAGCTATTGATATCATTTTAAAGCTCTCCAGACTATACTAATGTGATAGGCAATCACAGCAATCATTAATCTGGTACAGTAAGGTTATTTTCTAAATTATAACTTATTTATTTACTTACTCTGTTTTCCTGGGCTGCTTCTCCTGGAATCTTCTCTCTAATCTGTTTTCATCTGCAAATGTACGGCCCATCCGGGACTCCTTGTGGATGTTTCCTTGTCAGTGTCATTGCTTCTTGTATCTCAGCATTTTACCTTAACTGGTTTACCAACTTGTTCTTCAATTTCTTAGTAATAAAACATGCATGAGAAATAAATTTTGTGAATCTTTTTATATTTATAAATGTCTTACTTTGTCTTCACACTGACTTCAGAATTTTACTGGAGATAAATCTATGAATTGAAAATCAATCTGTGTTATTTTAGCTTTCGTATGAAACAGAATTTTCTTTATTTTTTTCCTCTCTCCCATATCTACCCTTATAAACCCAAACCCAAATGCTTTTAGATTTTACCCTTTAGTTTTTAGGTGAGTCAGAGATTCTCAAATGCATGGGGACTAAAGATTCCAGCTGTGAAAATTATATGGAAAACATTATATCAAAGTTTCAAATTTTTACAAGTAAGGATAGCATATATGAGTCTTCATGCATCCAAAATGGAAAGACCTAAATTGATAAAACTGAAATACATTGATTTTATTGTGCACAGTGCTTATGACGGTGTTCAAAGCCTCTGATCACTGAAAAAAATGTGGATTCACCGAATGACCATTGCTATGCTAAATCCACCTACATTTAATATATAAAAATTTTAACTAAATTACATTAAGACGAAAGATTATTCTAAAATAAAATGTATTTTTATAAGAAATTATATCTCTTTTAGATGATGATCAGCACCATTTCATATGTAGTGAAAGAATGTCTTATCTGTCCACTTTGCAAAAAGAAAAACTTATAAATTAGAAGTCACAATGAAATCCAGACTCCCTAACTGCTGTTTTTTTCCCCCAGTAGAAAGGAATCAATCAGGTATAATACAGAATTACACAGGCAAATACATGAAATGGTCTAGTGTTTATGCAAATTATATATGCAAAACTATCAGCTTTAGGGGGATCAATAGTCAACTGTTAAATTGCTACATCTGCAATTGCAAAAGAGTCAACAAGAAGCTTGGCACTGAAGAGACAGAAAACTCTCAACATAAATACCTCCCTTTCTGCTACCATCATGGTGCGGTTGCAGCCTGCAGCTGTTGGCCTGGTGTAGTCAACTGGATGATACAGATAAACATCAAAAAATCCTGGCTCCTGTGTTCTGAGAAGCACCTGGCAAGGCCCATCCCTTTTTCTCGGGTGTGTGCTTCACTGCAGGTGATACAATCTTCCTTGAGAGAATCAGCTTTCGGGGTGGGAAATTGGGGGAGTGAGAAGAGACAATCTCAGCTCTTGAGCTATAGCACAGAGTCAATAAGAGTTTACTGTTATAACTTTAAAATATTCATGAATCTCTAATAGTTGCAGGCAATGCAAAAACTAAGCTGGCCAGAAAAGGGATGCTGTCCCTGTGTTAATGTGATAAGAAATGGTATGAAAGACTTATGGTATTAAGCATTTCAGCTGTATCATATTAGCACTGTATCATAGACCTTACTTTTCCCCAGCACAATACAGAAATGATTATTATATTAAGACGTTTTCCTAAAAAAATAATTGGAAAAAGAGCTAATGGGATAGGAGAACTAAAATGCATTGTGATTTCAACTGTTTTCTTAAAAAAAAAATTAAAAAGTGCATCTTCAAAACTCTTCCCTAAATCAAAATACATACAAAAACATTTGGTTTACAGCATCCTTTAGAAATGTTTTTGTTACAAAATTTTTATTAGTCTTTTATTTTTATTATTTATTAAATATTCATTCAATATTGTTTATATTTCATATCTTCATTCTTATTTGAAAAAACTTTCTATGCTATTTGTATCTGAATCAAGTTCCCATTTAAGCAGTGAATAATGAAAAGAATAAGAGAAGTGAAAAGGAGATTACACTTCTTGCTGGTTTGAAAGAGCAGAAAGTCAGAAAAACAGGAAGAAAGAAAAGAAAGAGAAAAGGAGAGAGAAGGGAAGAAATAAAAAGAGAATAAAAACTCTGATCCTGATATATACATAATTAGCCCACAAACATCTGGGTTTTAGTACTTTTAGAAGTACTAAAAGTTCCCCTCTGTAATCACTTCCACACACCCTCAGGCCGCGTCCTGTGATTTTTTTTTTTTTTTAATTTCCCAAAGTTTGATGATTAGTGTTTGGTTAAGAACACAGAAAATGATGGTAAGTACCAAATTCAAGAAGAATCTGTTTCAGGTACTTTCAGAACTGAAGTCAGAATAACAGAAAAGGATTTCCTAGTCCAACTACCTCATTATCAAATGGATAAATTAAGTAAATTCTGGGACACTGCTTCAATCGGTTTAAACTACTATAATGAAATACTGTGGACTAGGTGTCTTAAACAACGAAAATTTATTTCTCACGGTTCTGCAGCCTGGAAGTCTGAGACCCAGATGGCAGCATGGTCAGGTTCCTGGTCAGGGCTCTCTTCTTGTTATGCCCTCACATGGCCTTTCCTTGGTGTGTGCATGCAGAGAGAGAGCGATCCCACGTCTTCTCCTCTTTCTGTGAGGACACTGATCCTGCCATGAGGGCCCCACACTCACGACCTAGTCTAACCCTAATTAATTCCCAAAGGCCCCACCTGCAAGTGCCATCAACATTGAGAACTTAACAATCAACTGTCTTTTAACTAGTGGACCATAGGAAAGAGGAATAGATTCATATAACAAAGTTATTCTATTTTTCACTCATCCAATATTTGAGTTGTTAAATAAACTCATAGGGGCAGAATTTTTAAATAATAAAATGTAAAGAAAATCTAATCCAAAACATTTTAAAATAAATTTAAAAACTGAAGAAAGTCCAACTATTTGATCAAAGTCATAGAAATGGTTTGAGAGAATCAAAGTTGAAGTTTATATGTTATTGCTATTAGTTCAGAGTTCTATGCCAGCCTTCAGGGTTCTTGCCAGACTAAACCAAGAATAGTTTATAACAGACTCACAGAAAGAAGATTAGAAACCTGTGAGCAGGTAGAGGTAAAGTTCAAAATATTAATGTTTTGGCTATTGTCATATATTAATTGTTGACTGATAAAATAGAAAGAGTTCCTACTGTACTATATTGCTTTGGAACTAATAATTTCTAATAATACTAATAATTTCTCTGAAGAAATGTTGTACTAGCAGATACTGGAATAAATATTTTAAAAAACAGAACTCTAGACCTGTTACTAAAAATTGCTTTGTTAGAAAAAAAAGTACAAGCTTGTAATTACAATATATTTTTGCAATAAAAAGTTATTTTATGTAATTGTTCATGTGTCATAATCTCATAGACTATACAAGAAAGAATTTCTTCTTTGAAATGACTAAAATGGTATTGGGTGAATATGTAAAATAAGAAGGAATATGCAACATGTAATATCCTTATGTGGAATAAGAAGTTGAGAAACTTATTGGGCCTTCTAAAATTGCAACTAAATTCATCATAATGTCAAATTAATCAGTGCTTACTTCATTATACACCTCTGGAAGTTTACTTTTTGCATTGCTTCATTGCTGATATTCCTCATTGTATAAAATTTAAGGCATTCGTAGTAGGCATCTTCATTTATAATTATAAACAGATCAAAATATTCACAATTGAAAGTTTATGAGAACTGTAATTTGATGAAAGATAAAAAATAAATATGTAACATTATAACTGTAAACAGAATTTACTTATCCCACCTCGCCATTAATTAGATATTTAGTAGCATAACTTTTTTTCTCCATTCTTAAAAAGAGAGATTATAACGTAAACCTAGTTTCCCCATTTTTAAAAAGAGAGATTATAACATAAATTGGACCCAAAGCATCTTACTACTCTGATGTGTAGAAATCTAACAGCTAATTCTAATTTTACAAATTGTACAAGCCAACCAAATCTGAGTTTACCTATGTTAATTCTACTTTGGATCCTTAAAGGGTTTTATTAAATTCTTCATACATGACATTACATTGTTGTCAAGGATTTCCACAATTTTCTGACAGTGTAATCAAATAATTGATTAAAATGAGTTAAAATTAAAAAAAAAAATCAATCTCTTAGCACAAAATACAGGATCTTCAATATCCTAAATTATTTATTTCATTATTTGCATATACTTTTTCTAGCAGGTCCATACAAATTTGTAACCTTATGCATACCTGAAATTCCTTTGGCAATAAAATATCTTTCACTTTCCAGTAAGCACTCTTTGGAATGAGTTTAACACACCAGAGAGCACTTCTGTTCATTCTCAAAAGAAATTCCGCATCTTCTTCAAGACTTTATGATCCTCATATTATTTGCTATTGAGCAGGCAATAACGAGAAGATATTCTAAAATGTAATGTGAGTTTTAGTTTTTGTTTGCTAAAGGTATGAATATAGTAAAATCAAACTTCTGCATTTATAACTTTTTATGAAGCATATGTAAATTTTAATACAGAAAACCTAAAATTCATCTGCTGTTTACTTAGGACATTAGACATAGAGTTTGTCCAGCTAAGAGTTACTAAAATATTAAGTTTTCTTTGTAGGTTGAGGAAAAAGAATTTCAATAGTGGCAGGGTATGAGTCGAATATCCTAAATGCTTTGTCCTCCTTTTATAAAGTAACAGATAGTGTGACATTAAGAAACTGAAGAGAATGAGTAGTTAACATGAACTTCTTTTAAAATTTAGGTAAACCAGACAAACATTGGAACAGTCTCAGTTCTGTTTGTTGTAGATATCGTACATATTTATATGTGAATTATATATGCCATTTATATATAAAATGTCTCTATATAATACTTACATGCTCAATGGCTGTACTTACCTATGGGTATGTATTAGATGAGAGGCAAGCTATGACTACTTATAAAGTCAATTCTCTATTAACTTTTAATGCAATTGGTATTTAGAATAAACAATTCCAAAATCTATTAATAAGCTTATAATTAAGAATAAAACAAGGAGGCCATAAAATGACATCTGGTATTAACAATGAGTATTGTTATCAGATATTAACAATAGCAAGGTTGTTGCAAGTGCTGACTCTGCAGCCAGTTTGTCTGGATTTAAATGTCAGCCCCATTATTTACCAGCTATTGTACCTTAAATTCTCTGTTGAAATTATTCTAAGTGTTTAAATTTGATTCCCCTTTCTTTTCTAAGCACCAGAGAGGAATATATTTCTCTATCTTTTATGGACAGGGAAGAGATGTGATAAGTTCTGGCCAATGAACTATGAGAGATAAAGATGTGTGTATAGCTGGGTCCAGATCAGTATGGAGATGTCTTCTCCTTCTCCATGCCTCTGAAAGCTAAGGGATGGGACAGAGGAGTCACAAACATTAGAAACAACATCAGTCTGAGCCTTAACTAGGAGTATGCGGAGACCAACAATGGACATATAATATAAGCAAGAAATAAACCTTGGTTGTGTCAAGTTTCTGAGGGCTTGAAATTCATTTGTTACTACAGCATATCCTTGCCTAATGGCTAATAACCTCACTATGTCTGTTTCCTCATCTATCACTGGGACAATAACAGGACCTAGTTATTTTTGTGGTTGTCAGCAAGATTTAATGAAGCAACACATCAATACAACTTTGTAATTCTTATTAATAGAAATAGCATATATAGACCCCCACTTAACACATTTTAAATTGTAGAACATTCCACCTGCCTAAAACCCGTATATAACCAGCAGTCCACACTTCTGCAATGTATATCATCTAAAATTATAAAACAAAGTCTCAAATTATGCTTTAGTATAAAATAATTCTCCTAGGATTTATGATTTTTATCATATGAAATATTTGCTCATTGACAGGAATAGCCCAGTGGCTGACTTATTAATGACACCTCTGATTTTTAGAAATAATACATTTTTTTCTATTATATGAAAGGAAGCAGTAGCTAGGTAAGTGGGGAAGGGTAGAGAGAAACAATAGTGAAGGGTGGTGGACACTGGAGCACAAAAGATGACCGGAGTCTCATGCGATTACAGCTTTAGCTACCAAGCTTTGGAGCTGAAGACCACTTGAATTCGTCTCTGACCCTAGGAGTGAAATAAGAGCTTTCTTTCTTGCTTCAAAAATGTAAGCTCTTCACAGACACACTTTTTACTTAATTCACATGACTTCAGAGAAAGGTGCTATTTCCTGTACTTTGCAGATAAGAAAGACACACCGCAGACTGGGGGAAGAATAAGAGAGTCACTCCATACCCGAAGGCATTTACTCCCTAGGAGAGCAACTCTCAGGTCTTCATTTCCATTCAGTTGCTCATTTATTGCTCTTGCTCATGTTTTAAACTAGAGACAAAAATGAAAAGAACAGTTTCTCAAAGCATATGCACACACAAAAGGAAACATTTCCCCTGGAGGAGCAAAGTATTTTTACATTATTGTCGTTTTACTGAATTCTAGGGAAGAATTTATTGACCAAGGAAAGAAACAAATGGATTAACAGATCTCGTGGGACCAACAGTCTCTGGATGCTAGGAGGTCCATCCAGCAGAAATAAAAAAAAAAAAAAAAAAAAAGAGAGTAAGACATTTCCAATATATTTAATTTGAAGAAAAATTCTTTCATATTTCTTCGATAAACAAAATTAGCCACATTACATTTTAACTCTGATAAGGATTATTAATTAAATTATTTAGGCTCACATTAGAGGACTATATAACACATATTACAGTCAAAGGAAATGTATATTAAAATGTTCATTAAAAATAAATAAAAGTGTTATGGTAAATACTGCATGAACAGTATTTTATAAATAAAATAAACAGGTATAAACAGGCAGAGATCCTATATCTAGATGTGTATCATCTATGCCACTGATGAAACATAAAGAAATTATAGAATATTTAATAAATAACTAAAATCTAAGAGATGAGTGCTTTCAGCCATTTAAAATTAAAATTTAAACATTGACTAACTGCCCAATCTATGTTAATCATTATCCACAAAGAGCCTGTTATATAGTTGGAAAAATGCAGGTCAAGATAGAGCAAATAATTAAGATATTTACCAAACATTTGAAAGAAAAAAATGGCACTTCTACCCCTACTAAAGAACTTTATAAAGCAATAAAAAAATATATCAATTCCCCCCCCACGAAAATGAAAAACATGAAATAAATTTTCCACTTTCCAAAATTATTATTATCCAATAAAAACAGTAAATGCCATGTGGGCTTATCATATTGGAAGTAAATAAAAAAATATCTTATCTAGTAACGATATCAATGTTGAAAATGAGTTCTCTCATATGCTTGCAAGTGCTATTGCAAATTACTAAAAAAGTTCTCGAGATATATTTATTAAAATATACTAGGAAACCTTAAATTTTTACATCTCATTTTAAACATACATTCAATATGTAGTAACTTATACTAAATAATCATGAATGTTTACAAAGATGTGGATACAGAAAGCTTCGCTGAAAAGATATTTATGAGAAATAATGAAATAAGTAAAATGTTTATATACACATGGCAAACCTATATGAATAAATTGTATTCTGTCCAAAATGATAAAGAAGAATATGTAAAGACATGCAAAATGATCATCACTTATTACAAATTAAACATGAAACGATTTGAAAAATCTCTAAGTGCAATAAAATTCATAGGAATCAAATTAATATTGATGAAGGCAGCAAAAAAGTAGAATGAAGGCAGTCACATATACTGGATTGTGAAGAAGCATGTTTTTAAAAAGCTAAATAGATAATGTAGGGATTTCTAATTGAAGAAAAAAATGTATTGGCCAAGGCACAGAAATAGCAATAATTATATAGTGTGTCATAAATACAAAGAACCATCGTCTAACTTGAATAAAAATGAATGATGGGAAGGAAAAGAAAAGGAGAGAATGGAACAAACATTATCACAGCTAGCATTTGTTGAACCTTCCTCTGTGCCAAGAACTGTGATAAACACTTTAAATGTGTTATTACATTTAAACACATACCTCTATTCCACACATCTAAACACATACCTCTATTCCACGAGGTAAGTAAGTACTCTTAATCTCGCTTTACGGGACACAGTACAGGGGCTTGGTGAGTGCAGGTTCTGGAGACACACTGCTTCATTTCCTACCCCAGGCTCCTCCCTACTGGCTGTGTAACCCGGGGCAAGTGACAAAGCCTCTTTATGCCTCATATTCAAATAATGGTTGTAACAGTACCTACTCATATGATTGTTATGAAGAGTAAATGATATAATATGAGCGATGCTCTTATGACAGAGCCTGGCAAATGGTAAGTGCTGAAATTTTTAACCTATTTTTATTAAATTAAAAATTTGAGTCTTCGAAATTCTAAGTAAAGTTCTGCAACTTGCAGAATAGTGAATTAAAGCCAGATATGCCTGACCACAAGCCTAGGCTCAGAGGTACAATGCTGTCCCCTGTCTATTCACATAGGTGACAGCAAAATGCCTGCTCATACCTTGGCATTAAGGAAAAACAGCCTCTCTAGGGATTTAAAACAGAAGTATGAAAATGTTCTACAATGAGAAAGAATGATGCCCAGACCTCGGGCTTTTGCATACCCTGAGAAATCCTGTGCCATCGGCAGAGAAACCGGCCAGCTTTGGAAACAAACAAACAAACAAACAAACAAACAAACAAGAACATCCCAGAGGCAGTGCTCATCAAAGCTCTGGGCAGTGGAGAGGGAATACATGCAAGTCAAATGGCTGTGAATAGTCCATTTGCACTGGCTGGACAGTCCCAGGCTTAGTCCACTGTGAATAAACATTTGATTTATTTCACAATTTGATTCTCCTAGCTCTTTTGCTTCCCACTCAGATCTGTGTTCAGAAAATAAGCACTGACCATACCACAAAAGTGAAAGTCTTAGTAAGTAATATTTTCATTGTTCATTGATTTTCTGTTCTGATTTTGTAAATATGGTTAATTTAAGTTTGCCTTATATTTTATTTTCAAAACTACATCATTTTAAGAGAGAAAGAGGGTATTATGAATGTCCTGGGACAACACTCAAAAACAGATGGATTTGGGGAAATTGGGACCAATAGTCAGACTAGGTCAACATGACTTATGGCCCAGGATTTTAAAATACTCTATATCTCCTTCTTCCGCAAATTAGATTTTTTAGCCTGTATAGCATAAGAAAATAGTGCCTGAATTAAGGTAATGCCAAGACTTTAAATTATGACTGTGATCTTGGATAATGTACATAATGCTTTAAGCTGTAATTTCCCTATTTAAAATTGAAAAAAATAATTCCTATCTGAAAGGGCTATTGTGAGAATTTATATATGCAATACACATATGCATATACTTACACAAATTCATATGCATGTGTGCATCTATCTATCTATCTATCTATCTATATATATATATATAAATATGTATCTATGTATGTATATCTTAGGCCAGTGAATGCTCAGAAACTGGTAGTAGTTGTTATAATTTTCTCACCATCCTAACTCAACTCTCTGAGGCCTCTTATGAGGCAGGCAGCTGATTTTTCTCAGGCACTGCTATGAGATTTTTTCACATTTCTATTATCAGGTACATTCCAGGAACGGTTCATCTTCTCTGTATGAAAATGGTGAAAAATCTATGTACCTCAGTTCTGCCTTTCTCCATAGACGACAATAGTAGTTATTGGTTTCATAATATTTACGAACTACGTTTCAGTAGTTGATATGTTTATAAGTATGAACATTTCTGTTTTATGCTAGAAGCACTGTTACATGTTAGATGATGTGTCCTAGAATAGGCCATTTTGAATAAGATGGAACAAGCATCCCTAAGGGAAAGACTTTTAAATATTACCTGGGAGAAAGGCAGCTTCAACTCCAGATAACTTCACCTCGTGACAGGAAAATTTTCGAATGTGTAGAATTTGTACACTTCATGAGTGGAACTGGGAGGCCTGAATATAAAAAGGATGACAAGAATTATAATGAAAGGGTTTCCCAGTGAGTGATAAAAAGGAAACAGAAGAGACCGTTGGATGAACCTGTAGTTCAAGGGTGAGAAGAGCAACAAGAAAACCTAGCAAAGACAAAACAGGTCAGAGACATAAAGTATAAGACACAATGAAGTATAGCATCACAGAAGTCAGAGCAAGTGGACTGGGAACATGTAAAGTCAGAGAAAGTGACTATGAACATGCAACAGCAGCAACAAGAGTCTAGCATCTTCTATGTGGTGTCTACCATTCTTCAGTCTCATAACTAATAAGGGATATGTATTTACTTGCCAAAACCTACAGAGAGGAAAAATATAAAGTTACTCAAGATTTCTAATGTCTTTTGATCAATGGTAAGTGGTAAGTGAAAACCTGTCTTTTTGCCACCAAAGGTCACTGTGGCTTTGATCGCGGTATTAAGGAGGTTAACTGGAGGCCGTCATGGAATGCCTCACAGTGCCCTTGGCCGTGAGGCAGATTCAAAGGCTCCACCTCTAGGCTAGAAGAGCTTCCCCCTTAAGTGTTATAAGGATATGTGGGGATGGCACCTGGAATCAATCTTGATCCCGAAGTCCCACAGAAATGCTAAAATATTCACACTCACAGCCAGCAAAGATAGTGAGGTTTCTCAGCTTTATGACCAATGTAGGTTGTGAAGTTTCTCAGCTTTATGACTAGCATAGGTTGTGTGTAAAATACCTTTTACGATCCCTACTGAATAGTTTAATAAGCTGTGGCAGGACTCTAATATTAGATTCGGTAGAGGCATTCAAATATGGAAGTGGCAGTAACTGTGTTTTAATGCTGTTTTATTCCCAAGAAAGCATTCCATAGATATCCACATTTAGAATAAGGAAAATTACTTCCATAGAGAATATATGGCATGCTTATGAAACATTAAAGGAATTTTAATCCTTTTCATTTAAAGAATAAGATCATAAAAAATATTTGCTTTACACATAAATCTACAAATCCTTTTTCTTTCTAGCTTTCTTTTCTGCTTTGTCTATGTGAATGTTAAATTGCACAAAGTCTAAATTCTGGGTGATGACAAATATTACTCTAATAATGTTCATCTTATCTACATTTGTTTGACTTATTTTTAAATCCTAAAAGAACATATAAATATTTGAAATAAAGTTAGTAATACAATTTTGTCATTAAAAGCCAATTGTTATTCATGATATTCACTTAAATCTAGTTAATGAAGAATTCATTTATCTATCAAAAGAAGTAATTCATAAAAATATAATTATTATATTCCAAATAAAGTTGATATCAACATGACCAGATATAAATATTATCTACAATTAAAAATTGGTGGGCCTTTATGATAGTTATGATTTAATTAGCAAGAAACTCATTGCCTTCCTCAAAGAAATGCTTTATTTTCATATAATTCCAAACCATTAATGAAAATTCATTTACAAAATCTACTTCCTTTTCTTGCCAATCCAAACTAAAAGTATATCAGTTATTTCATAAATATGACATTTACAACTTATTCAAATCCATAATTATTCAACTTTTCCATAAATTCATTATTTTTGAAATGATTTTGTTGTTGCAGATTCTATAATTTCTAATATTCAATATATATGCTTACTTCAGTGAATACTAGAATATCCCTAATGTAGAGGATAAAGATTCACTGGCATTAAAATACACCACTTCAAATTTTCCTTGTTCAGTCCTAACTTAACCACTTCCCAGCTGAGTGACCTCAGGCAACCTACTAACTCCGAACATTTCAGATTCCTCATCTTTAAAATAGGGTCATCTTAACTTGTGGGGAACTTGTGAAGATGAGATAATGTTCACCACTCACCTGGCAAAAGTTAGGTGCTCAGTAATTGGTTGTTAACAATAACTGAAATTGAGGTCAGTAACATTCACCCTCTTCCTAAAAAGACATCCAGAAAGAGGCAGTTAGTGATCAGAGCAACACCACCATGAAAATGTTGACGTTTTTACGTCATTGACAGGCAGACCCTTTCATTGACCCTACAACACTAGTTCAGTGCTTTTTTATACGCCACACATGCCGGGATCTGAATACTCGTGCCGTTTTTAACAATCCCACTTTAGATTCAAAGAATCAGATAGAAAGAGATTTTATAAAGCCAGGCGAAAGATCTGTCGGTCTGGGTTAAAAAAACTACTGGCGCACAAATTTTCCTTAAGCTTTTCAAATGTAACACTTCAGTGTGTGAGAGTGAAGAAGAATAGGTATCTGAAGGCTAGAAGGCACAGGATCAGTGCCCTAAAACGCAGTTTAGAATTTCTCTCCTTCCACGGATTTGTTTTGCCCCTGACCTAATTTCCATGCTAATTTATAGGGTTTACGATTGCTTTATTCTCCGCACAGCCCATACCTCTCCCTTCTTTCAAGTCTCCCAGGGACAGACTTCAGGGAGTAAGGCGTATATAACATCAATAAACCGCACTCGGTTGAACTGTTCATTATGCAGTGACTGCTGGTCCACTTTGTGGATTTTCCATGCCCTTCATTTCATCTCCTCCACAGTCCGACAACCTTTCTTTTGATGATTTCGCTGCTCATTATCACCTCTACCAGAAGTGAGAAGAAAGAATATAAAATTTAAATGAGTTGAAAATGACTTAAAATTTATTTTGAGGATAAAGAGAGAAAGTTGAAAAATGTGAGCTAAAATTAAGCCTTGGATTTTCACCTAGTTACACTTATCCCTGTTGAAGTGATGCTAATTGAGCTCTTGAATAAAAAGACTTGGTCAACCCCATCACGTCCCTTCCTCTTGGAATATGGAGAAAGAGGAGAAAGGTGAACTCTGTTTAGAGAAAGTTTTCTAAAACAAAAAGTACTAGTTAAGATAGACTAATGCTTGCCAAAGTCACATTTATAAGTTGCACGGTACTGGGGTAAATGTTTCAGAATACAAGTTTATAGTACAGTAAATTTAGTTTATTTGCATCCTTTTCATATGAGTTGTTTAAATCTATATTTCTTTTATTTTAAAATTAGCTTCAAGTATACAATACATTGGTTAGACATCTATCTAATTTATAAAATGATCCCCCCATTTGCTCCCTCCCTCCCTTGGCCCTCCACCTAGCCACCATATTAATGTTAACTGCATTCCCTATGCCGTGCTCCCCATCCCGGTGACCAACTATCAACTACTAATTTGTGCTTTTTTAACCCTTCACCCTGTTCACCCAGCCCCTCAATCCCTCTCCCCTTTGTCTGTCACCAAATTGTCCACTATATTTGTGACTCTGTTTTTGATCAGTTTGTTCTTTTTGTTCCTTAGATTCCGCATCTAAGTGAAATCATATGGCATTTATCTTTGTCTGACTTATTTCACTCAGCATAATAACCTCTAGGTCCATCCACGTTGTTGCAAATAGTAGGATTTCATTTTTTTTAATGGCTGAGTAACATTCTGTTGTATATATGAATCATAATTTCATTATCCAATCGTCTGTTGATGGGCATTTGGGTTGCTTCCATATCTCGGCTATTGTAAATTTTGCTGCATAGATCTTTATGAATTATTGTATATTTCTTTACTAAATTTACCATCTAGCTTTTTTAGCAGAACTAATATTAAAATATTTAAAATAATCAATATGCTAATTTCCTATTACTCTCAAGATTGATTTCTGAGTTGTGTAGGGAAAAAGCAATAGGCTTTTTTAAAGTTTGTCTTATATACCTGAACAAGAATTTATCCAAATTAGTACTGGTTCTTAAAAATATTTATAAAGTCAAAAGAATAATAAAATAAAGTAACTAACCAGTACTTAGAGCAATGTTTAAAATCAAGGCTTTTGAAGATAATAGATGGTGAAAAAAAATAAGTGCTGTTTTTCTAAATTATCCTCTACATCGGAGACCATCGTAAGGCCAAAATCTACTAGTATTCCAAGAAAGAGGAGTAGTTTGAGAATTTGAATTAGCTATGGGTGATCTCGCATGCTCTCAAATAAAATATAAAAGGAGGGCTAACTAGACGATCCATAAAATTACTAAAAACTTTGCAAACTTTCAATTATACACACATAATATATTTTAAGCCTACAAGTTGGGAGAAGATCTAAGCTAGCCAAACAGAGATAAGTTTGTGTCAGTGTGTATGTTATCTATTTCAGTCACTGATTAGAGTTTTCTCTTTGAAAAGGCATCATACAGCAAATCCAGCCTACAATGTTTTGCTTATTGTAGGTGTGTGATAAATGTGGACCTGAAACACACTTAAATGTATATGGGTCCTAGAGCCACCCATTCGGGTAAGATGGATGCACCAGACTGGCAAGTTCATATGCTCTGGAGGCCATAGTTCCAGGTCCAGTTGCCATAGACACTGGTAAACATTATAATATATAGCTGTAAAATTGATATAATATCTATATTATAATACTGTCATGAGTTTTAAGTAAATAAACATGTAAAGCATCCAGTAGCATGTTCAGAACATAAATGATACTCAGTATGTGATTTTGTCATTTCTCAGATATTGCACTGGTTTTACAAATGGGATCATCCCTTCCCTTGACTATTAGATCAGAAAAAAGAATATATATTTTTTTTACATTTGTAAATATAAATTTATAAGTTACATACTTATAAAAGATTCTATAAAAATTTTTGTTACATGTTTAATTTTGTATTTGTGATATGTAATATTGTATTTTTATTACACTATGTCATATTTTGTACTATTTACATTTATACACATAGATAATATATATATATTATTTCTATATATACACACTAAAATAAGGTCATACTGTAAATTTGTATTTATTTGCAATCTTGACTTAATCAGAATAAAAGACTGTGGTGCAAAATAGGTTTAAATATTAAGGTATACATTAATTATGTGAAACTTTGTAGATATCATACTGTTAATTAAAATATTTTAAATGGTACAATTAGAATTAATTCAAAAGTACTAAACAAAAACTACCTGGAAAAGATAATACTTCAAAAATTTCTAAAGTTTTAGAGTATGTTTACTAAATGTACAAAGTTTGATGATGGTATCCTCATGGACACTTATAAAATTCTCACAGCTTTATAGAAAGAGAAAAACTATATGGAGAGAAATCTTACAGTAAATGAAAAATATTAGTAACCTTTAGTGATATAATGCAGTAAATTATAATAAAATCTGCTTGTGTACCATCATGTGGTACCTACTGACAGATATTAGGTAAGCCACTTCACATGTCTGTGTGTGGGAGGGAGAGGTGGCGGTTTTAGGGAATTGAAACAGAGAAGTGTGACTTATCTGAAGTCACAGAGTAACTTAGCAACAACCATGAGAACGGAGTTCAAAGCCCCTGGCTCAGCTCGGTGTACCATCTATTGTATCAAGTTGTTTTCCTTGTCTATAGAAAAAAACAGGCTGGGGAGGCATATAATCCAACTATTCTTCTAGATCGATTTTTACAAAACACCTGGGAAGCAGGCCCAGAGCAACTGAGACATCTGAGAAGTTCATAAGTATTATTTTCAAGGGACAAATAGCATAGAAGCTCGCTAAGTCATCTTTAGAATTATGCGACACCAGATGGTAGGTCACAGGACTGGAATCATTAAGGGACAGGAGTTTGGGAATGTTTGTACAGTGTCTAGAGAGAAGGTACAGGAAAAGAAAGAAGGGTATTAGGTCTTTTTTTTTTTTTTTTAAAAAGCCCAATTACACTGTAAATCTGCATGAAACCCCTGCTTAGATCTTCAGAGGACTGATTATAACAAGTGATCAGTGAACAGTCTGAAATGTGACATGCAAGGTATTACCCAAAATTGTGCCAAGGTCTCCCCCATCTTGATAAACTTCATGCAAAGGCTGTGCAATCACCACAGTAATTTAAAGCAAAGGTGGTTATTATTGTCATTCCAATCCAGAATGTGTTTAATTCCTTTGTTTCAATTTACATTATAGGTTCATATGTTCATGCTTTTTAAAAATACTCTGAACTATTATTGCTAACTACATAGATTTAACTTCTTGCCAACTTAGCAAAGGGAGGAGGAATAATAACTCTTTCCATAGAGAGCAGCTAGATGATATTGCCAGAAGACCAAGATTCTGCTGGAAAGGAATAGAGGGGACATTGGAAAAAGATGCATCTGTGCCAAAAGCATTCATTACAAAGCAAAAGGCCTAAGATTTCAGGAAAAATGAAAGATGCTTGAGAAAACAATTACAAAGAAGTGATGTTACTTCAACTGGATTGCCTATACAGTACTTCCTCTGTAGTGGCCTTGTAAACAAAGAGATTTTATATTTTCCCTCAAGAGATTCCTATATAGGAAAGAATTCCTATATAGAAAAGAGATTCCTATATTTTCCCTCAAATAAAGGCAAGTGATCTAAACCTGTTGGCGAGGACATGAGCTGTGAGGAAATACACAGTCTACTGCTGTTGGTATCCGTATAGACGTAGAATGAATTCTGATTGTGGGTCCAGCCTGCATGTACTCTGACCGCTAATGGATTGCCTAATTCCAGCCATGTGTCCCAGACTTCCAGAAGCTGTGGGTATTGTGTGAGACATCAATTAAACACATTTCAGAGGCAGCTTGGTACTGATTTTTAGAAATCAATATGTTCCAACCACAGACCCTAAAGTAAATATTTACCAGTTATGGTAAAAGTTCAGCTGTAGGACAGCCCCAGTAGCTGAAGAAGCAAATCCTATTTCATAACCATGTTTTGTTTACCAGACGTCTAACGGCCTTACACCCACGTGTGCATGTCTTGCGGGTGTTTACCACTCATTGGCCCTCCAACTTCACTCTGAAGAGCTTAAGGGGGCTAATATCATAAGCCAATTCTTATTATCTGCCAGATTTGCATTATCAAGAGTTTTGTTTGTGAATTCCATGTATAGCCCCATTTGTGCAATAAGAAACCGGTGTTTTGATGTATTGTCAATATTTAGGATTCTGTGTCTCTAGGATTAGCAGCAATGAGGAGAAAAAAGGAAGAGCTAGAAGAGAAACAATTAGCTCAGCCAAGTAATTCAAATTCTAGTTAGCGTAGAAAATTAAAGTGGTTCCTACAGAAAGCACAGGGATGTCATCTTTCTTCCCACCCAAGACACAGACCTTTTCTCTTCGAGGCTCAGTTACTAGGTGCTCAGGGAGAGAGGGCTTTATGTCAGGGCAGCCCACGGGATATCTGGAAACCTAGAGATGAAGAAAAATGTCTAGTCAGGCAAAGGCCAACAGTCTTTTCATTACTCAGATGACACCCTGCAGATCAAAAAGTGTTTCATTTGACTTAATGCACTGGACTCTCTCCAGACCCGACTTTATAAATGAGAACACAGGTCATATGGCTATTTAGTGTCAGAGCCAGAGAGGGTGTCCAAGCATTCTGCACCACAAGCCTCCAGGATTCCTTTCTAAAGGACCACTTTCTCAGGAAGCATTATAAAGAGGAAAAAAGAAATGATTTGAAAAGTAACCAATCTTTTACCTAGACTTCAGTGCACCCCTCAAGAAAAAAATTTCACCCCTTGGAGAAATATGTCAAAATTGCTTGCAGGCAGAACCACTTGTGTCCCCCGCCCCCCACAATTGTTTCCACTCTTCCCCTTGGCCTTTTCCCTCTTAAAGACCACAAGGCAGGCGCCCAGAGACACTCGTGCCCACCACTAAGAAACTAGCAGCTCTGCCACCACCAAGAGCAAAGATTCAAAATTAGAGCATGCCCAAACCTTCACCGATTTCATCTATTTGCTTTTCCTGCTCGGACCACCTTTCAGAGTTTGAAAGTCCTTCCCTCTGCAACGAAAAGTGGGTTTTCGTTCTCTCTGCACACACTGTTGGATCCGAGCCTCTCTCGGAGGCGCTGAACTAACTGGTGGTGGCAGAGCAGGCGATCTGGGACAAGCTCCTGCGACTGCTCTGTAGCGCCGCGATTTCCCCTCTCTATAAATCCAGGTATAAATGCAGGCTTATTTATTTATTCTAATTCTCCCTCTCCGGCTCTCGCAACCTGTGGACTCGGGTTCTGACTGGTGCGGCGAGGAGGGGCGCTGGTGGGCACGCGCCCCGCTGCCCCGCCGGCTGGTGCCTCGTCGCAGTCTCCGTGCGCAGGCCGCCCCCCGCCCCCCGGTTCTGGCTCCTCCAGCGGGGTCTGGACCGACCCGGGTCCGGGGCAGGAAACTATGACCGTGCCCTTCTGCCCCCTCGCCTGTCTGCCCGCCTTTAGCTCCCGTCCTTAATTGACGAGCCGGTGACTATTGGCTGAAGTTCCCCGGCGATTTGCATGAACGGGGAGGGAGTGTCTTCGGGCGCCCTCCCGTCAGGAGCACGCCGACTGCAGCCTCCTTGGGAATGCGCGGCCGAGGGGATGCGCGCGGCTCGCGGGCCCTGGCAGTGAGCGGGCGCCCGGCGACCTGGCACCCGCGCCTGGATATGGGGCGGCTCAGTCGTCCCAGGAGCAGCACCAGCCACAGAAACCTGCCGGTAAGGCTTGGGGTGCAGAAGCCCCGCGGCCCCGACAAGTTGCAGCACTAGGAGGCAGTTCCCACTCCTTGCTGGTTTTCAAACCTTTTTTACCTTCATCCAAACTTCATGGGAAGACGGTGGGGGAGGGAGTTCGGGATAATGTGTCTTCATTTAAGCGAGGAATGGGCAAGTCGTTCGGTCGTGAGAGGAAGTTTCTGAAGCAGAAATGTGGGCAAATGAGGTGGAAGGGAGCGCGGGTGGGGGCTCAATCCGCTTTAGATACTGGGGTTCGGAGATTTTCCTGCTGCCGGCATCTGGCCACGACTGTCCACTGCGTTTGACAGATTGTTTTTGCATAATCATTTCACTTCTTTCCTCCTAGGGGAGGGGGACCAGTGAGGGATTCATAAGGGGTGGAGATGTGGATCTTTTCGATTTGATTTCAGATGCATGCTTAAATTAAAATCACTACTGTGCTAATGTGTTTATTTAATGGGGTGTGGGGGGGGGAGGGTTCCAAGCAGAAAGCATTACTACATTTTCTATATTATTATTATTATTGATATCATTGTTAATGGGTCTCATGATCAGGGGTGCAGCACTCATATTTAGCTTTACGGGGATCTTAGTGGCAGAAACGTTTCAATGGGAAATAAATGGATAAACTGTCCGCCTCTCAGGCCTCTCCACCCCCCATAACCTACCCTGGCGGATTCCCTTTCGCGCTGCGCAGTCCAGAGTTGGAGTCCTCTCTCCACTCCAGCGCGTGTTCCCAGGGATGCTTTCGGGTCTGGGATTGCGAATGTCACCGGGATGAGGGTGGCGATGGGGCGCGGGGGTAGAAAGTGAACGGGAAATTTAAGTTTTGGAGGAAACGGTGCCCCCACCGACCTCTCCTGGGCGGCGTTCCCTCTTCGCCCAGCTTGCTCTGAGACGAGAGGGGTTTGCCTCTGGGACCGGGCACTGTTTTCTGACTCGCATCCCGGTGCTGCCGCGCGTGTGTAACGAGCCTTCTCCCCTCTCCCCCTCCCCTTTCAGCATCTGTTTCTGCTTTTCCTCTCCGTGGGACCCTTCAACTGCCTCGCGAGTTACAGCCGGGCCACGGAGCTTCTGTACAGCCTGAACGAGGGGCTGCCCGCGGGCGTGCTCATCGGCAGCCTGGCCGAGGACCTGCGGCTGGTGCCCGCGGCCGCGGGGAGGCAGGGCCCGCAGCCCGCGCCGCCCGAGCGCGCAGGCTCCGAGCCCAGGCCCCCCCTCTCCTTCAGCCTGGCCTCCCGCGGACTGAGTGGCCAGTACGTGACTCTGGACAACCGCTCCGGGGAGCTGCACACTTCCGCCCAGGAGATCGACCGCGAGGCCCTGTGTCTTGAAGGAGGTGGAGGGGCTGCCTGGGGCGGCAGCATTTCCATCTCCACCTCGCCTTCCTCGGACTCCTGTCTTTTGCTTCTGGATGTACTGGTCCTGCCTCAGGAATACTTTAGGTTCGTGAAGGTGAAAATCGCTATCCGGGACATCAATGACAATGCCCCGCAGTTCCCGGTTTCCCAGATCTCGGTGTGGGTCCCAGAAAATGCGCCTGTAAACACCCGGCTGGCCATAGAGCATCCTGCCATGGACCCAGACACGGGCACGAACGGGGTGCAGACCTACCGCTTACTGGACTACCACCGTGTGTTCACCCTGGACGTGGAGGAGAATGAGAATGGGGAGCGCACCCCCTACCTAATTGTCATGGGGTTGCTGGACAGGGAGACCCAAGACCAGTATGTGAGCATCATCATAGCTGAAGATGGCGGGTCTCCACCGCTGTTGGGCAGCGCCACCCTCACCATTGGCATAAGTGACATCAATGACAACTGCCCTCTTTTTACAGACTCACAGATCAATGTCACCGTATATGGGAATGCTACAGTGGGTACACCGATTGCAGCTGTCCAGGCTGTGGATAGAGACTTGGGGACCAATGCTCAGATCACCTACTCTTACAGCCAGAAAGTTCCACAAGAATCCAAGGATTTATTCCATCTGGACGAAACCACTGGAGTCATTAAACTTTTCAGTAAGATTGGGGGAAGTGTTCTGCAAACTCACAAGCTCACCATCCTCGCTAACGGGCCAGGCTGCATCCCAGCTGTGATCACTGCCCTGGTGTCCATTATCAAAGTCATTTTCAGACCACCCGAAATCGTCCCTCGTTACATAGCAAATGAGGTAGACGGTATCGTCTACCTGAAAGAACTGGAACCTGTGAACACTCCAATTGCCTTCTTCACTATAAGAGACCCAGAAGGTAAATACAAGGTGAACTGCTACCTGGATGGTGACGGGCCATTCAGGCTGTCACCCTACAAACCATACAATAATGAATATTTGCTAGAAACGACGAGACCTATGGACTACGAGCTACAGCAGTTCTATGAGATCGCTGTGGTGGCCTGGAACTCTGAGGGATTTCACGTCAAAAAAATTATTAAAGTGCAACTTTTAGATGACAATGATAATGCTCCTATTTTCCTTCAGCCCCTGATAGAACTAACCATCGAAGAAAACAATGCACCCGATGCCTTTTTGACTAAGCTCTATGCTACAGATGCTGACAGTGGAGAGAGAGGCCAAGTCACATATTTTCTGGGACCTGATGCTCCATCGTATTTCTCCTTAGACAGCGTCACAGGCATTCTGACAGTGTCTACTCAGCTGGACCGAGAAGAGAAAGAAAAGTACAGGTACACGGTCAGGGCTGTTGACTCTGGGAAGCCACCCAGAGAATCAGTGGCCACTGTGGCTCTCACGGTGTTGGATAAAAATGACAACAGCCCAAGGTTCATCAACAAGGATTTCAGCTTTTTCGTGCCAGAAAACTTCCCAGGATATGGCGAAATCGGAGTAATCAGTGTAACTGACGCGGATGCTGGGCGAAATGGATGGGTGGCCCTCTCCGTGGTGAACCAGAGTGATATTTTTGTGATCGACACAGGAAAGGGCATGCTGAGAGCTAAAGTCTCTTTAGACAGGGAGCAGCAAAGCTCCTATACTTTGTGGGTTGAAGCTGTAGATGGGGGTGAGCCTGCCCTCTCCTCTACCGCAAAAATCACAATTCTCCTCCTAGATATCAATGACAATCCTCCTCTTGTTTTATTTCCTCAGTCTAATATGTCCTACCTGTTGGTCCTACCCTCTACCCTCCCGGGCTCCCCCGTTACAGAGGTCTATGCTGTTGACAAAGACACGGGCATGAATGCTGTCATAGCTTACAGCATCATAGGAAGAAGAGGTCCTAGGCCCGAGTCCTTTAGAATTGACCCTAAAACTGGCAACATTACTTTGGAGGAGGCGTTGCTGCAGACAGATTATGGACTCCACCGTCTACTGGTGAAAGTGAGCGACCACGGTTATCCTGAGCCTCTGCATTCCACAGTTATGGTGAACCTATTTGTTAATGACACCGTCAGTAATGAGAGCTACATTGAGAGTCTTTTAAGAAAGGAACCAGAGATTAATATAGAGGAGAAGGAACCACAGATCTCAATAGAACCAACTCATAGAAAAGCTGAATCTGTGTCCTGTGTGCCCACCTTGGTAGCTCTGTCTGTAATAAGCTTGGGTTCTGTCACACTGGTGACAGGGATGGGCATATACATCTGCTTAAGAAGAGGGAAAAAGCATCGTGGGGAAGATGAAAATCTGGAAGTACAAATTCCACTGAAAGGAAAAATTGACTTGCGCATGAGAGAGAGGAAGCCGATGGATATTTCTAATATTTGATACTTCATTGTGGAATAACGCAGAGATGTTTCCACTGACTTCGGGTAGTTTTTACCACCTAAACAAGAGTGTGTGGATGGCAGTTCCAATGAAGGACGACTAATTTATAACTTGTACTATATTGTAAATAGCTGTTTACAGGTTTTTAAATTCAAAATCAGAGGCTATAAAATGTACAGGATTTTTTAAATGAAAATTAGTACTAACAGCTATAGAACTGTATTAAAAAAAAAATCTTGGGCGTGATTTGCAGCTTTCATACACCAAGCAGATGATTGATAAAACCTGAGAGTAAGGTAAGAAAATGGTACATTGCAGTTTTTCCTTTTTTGGGGTCTAAAAAGTCCTTTAACCACAAGAGGGCATCAGCTGCACCTTTGCAGGGAACTGTTTTGAAGTATTGTACATGACAGTTGTTGTACATGAAATTAATGAAAGAGTATATTTTAAATATATTGTTTTTAACATTTAACAGATATGAAATTAAATTGAATTTCACCCACTTAAATGTATAAGAAATAAAAAATATATATCTGTAAACAGAATGTTTACCTCACAAGTACATCATGTATATAGTTTGAAAGAGAAGGCATTATAAAGAAATGCATTTTTTTTTTTTAGCAAGGATAAAAACACTGCCATGTGTTAAAGATTTGACCTGCTGAAGACTATTTCACTTCCTGTGTACTCAAACTGCTGTTTTACCACTGGACTTGGCTATTATTACAGGGGAAAAAAATATATATATTCTTCCTTACAGAAAATGTAACTAGAAATTTTGTCCATGAAAAACAGCCAGAAGCAAAGAAATGTTTCAATCCTTACTTGCTTCATAGGTGTTTACGACATTTTGGTGGTTTCATAATTTGTCAGCAGTACTTCATACTTGGGTTATACATTCTAGAATTCTATATTCTATGTTCAATATGTATTCTATATTCTAGAAGCTGGTGTATACCACTGGTTGTTTCAGTTGGGCCTTTATTATGAAAGTTATACTTATCTTTTTCTCGTTGTTTCGATTTGTTGGCTACCATTTCTGGCTTCCTTTCTTTGGCTTTGGATTAAGTCCAAGAGTATTCTGTAAGCCCAGCAGCAGATCTCTTCGATAATTTAGCTTTTACTGAATCCTTTGCAATGAAGCAAACTGGTTCATCAGTGATTGATCACTTTCACTTCATTGTGTGAGCTGGAAATTTTATTTTCTATGAGAGCTACAGTAAAATGGTCTGTATAAGCAAGGAATGTAAGTGTTAGCTTAAACTGGATCATTCTACTTTTTGGCATCCTGTGTCTGTACTATACCAAAAGTGTTTATATGTCTGCAAATTAAAAGTATATATTTTCATAATTTCTTTCTCATTTTTACCATTTTCTATTTGAACGTGGGTTTGTTCTTTCACTGAAGTGCCTGTTACTGGCATTTGTTTGCTTCTAGAGATAAATGTGGGTAAACTATAAATATTCTGTTATGCTAAAGTTTATATTAAACTAATTCATCACTCAAACATTGGGTAAATTATTAAATACATGTGTAGTTATAGACAAATATATATAATAGTGAATATGCTTAAATGTTTGTAGAAGTTTACATGATAATTTATACCCATGCATGTGCACATGGATATTAATTAATTCATTATTGATTTAGTATCAATTATAAACATTCATTTTACTACATACATATTGCAGTCCTCTGTTAGCTGTGCTATAATAGCTTTCAATAAATTTTAAAATGAAAATACATTGCAAAAACAAGTTGAATGCAAATACCCAAGACCTTTTGACTTTGTATCAACTCGCTTTTCTTGTTTTCTCTGACAATTTGAATAAAATGTAAACATATGAGCAGTAATGTTTATTATAAAAAGGAAGTATATTTTTACTGAAAAGTTATTTTATATGAGAGGCACTTGAGCTAAGAAACTAAGATCATTTAACTTCCAAAACTTTTCATTCATAATTGTTGTATAACTAAGGAGGAAATCGTTCTCTGCCGCTCATTTTTTATACCTTATTTCTCTTTTTTAAAGGAAGACACTACATATGAAACAAGTAACACCATTAATTAAAAAAAATCTTCCAAAAGTACAATGACTTAACCATCAGTATGAATAATAAAATATTCATTTCTAAATTTGTAGAAGGTTCATGTGTTTTGGAGTATGGACTTCATCTCTAGCATAAAAAAAAGCCTGTAACGTTAATAAAAAGATGTATTTCTAAATAACTCCTTGCGCCAGGATTTCCTTTACGAAAACATCTCGTTCACAGAAAAAACATTTATAACAAGAGAAGTTAAAGTAAACCAAGCTCAAAGATAAAAGCCCCTTTTTACTAACACCTTGTGCTAGAACAGTTGCCAAAATGTATGCTAATCATGTCGATGTTGTTAGTTGAGCTGGCACAAAAATAAGTGTTCCATTCATTAAAACCCCTAATATCCATTTAACGGTTTGAGAACCAGGAGTCCTCTTTGCCCCATTTAATGAAGAAGAGATTGCTCTGATCTTTGCACTGCCAAATCCATTCGTATAGTGCAGAGAAAATTGTTCATTAATTTGGACTGGGAAATTTAAAACCAACATAGCAATTTCAGCTACAGGGGAAAAAACAATTTACATTATTTGACTCTTTAGGGTAGACTCCCTGCCCTATTTAAAAGAAAAAAAAAAGTTTTCTTGGCAGTTAAGCTTCTGTAAATGGTGCTTTAACAAGAAAAGGAAAAATAAATGTTTCTTTTGAAACAGTTTTGTGGTGTTAGTATATTAAAAAAAAAAATCCAAATCCTTTCTGTTTTGGGAGCTCTGCACGTGTTTTATGAAAACATCAGGCATAATCTTGCTATGAGATAACATCACTGAAGCAATATTGGGGACGGTGGATGAAGCTGACTTGATGGCAGTAGAATCTCATAAGGATTCTCATTTGTGCTCCCAGGAAATGTCTCAAATGACAACTGCTAAAGGAGGAATTAAGCAAGTGTCTCCTCTGTAGACTCAGGTTCCAGCCTCTCTTCAGTGAGGTGAGGACTTTGGGGTCCTGACCTTCGGCAAACAATAGTAAACGTAATGAAAGGCCAGCCCTGAGCATATGGTGCTCTTCAGCTCCAGGAGGCAGCCTGTGCTCCTGGAGGCTAGAGACATAAACACCTGAGCACGTTCTTCCCTCTAAGCTAGATTTGCGTGCTGCGGGAAATTGCTCAATTGCTCAAATACCATTTTGCTAACTTGTGCAGTTTCTGCCTAGCAGTGTGCCCTTACAGTGTGAGTTGCCAATGACTATTTATGGAAAGAAGGAGAACTGACAGTCATGCAAATGGACTCAAAGCAGAAAAAAAAAATCAATTTAAAAAACTGATAATTCCTGACAAAAGACCCACCGTAGTTTTATCTAGTTATTTCTAGTTCTGAGCAGAAAAGTTCATGGGTATTTTCAGATAATATGTACATACAAATACACAGTCTATAATCACTTTTTAAATGTCAGTCATTGTATATAATTGCTCTTCAAATTGTAGCCTTTTTTTTCTCTTTGATAAACCTTAAATTGGGAATGTATTCCCTTAGGGTATAAAACAAAATTGGGTAAACTTTAAGACTTAACCCACTAAGGTCAAGAAGAATACTGTGATGATTAAAAAAGTCATTCATTCCCTACATATTTATTTTAGTATGCTTAATTACCAGGGATTTGACTGCAAACAAGACAGAATCCCTTGATGAATTTTGATTACAGTTGTGAAAGGCCAGTAAGAAAATCTTCCATCTCAAAACACTGAGCAGGACAAATGCTGATCTCCAGAAGCCATGTGCACAGGACCTAACACGGTCCTGAGAAATGTTGCAGAAAACTTCCCAAAGAAGGAGATCTCTCAGTTGAACCCTCTCGGAGCAGGCAATGTCTAAATTGAGTATAAAAAAAGAGGATTTAGCCAGGGCAGAAGGAGACAGAGGAAGAGGGTATAGTGTAAACATGTCATTATGGAAGAGAAATATTATCATCCTTCTTGGATGAAGGAATGGACAGGATGAACAATATTACTGGTAATGAGCTTGGAGAGCTGAGCGCACAGCAGATGATGAAGGGACTCATGTTCAGGTGTCACATTCAGAGGCTACAATTTTAGAGCAAAGGTGATGGGATATTAAAGGATTTAATACCAGAAAAATCTATGTTTTAAAAAGATCACTTTGGCCATGTGTGGAGCTCATGTTGATAGATGATTCTAGAGACAGAGTAGAAGGTAGTAGTGACAATTTAAGTGAAAGATGGGGCCTTAAGCTAGAGAATATGAATAAGATATATTATAGTATGGAATATAGTAAATCATTTTTGCTGATAACTGAACTTGTTATACTAACAGAAATTAATCTACATGTGATAAACAAGAAAGTTCCTAATTTTCATAATTTGCTTTCAAGCCTATATTACAAATTTGGAAAGGATTGGGAAGTCATTTACTAATTGTGAAATCAGCATTGAGAGCACGGAAGCCATAATCCCCTTTTTAATGTTGGGTTTATGATACAGATGGTATTTTAAAGATACTAATTTACTCAGTTTATTTCATATTTATGACTGTTAATTCTATTCAGTTCAACAAACATTAAACCATGTGCCCATGTGGTAGATATTCCAACATGAGGTTGACCTCATCGAAAATAATTTATCCCAGGCATTTGTAATATTTTGCTTGTGGTTCCACATACAGAAGTTACGTTAAGAATGGAAGGGGAAAAAAAAAACAGTCAAATGTCAAGCGTAATAACATGTAAATATAATTTCAAGTTGTGTGAATATCAGGAAAGATTGATTTGTCCATTGCAGGTGATTCTGAACAAGATCCAGGAAATATGAGCCGATGAAACAGGTAATTAGAGTCAAGAAGTACACAGGTCTTCAAGGTCAAATATCACTTTTGGATGAAAAGAGTCATTTAACATATCTTATGCCTCAGTTTATCTTGTGTAAATGAAGAATTTAATAGTATCTAGACCCACTGGTGGAAGTCTCAAACCCAGGCTAAACAAATGTACAGTAGATGTAAGAACAGTATTGTAGGCAGTCATTTGTCTTGTCTTCCAAAAAATTTCTCTTTTTTATAATCTGTGTAGAAATTATGAAGCTTTGTCTTACAGTATATTCTGAAAATCAAATAAGTTACTTCATGAAAATCAAATAAGTTACATAAATGAAGTGTTCCACAAAATATTGGCTATTGTAACTGCTATTGGAATTAAACACTGTACTATGAGGTTGCGTATAGAGTGTTTTCACTCATTCTATTAGTCATTCAACCAATGTTTTCATTATACAACAAAAATCCATAAAATTGATAATGTTTTAAATTGAAGGCCTATACGCACAGCATACTTTAATATGTTTATCCTCATTAACCATATATTAGGCCCTTTGACTTTTTCCCCCTTTTTTTCTCAAGATGAGTTCATATATCCTTTTTCATTTGAGAATCTCATAAAGGCTGTGGCTATAATTTAAATTGTCAGACCATGGAACTTTAGAGATAATTTAGTCTAACCCTTCATTTTACAGTTGAAGAAACTAAGACATAAAATATCAAGAAAAAATTACAACTGAGGGGATTAGAAGAGAAAATGGCAATTATGAATGTAAAAAAATAATCAAAATCTTAGTGAAAAGAGATTTATTTTTTCTTCAAACGTTTCTCTTAAAATGCGTACTTTAATTTTACCTTCATTGGAAGTTAACCAATGCATTATACTTAAAAGATAATATGCCAAATGTTAAAAAAAAATTGTTTTGAAGATGAAATCTCATCTAAAAATGAGGTCAATCAAAACTAATTATTAAAATAAATTATTAAAAATCATATATCTTTCCTGCATACACTTGAGAAAAAAATAGAGTTTTAAAAATAAAGTCACATATCATAAAGAGAAAACTATAGAAAATTACAAAGTTATGTACTTGACAAATATAATAATTGCAAGAAAATAGTAAGAAAACATAAAACTTTAGGCGATTAGAGAATGGATAAGAATAATTAAGGGAAATTTTATGAACCCTACAGGAAAATGGAAGGAATAAACTTGATTTACAATATGGGGATAAATATTTACTTATGTGAACTCATGCATATATTAGATATCGAAAAGGCAGGTTCAAGTGTGGATATGAGGGATATGATCGATTTGAAAATGAAGATGACCAGGCTTACTTATAGCAAGGTAATGAAGATAAAACCAGAATGACTAATAGTTAGGAACGCACTGAGTCACAAACTTTACAATCTCAAAGGAATTTTGGATTATGTACCCTCTTACAGTTTTGAGTACAATACCCTGAAGCTTCAACAAAGATAAACTATTACCATTAACTGTTTATTTACTAAACATATTTACTATTAGCCTGTGCCTATTATAAGCAAGACATTGTGCTAAACACAAGGGTAAGTTTTGTTATAGTCTCTCCAAAAGATTACTCTTCAGTTTGGGAAAACGAATGTAAATGGCACACAGATAGGGATGAATATGTTCCTCTTCCCCTCTGCTCTTCACCTCTGACATGTGCATCTCAGAGAAAGACAGAGATCGTGACGGCAGGTGAAATTGCTACCTAGGGACACGTACTGCATATGAGAAGGTCATAAGGAGAACAATAAAATGATCAGAGGATTATAATCTTTGCAATGTGTATAGATGGTAAAACAGGAATTGAGTGTTTTCTGTGGATAGAATTAGTAAATTTAAAGACTTTTATATAATATACTTCTTTTACTCATTTTGAAAATTGGAATTCCCCGTAACTCTCAAATGTAACTTTAATTTAAAACTTAAAGAAATAAGTGAACTGGGCACTGTGAACCAGCTACTGCCATCAGAAATAAATGTAAATAAATTTACATTTCAGAATAATGAAATATAATCATAATATTCATTGACTCTACATATGTACAAGTAACCCTGCTGCTATATTAAAGAAAAAGCACCGATTTCTATTTTACAAATATATTTTATATCATTTCAAAGTCATAGCTTTAAGTTAAGCTTTCTTAAGGTTTTTTTTGGGGGGGGCAATGTGAGGTTTAGATTGAATAAAATATAAAATGTACATTGGGCATTGTTATGTAAATCCAAAGTTATGAGATTGGGTGACGTAAATGAGAATACATTTTAATGTTAATGTATATAATTACTATACATACATTCTGAACCCTCCATTTCATTAAAAAGAAAAGACTCCAGAGTAGGTAATTCCAGAAAATTCATGAACACAAATTCTGTATTTTAACGGTAGAGTGAAATTGCCATTATAACTCTAAAAACTTTAAATTATTTTTTTTCCTTTTTAGAAGCATCATCCACCCAACTTCTCCTCAACCACCTCCACTGCCTTCTGAAATTGGGAAGCTAGTCTCCTTTACACCTTTGAAGTTAAATTGTAAAATTTTAAACATTTTCTAAGTCAAAAAAATGAAGTTAAATTGTAAAATTTTGAACATTTTCTAAGCAATGCTAACCATGAGCCAGCTGCTAAAAAACCCTATTGCTTTATGTCGAGACAGCTTTTCATTTATGATCCTTTTACTCATTTGTTCAACAGTAAAAATTTCACTTGATTTATAGATTTTCTTGTGAGCAGCAGTTAAAATTCACTGCAAAGAGAAGAATTTCAATAACAGGTATACAGCTTCTCCTTAAAATACTTACATTGAAGCATCTAAGCACTCAAGTTCAGCAAAGCCAACTATCCTGCTTGTTTCAATTCTTGATCTAGTACCACAAAAGATCTTTTCCCTACAAAATGCACTCTATAACATACTATTTTTCCCACCTCATTTACAAATGTATTTAGCAAAAGAATACACAGATTGTGGCAAAGAATAACAGTATAAATTGACTTATATGATTCATTAAAGTAAGAGATTAAATACAACTTAAGTTCATCAAATTAACCCTTTTTGTGTGCTTTCTGCTTGACTCAGGACACACTGTTTGAAGTGTCATGACACACGCCATCATTTCCAATCAAACTCTTTGGTGGGGAAGTCAAGTAGCCCATGGAGATAATTATAAAAGACCTTTGTAGTAAATGCACTTATCAGAAAAGAAAGGCACAATATCCATGAAAACTGTTTCACTGAGCCAGGAGGAACCTTCAGACACCAACATTTTCTTTCCCCTTGAGCTTCCTTGATCACCCTGTAGGTCTTTCATAAGGAAGCTCAATATTCTCAGAATCCATTTATTAGCCGATTTGTGATAGGCAGACTAGCCCCTCAAAGATGTCTATGCCTTAATGCATAGAACCTATCAATAGATTACGTTACCTGGCAAGAGGGGCCTTGCTAATGTAACTGACATTCAAGACCTTAAAATAGGGGCACATCCAGCCATAAGGAACTCGAAAGGTTCCTAATTCACAGTCAGCAAGAAAACAGGAACTTTCGTCCAATGATTGATGACACGGAACTGAATTCACCAACAACATGAATGAGATGGGGAATGGATTTGTCCACAGAACTTCTGGAAGTCCATACAACCCTCTGATACCGTGACTTCTGTAATACAAAATGCTGAGCAGAGGACCAGCTGAGCCACTCTGCACCCGGACTTCTTTCTCAGGACTGGGAGTTAGTAAATGGGTATTATTTTAAGCTGCTAATTTTGAGGTAATTTGTTAAAGCAGTAATAGAAAACTATTACAGTATCCTGAAAAAAAAAATACAGTATACATCCATTAAAGGTGGAATTTAGTTGACTCATTATAGCAAAAAGTTTTATTTGGGTAACTTTTAAATAAATGATTCTTTTTTTTTTTTTTAACAAAACAAGGGTGTTCAATACATATCTAATTATAATTTGCTAAGTAAAGAAAAATAAATAAATTTCAGAAGACTCTATAAATATAACAGATTAAAATCATGTGTTGTGTTCCAGGCACTGTGACCCTGCCACTTAGACTCTGTGTTCCTCTTATTTTTACTAAGTCACAGTAATAAATAGAAAATCAGAGGAGTTTTTATTTCCATAAAGGACATCCTCGGCTGACTAGAGCTGGAATGAATAGTGCTGAACCGTTGAATTCATCTATACAATAAATTCGCAGTAGAAGAAGTTCATTAGAATCACTGATTTAGTATACACTGACTTTTTGTGGGCATTTACTATTGGCATGTCCAATACATAATACATAGGACTGTATTATAAAATGCATTTGTACTGGTAAAATGATATCATTTGCAACTGCAATGAAATGTTTTGGATTCATATCAGAACTCCTGTGACTGAAAAGTCAAAATGCAGTCATGTTTTCCTCATTTTGCAAAAAAGACAGGTTTTTGTTCTCAAATGTGTACATCTCTATTTCACTTTATATGTCAGGTTTGATGATTGTATAGTGCTTGTTCTAAATTCTAATCTAAGGGGGAAAGTGAAAATTGTGGACATCGGTTCAAATAAATTATAAAATCCAAATAGGATATTCAACTAATAAATTTTCTTATAGTTAACAAAGAAAATTGGGGTTGAGAGCTAGGGGATCGTAAGCATTTATTTCAATCACATTTCAGAGAGAAATTGGGATGATTGCACATGGAACAAGATATTTCATTTCTAAATTTTGCCCAACTCAAAGCTACTCTTTCACAAAAAGAACATGTTTCCCATCATTTGCCCGATCACCTGCTGGGCTGTGGAATAATCTGTACTTAGGTTATTCACTTATGAAGCACATTAGGAGATGGAGAAGCTAAAAAACTGGAGTTTCACATAGAGAAAATACGCCTGTTTTTTTCTTCTCTTCCGGGAGGTTTAGCTGTTAAACACGAGCCAAGAACTGATGATGGTACTTCCTGAAAACCTTGAGTGATCAGCATGTGCAGTTACATGTCCCAGCAGTCCCTCTCATGCTTGGTTTGGAATGGGAGTTTTTTGAATTTGTCAGAAAGACCTACAACATCATAGAGTTTCTTCCATGAGTGTTTTTTAAGCAGGGCCTGTTGGAACACTGACATACCTCCACTACTATCCTAAATGGGGCTGGAGGCTGGTACCACTGCTCAGGAAAGGACTGGAGGCTAGCTACAGAGCTTATCCATCTTGATAAGGTGGCAGGTTATTTAGAGCCTTGCAAATCAATGTTTGGTACGCAGGTTGTCAGCGTCTGGTTGCTTGTTAGACAGAAAGAATCTAGGGCCCACTTCAGCTCTATTTAACCAGAATCTGTATTTAAAAAGATCCCCAGTTGATTTGTAGGTAAATTAAAAGTTGATAAAAATATGTTTGGAGCATTGCTTCTCAAGCTTTTCTGCATGTTGAAACAACCTAGAGAGTTAAAACAAAAACAAAACAAAAACCAACAACTGAAACCTAGGTCCCCCCCGCCCCCAATTTTCTGATTTAATTGGAATAAAGTGTAAAATGGGAGGATTTTTATGAAGTATCCCAGGTAATCCAAATATGCAGCAAAGTTTGAGAATCACCACTTTAGAGTCCCATTATTCCTATGATTTGCCATTTTTGCTTGTTACTCTAATATCCAGCCTATTTGGGATTTCTTTCATTCCTGGCATCCCCTCCCAACATGCTATAAAATAGGAGACTATTTCCAACACACCCTAAAGAGTGAATTCATAAATGAATATGAGTCAGATCTTTTTTTATGGCCATTACTAGAATATTGTCTTCATCATCAAAAGCAGGCAAAGCAAAGTAATTAGAATGGTACTAGCATGTTTACCACCTGGAAATTTTAGTCTAGGACAGGTACTGGAATATAAGCCTAACGAGCCAGCAACATGTCTTTTTTTTTTTTTCTCATAGCAGTTGTTCTAGAACCTAGAATTATGTCTCGTACATAGCAGAGACTATGTACTAGACATAATATTCATGGAATGGATACATGCATGCATGAATGGAAGGCAGTGCTGACACACAAGTTATGTACTTGAGAAAACCATTCTATCTTGACTTTATAGGGCTAAGTGGCAGAGGCTTGACTCTGGAACTGAAGCTGGGAGTAGCAATCAGAGGAGAGTCTACAATGAGAACACGGAACAAGTATGACCTCCCCCATCATCTTACACACCCTCAGCGTTCCGGGAGAGAGTAGAACAAGCTCGAGAAGGCAAAAATGAAGAAGTAGCAGAAGTATAATATATGGCCACTGGGGCAAAAGATGCTTAATTATTCAAGAGGTTTTCTTTTCTAAGGGTTGGGAACCCTGCTTCAACTACCAAAATGAGAGGTGTCTAGTAAGAAGGAAGATTATAAAATCTAGAAGGCGGAAAATATAGAAAAGCATATTCTAGGCATGAAAATCTGAAGTAAACATAAATGGAATTACAAGCAATTTTAATTGTTGAGAATGAAAGACATGCTGATGAGAACCTCATTGTTTATCCTTCCATTTTACATGACTAAAGAGAAACAGAAAAATACTGCCTAGCTTGCTGAAGTAAAAAAGAACTAGCAATATCCAACAACATAAAAACAAGAAACAAACAAAAAAAAATTGTTTTCATCACGGGTCTTCCGATTCCTACTGTTAAAAAAAAAAAAAAAACCTGGGGAAACTTCATATATATCTACAAGCCACATTTTCCCTAATGCACAAACGGAAGTGACCCTGTTTTTTTTCCTGAAGATTAAAGGTAATTCATGTAAAGTGGCACTATGCCTTGTGCATGGTAGCCAATCATTCAAATACGTTTCTTTCTCACTTCCCTCTCTCCTGCCTCATGTTATTTAAAGCACAAAACAGCAAGAACATACCATAAAATTTTTCAGGGTCAATTTCTGTATCCTCTTGGGCCTAGCACTAAATGTTCATGGAATGAACAAATAATAAAGGCTGTGGGTACTATTCTGGTTTTCAATTGTTTAGAATGGGGTTGGTTGGTTCAGATAAAGATGTGAACATTGATTCATGAATTAATTTATCAAAAATTCTCATTAAGCATCTATACATTGCAGGTACAGAAATACTTTAAAAACATGCAATTGGAACTATTCTTTAGGACTCAGAGTTTAGTTAAGGACATTGAAAACAAAACTGAAATTGAATGGGATAAATGTCTTAATGCGGGATGAATAAAGCCAAGAGAATCAATTGAAGCATTTGGTTTACAGTATTTTGTATGCAGCTGGTTTCAATTTCAAAATTATTAATACTCTCAAGGCTGCCTACATTTCAGTGTGTCCACACATATTGTCACAGCAGAACAAACAGGAAAGAGAAGCTGAGAGTTTGGGGGAATTTTGGCTGTGGAGGCATCATCTGTTCCTTAGTGCACAGACTTTTTCTTTTCCCTGCCTCCTGCTTCCTAATTAAATCCAAATGGTCCCCTCATTTGTTGTCCTGGCCCTTCCAACTGAGACACGATGCCAGTGATGTATGCCATCTTCCTTCGGCTCCCTTCTCTCTAATCTGCACTGCTGACCTATTGTTTTTGTAAAACTGTAAGATTTGTCAACTCTCTTTCCCATTGTCCTACTGCTTGAGGTAGACACACTGATATATTTTAAGATTAAAAATTAAGCCATGAGATAGTAAACGGGGTGAGAGAATCATCTCTGCCACCTGTTACTAACCAAACCATGAATGTCCGGACATAGAAGACTCCATATAGGTCCTGCTTTGTAAAAATATACACAAAGAAATTCTCCTCCAAGAGAAATGTATCATCGTACTGACAATGATGAAGATATATAATTTGAGGACATCTAAGCTGCTGGAAAACTGAAACAAGTAGATTGCTGATGCAAATAAAAACTGGAAAAATTTTTTCCAAATGGCTCCTGGCAAATATGTACATATTTTAAAATGTGCATTATTCTTTTCCTTTGCCTATTACTTGTAAAAATATAACCAAAGACAATAGCTTCGAACTCATGTGCACAAGCTTACTTGTTGCAGAGTTTAATAGTATTGGTAAAAAAAAAAAAAAAAAGTTCTATACTTACATTAATATAAAATTGGTTAAAATTAACATAAACATAGTAAAGACAATATAGAAGATGTCTGTATCATCAAAAATTCCATAGCAATTATTTATCTCCTGTGATTACAAGAATTCTCTTGTTTTTCTCATATATTAATTTATTACACTTGTGATGCAGGAAGGCAGGAAGGCAGGAAGGCAGGAAGGAAGGAAGGAAGGAAGGAAGGAAAGAAGGAAAGAAGGAAAGAATGGAGGGAGGGAGGGAGGGAGGGAGGGAGAGAGGAAGGCAGGAAGGCAGGAAGGCAGGAAGGCAGGAAGGAAGGAAGGGAAATAGAGAGAAGAACAAAACAGAGAACAGGTGGCATCTTTTAGATCCCCCGATCCATCTGTGCTTGAAACCAGCCACTGGACAGGTTTTCCGGTGTGTGAACAATGAATCAATCCACTCCGCTATTTTTATTCCTCCAAACTATTTTGAATTGTCACCCTGGTAATTGTATTTTTGAAATTCTTGACTAATGCTTCCTTGGGACAACCAGCTGTAGTTCTCTAAACACACCACGATAGCTTTGTCTTTGATTGTACAGATGCCAGTCCCTCCACTTAGATGCCTTGTCCTCCCTGATCCACCATCCATGAGTTAACCAATGCCATTTCTTCAGGAAAGCCCGCCTTCAAGGGCTCATTTTCTTTTACTCCAGGACATTTTGCATATACCTATTCCAAAGCAATTTATGGAAAATTATTGTGGCTTATAAAGATTCTTCTTCATAATTTTATGACCACCAAAACATAAGTTCCTTAATGAAAATGGAGATGAAGAAAATGTGAAAAATTTGGAATTTTTTTTACAAATCATAAGAGAGAGATCAGAGAGTGATCATTCAATATTTGGCGTTTTAGGCCAATCAAGCTAGTTCCTAACACCGAGTGAGATTTTACTCTTTCAATGTTCCCCTTTATACTTTTGCTTGAGTCGATTTATTTTCCTTTGGAGGAATGGTCTGTCTCTAACATGTTTAGTGTCTTTAGTTTTGCTAAGAAATTCATGAGGTAAAACGTCTCATTAGCTTTCCCTTTCCTCAGAAATTTCTATTACCTTAAATTATCAATAACTTCACATGCTGTGGCCTCTATTATCAACACAGGCCATGGATATCTATATCTATACCTATATCTATACCTATATCTATATCTATATCTATATCTATATCTATATCTATATCTATATCTATATCTATATCTATATCTATATCTATATCTATCTATATATAGACATATATAGATATAGATATATATGATCTTAAGTTAAAACAAATAAATTGTAAATACCCATGGAATAATGAATATGAGAAAATAAATGATCCTTATTTTACTGTAGAAAAATATGGAATCCTGAGTCAGAAGGTCTCCATTAAAGATAAATTTTTGCTACCTGTAAGGATTGTGACCTTAACCAAATTAACCCTCAGAATATCAGTTTCTTGTTCAGAAGACATGGATAACACTACCAGGTTGAAATGATATTACAAGAAACGACAGGTGAAATGATTTGTATTTTCTGAAATGCCAGGCTGATCTTGCAGCAACGCGGTCACCGTGGCCTCGACAAGAGGAATTTCAGTGGAGTGGTGGGTGTTTGGCAAAATTGCAGTAGAATCTGGAGTGAATAGAAACGGAATAATGGCAGACAATTCCCTTAAAGAAATTTGGCTCTGAGAATGAATAAAGATTTAGGCCCAAGTTGAAGAGGAATGTGCTGTCGGAGGAAGTTTTCTTTCCTCCTGCCTCCTGTAAAAAAAAAAAAAAATATTGGATGCAGTGAAATCAATAGGAGAAGAGATCTGAAGGGAGGAAATAGGGATGAATCGATAGCTCCAGTCTAAGATAAATCAGGAGAGCATGTTTGTTATTCAAAGAAGGGGTAGAAGTAGAGGCCGCAGTCGGGTTGAAAGGTGTTTTATTGTAATAAGGAAGCAGATAAAGATGGATGCAATTGTAGATGGGTAAAATTGTAGAGAAGCAGGTTGAAGGAATTTAAGGGTATAATTACCCATTCCCTCTGGAAAACAGAAAGAAGTAGAAAGATGAATTCATCTGGTGAAAGTTAAGGGGAGATGGGAGAGTTAGAAATTTGGGGACAGTGGAGGATGGTTAAAATAACTACTTTCAAGAAAAGGGAAAAGAGGGAGATTATGGAAAGAACACCAGTGGATGCTTTGACCATGAACTCACGTGATTTTGTGATCCAAATCATTGCTTATATGCAGAGATGCAGGAATGCAGAAAGGGGACATATGACGATGACTGAGATTTTACCAGAAAAGGCAAAGGAGGTGAAGATACTAGAAGGTGATTGAAGTGGATAAAACACTGAAATTTAGGGAAGATCTAAAAAAAAAAAATATTGACAAAGAGAGAGCTGCTACGAAGAAATAAGGAGATTCTATAGATTAAAATGCATGTATGACAAGGTGGAGAAATTGATTTATTTAAATTAAATGAGTAGTATAGAAAGCTACGGTCAGACGAAAACCATTTATTAATGATCTTAGAAGTGAAGCAGTTCTGGCTGACCGCACAGTCCCAAGTGTGACCGTGGGGGAGAGAGGTTTCAACAGTGGCAGTGACAGAGTCACTGGACACATAGAAATAAATACTAGAGCCATGACTGGATGAACCACATGCACAGCAAACCCACGAGAGTGGCAGGTCTTGAGGGGACAGGACAGATCATGAGGAGGATGCTACATCTTCAGTAAAAGGGCGAGAAGGGTCCGAAACTTTGAGGTGGAAGGCGACAAGAGCAGGGCAGCATGTAAGTGTTTCACTTGTGCTACAAAAACACAAAACTTTACAAAAACTTTCACCATTCCTTAACATTTATTTGTTTACTCACTGCCCCCAAATGAAAGATCACACAGGCCTTCTAACTTCTCTGTTAAACTTGAAATAATTTTTTTAAAAAAATTAAAAAAAAATTCTAAATATCAAAACACTGTTTCAAACCAAAGTCCTTTTTAATTAATCTAATTTGCAACTCTTCTATACCCTTAAAGTGAATGGGAATTTCAAGTCATATAACTGGTTTTATCTAAATTGTTTAAAAATTCCTAGCTTTGTTATCACAGTTTGAAAAGTGATATGAACTGTATCTCATTTACATCACTGTCCACTTTAAAATTCTATTATGTGAATGCACCGAATCCTTAAGTAGCAGGAGTTTCCACAGGAGATCGGAGGAGGACAGTAAGCCCCAGCATTATAAAGAGGACACTTTGCATCTCTTGACCTTGAGCCACATGAGGTATAGGAAAATAGAGAATTAAATGAACTTTTGGGTAGCAGTGGCCTCTGGAAAGAGCCCCGTTTCTGCTTAGTTCAGGAAATCAAAGACAAAGTGAAAGAGGAATGTGAAGATGTTAGCTGAATGTGGCAGAATAATAATCTGAGGCATTAACTTAGATCTTTTCTTCCGCGGCCCCATGACTGCTGGAGTTCAGAGTGAGGGAATCAGGACCACCATGCGTTACTGATAGAAACAGCTGGACTGAAGCCAGGGAGAAAAGACACCACATTTTCCTCTTCTAGGTACACGAGCCTAGGTTTCAGACATGAGACGGAAAGTCCACATGCACTGCCCAGAGAAGTCCTTCAGTGAAATCTCTTAACTAGAAAACTCTAAGCATTCGTTATGAAGAGTGAGAGAGTTTTGGAAAGAAGAGCAAATGTGTTGGAAGCGATCTGCATACGTGGTTGGAAAGAAGAGATGGGGAGAAGCGATGTAAATTCACCTCCTCCATTGCCCAATCCGAATCCACCTTCAGGTTTGGAGTCTAAGAGTTGGGATAGCCTGTACTTCTCCTCCTGAGCTCAGGTGAGGCAGACACAAAAAGCCTGGTGCCGAAATGGAGTCGTGTGGCCCTTGAAAATGGACTATGACACCTAGAGGTCACGCACGCTGGGTCTGTGCAGTGGAGTGGGATCTGAAAGCTGTCCTTGGCTGCAAACACAGAATACACCTGAGGGAATACATGGGCCTGCCATGAGATGGTGCACATAGTATAATCTGGGTATTTCCCCTGGAAATCTCGTGAAGATATAGCTCACGTATTATTGAGTCATTGGTACCAGAAGGCAAAATGAAAATAAAACAACATATTTTAATTCCATTCGGTTTGCCATTCCATGCCCACGCATAGGACTTCAGATGTTTTGTACTCTGAAGAATCTAGAAATTCCTATCTCCACAATGACTCATTAACTTCATTAATGAAGAGAAAACCTCAGAATTATGTTTACATTCTGACATGATTGAATAGACCCATATTAAACAGAAATAACAAATATGACTGAATTTACTTTCAAATGGCAAGATTGTTTCCCATTACAGACTGGAATAAGGTTGAAAATAACAGATAATTAAGTTATAGAAAAAAAACAGTTACAATTTTGCACACTTAAGTACATAAACAGTAAAATATGTACCTATAACAAGCAGAAGTTTGGGTCAAACAAGTTAAAATGTTAGGAATGAGATAAGTGGGAAACTCGCTTCAAGAAAGAACAATATGGTTTGAATAGATGCCTGAAGAGGTATAAACCTTAAACATGGACCAGGAAGATATAGAGTGGTAGATTCAATGTTTTTTTTTGTTTTTTTGTTTTTTGTTTTTTGTTTTTGTTTTTGTTTTTAAAAAAAAGAACTGATAATGGTCCCACAGAAAAAAGAAGGTGGCAAATTGGGAAAAGGAGTTAGTTGGGGTACTTAAGGTTTACCTCTAGATTGAGGAAGCTTATATAAAGAAGCAAAATCTGTGAATATTTGTACTTGTCTCTCTGCAAAGTACTAATTATGGTTTAGCTAAATTCAAAAGCTTAATGGTAAAGATAAAGGCTAAAAACCATAGGTATTTAATTTTAAAGCTTCAGCAATAATCAAGGGGTTGATTATCAAGGGGGTAGTTTCATATTTCATGAATTCTAAGATACAAAATTCTGCACATGTACCATCCCTGAAATAGGGATGGACTTTACACGTGGAATCAATGCTGTTTTTGCTGTCTTAGTGCTGCATGTTATAATCAATGACATCAAAGTTTCAATAAAATACAATATATATTACACAGATTCTCATGGAAGAAATGACAGTTTCATTTCTGGTTCCCTTTCTATTGAAATGCAAACCTGAATAAGCCTTGGCTCTTGTACTCAAACCATTTATAATCTAGAATAAAACAACCGAACAGAACATGTTTGCAAAAAGCTCTATGTAGTTTGGAATGCAGCTGTAAATCAGTTAACCGACTCATTCACTGCATTAAAATCTTATTTATAATAAATTAAATAATATATGCCTCAATCCTAATTTTTATGAGAATTATATTTCACTTATAGTTTTCAAGAATTTTAGACTTTTTAAGTAAGCATAAAATGACAAAATGTTATTAATTTGTACATTTTATACTATAAACTCTGATATGAACTGTAATGACACAGTAAAATTTAATAACCTTTCTGTAGTTTAAATTATCAATCGAATATTTTTATTATTATTCTAAAAATGTAGATTTTTGTTCCAATTTAAAAAGATTTACTTCTTTTAACAGAAAAGAAAAACACATAGATGCTCATCAGATAATGTGAGGTGTTTTGATGGAATGACCTTTTAAAATTTAGGACTTTTGATGACTCACGGGTATTCTGTACATTAAAGATTATCTAAAGAATTTTTTCTTTAATTAGAAACCTAAACTAATGTTCAATGCTTTTATGTAGAAACTTAAATATTCATTTTCATTTAGGTTTTGCATTAATTTTACAAATCTTGTATTTATAAATCTGGCAATTTTCAGTCATTTCTAAAGAATTTTTGAAAAGTGATTGGTCCCATTTACAAACTTAGAAAGAAGACACAACATTCTACTACAGAATGAGATAGTTTTCTGTAATCATGTAGAAAGAAGACACAACATTCTACTACAGAATGAGATAGTTTTCTGTAACCTCACATTTCCAATTTAATGTCTACTTTGAATACTAGCAAATATTTTGGCACATTTAAAAAAATCTATTGATACCAATTTTTTATTTTTCTTAAATATGGTGTTGAATTACTTCCAGCATATTAATTAAGATTCTGTTCTTACATTCATAAGTGAAATCAAGCATAATGGAGATTGATTTCTTCTTTCAGATTTTGGGGGTTTTGTTTGTTCTTTATTATATTCTTTACAACTCTTCAGAACTTCAAGGACATGCTAAAATCATGAAATAAAACATTCCATACTTTTTATGCTTAGAAAGTTAGAGAGACTTGAACTTGGAGAAGGTCGGGGGAGCATAAGGAACAGTTGGCCAAAGTCAGCCGTGTAGGATTCATGTGTCTCCCAAGAACTGGTCTAAGTGTCTCACTAACTACATCTTTGTCTTAAGGCAGCCTGTGTGAGGTACAGATCTGGCACAAACGCGGTGATGGATTTCAAAGCATAGCACCTTGCACCCTTGTTCAATTATACTCTCTGTAGTAGCTAGTACACGATTACCATAATTGCTTTTAAAAATTCCTTTATAATCTTCATCGGTAAAATGGAATAAAAATTAAAGCTGCTTTTGATTTGTTCTCAGGATTAAACGGTGCATAACAACAACGAAACAACAATAAAATGCCTGACACAAAATAAGTACTATAAAAGTGTGTTTTAAAATTAAATGAAATCAATTTAACGTGTGCAAACCCTTCTAGGATTGCTCCCTAGATATTCTATTCACAAGCACAACTCCACTGAATTGGCTCACATGGAGAACAGAACTCACAGTGTTTGCTGTCTGTAAGTTTAAATCTATTTTGAAGGAAGGCAGTGTCTCTGACTCTCCAGATATGTGGTTGCCGCGTTTTAACAGCAGCGTGGTTTTGTAGGGATATGCTTTCTGTGATTTGTGTGTTTTGGAGGAGAAAGATGCTTGTTCAGTATTACAGCCACATAAAAGGAAGTTCTGTGAAAGACTGATGCGATTCTATAACAAAATTTTTGTCAGGACTTCGGTCTGGATTAAAATGAAATGGCTTATAGAAGATACATCTACACACACACACACACACACACACACTCTCTCTCTCTCTCTCTCTCTCTCTCTCTCTCTCTCTCTCTCTCTCTCTCTCTCTTTACAAAGAGGGGGATGTACCAGCGGAGGCAGGTGATCATTTGGGAGATCTGGCCTCCTTTTGAGCCAGAATAGAAATAGGATCCACTTCTATTTATGAAGGATCTGATGCCTCTCAGACACACGTGGACCCCAGTGGTGAGTATCTCAACAGACCCTGAGTTTGTTCTCTCCACCCCAAGGGTCTGTCACTCTCTTTGCAACTGAATTTAGAAGGTCAAGGTTCATCTCTTTACCTGTCTCTTAAATAGCATAGAATACAGTACACACTATTGACAATCACTTCAATTTCTGTCTTTTCATGAGCATCAACATATTTTTTAACAAAAGATCACTTGAAATGTGTCTGTAATAATTTTATAATTGCCACAAATTAAATGAATAATTTGAGGTCTGGAATAAAATATTGCTCCTTCTTGCCTTTTTATTCATCAAAAATAAATCATTTTTCTAATTTTACATGAAATAGAACTTGTGCCTTTTTATTAAACTATTATTATAAAGATGCTTAATATTTAATAGCATCACTTTAGAAATCTGGCTTTTAATAATTTAATGTCAGTCACCCTCTCTACTCAAGATAACTGATCATTTACTTTAGCTTTTAATAAAAGAACCTGCCACTGAACTTAGGAAGAGAGGTAGGAGGTTGAAGTTTTAAATAATAAATACAATCTCAGGCAAGTGGTTACCAGGCATTTTTAAATATAAAACTTGAACATATTTTCCTTAAAAAAGGAAAATAAAAATTTTTCAAAGAGGTAGTGACTTCTACTCAATGTAAGAAATTATTCGGTTCTATAGAGAAGCCTTTTTAGTGTGTTATGATCCCACAGTAAAATAATTGGGCTTTTTCTACTATTTTGATGATCTGGAATATTTACTCATAATACAATGTTATTTTTCATTTTAATTGTGTCTTCTTCAATTTTTTTCATCGATGTCTTATAATTTTCAATGTACAGATATTTCACCTTGGTTAAATTCATTCTTAATTATTTTGATTTTGAGGCTTTTGTAAATGGCATTGTTTTATTTCTTTTTCAGATAATTCATTATTAATGTATATGTTTTTATATGTTTTTTTGCATCCTGCAACTCTACTGAATCCATTTATTAATTCTAAGATTTTTTTGGTGGAGTCTTTTGGTGGAATTATATACATTTGCTAGAAGTTATTTTAGAAACATGTGTTGCTATATGTTTAGAATTCTGACATGTGCTTCGATTTCCTCACTGGAAGGAGAAGAGGTGAGATAATAATGTGACTCGACTAAGAGAAAGAGCTCCATGAAGTTCTTTGGTTTATAGCATGTCCGCATAAATCAGAATTTTTCTCCAGAGCAATACACATTACCTGGATGAAAAACATTCTACCTAAGATCAGAAAAGGATCATTCCTGAAGCCTTATTTAATATCCTGTTTCACTGCAGTTTGTAGTCATTTGCTGTACAGTAGATTACATCAGATTTACCAATATATCAAATATATTGCTGTCACAGGAAACATTATCAAATTGATATCTCTTATGTCAAGAGATATGAAATATGGAAAGTAAAGCATAATTTTTGAAAGAAGAAAATGATACATGGCACAAACATAATTTTTTTTTATAATCTAACTTACTAAGAAGAACTTTAAGTATAGAAAATATAAGATACCTTAAGATACCTTTATAGAATTCTGCATTAAATGGCTTCTGAATATAATCATCTATTTTCTTCCTACTGAAGTATCTATTATGTATATAGAAAAACATGATCAAAATAAATAATACCAAAAATGAAACATAAATAACAACCTAATACAAAAATATGGGATTCTTAGCTAATAAATAGAATATAGATAGGACTAAATTGAAATAAAAGGAATCTATACCATGGAAAAAACCAGTTTTGGACATATGAAATGGAGGTTACGTAGAAGTTCATAAGAAGACATCATATAGTTCCACCATGTTTATCACTGAACTCAAGAGACCAGGGTTTATCTCCCTGAAGAATCCGGGCAACTGTTTCTCTATCTCAAATGGTAACTGCTCCTCCAGTCTCAAATGCGTTAGAGAGTACTCCTTCACAGCCATATTCCCACCATCTTTCTACATTCTTTCATGAACAAACCCCCCAAAAATACTCCGTTGTTCTTGTTGTGTTCCTTATGTCGTCCGGGAGATCCTTCTCCTTCCGTATCTAACCTGACACCTGCGAAACAGATCTTCCTTTAAAAAAACTCTTCTCCTGACTCCTCTGACATCACACTTTCACATTATTACTAACACCTTGAACATTCTTTATTAACTAATATTTGCCAGTGTTTTTTTTTTCCTGATAGGCTTTATATTAAATTTCAAGGAAAATGAAATAGGTTAAGAAGCCATCTTTATGTTAATGTCAGGCTGTTTAAGTGGCATGCTGTCAAATGTCTTCCCTTTAAGCATTACATCGTTACTCCTTCATTGTATGATATAGTCATTTTTTTTCTTTCATTCATCCATATGTTGTAGAAATAAGAGAGAGAGTTTTTAAAGAAAAGAAATAAATAAGATAATGAAGAAAACTATCTTAAGATGGATAACAAGTATGAGAAAATGAGGTATGGGATGAGGAAATAAAAAAATGTTTTTAAAATATATCGATTGGAAATAGAGATATCAATGAAGTAATTGTTGTATTGAAACATAAATGAAAAAGCTGATAATGAGATGATTTAAGTGTTTCATTTAAGAGCAGTAAAACCTGGAGACGCCCTAAGCCATTAGGCCCTTGTGGCACTTGAATTCAGTCTCTGAGGAAATAATAAATGTGAGTTGAAGAAGGAAGAGATTGGCATTAGATTAAAAAGGTATCCAGTGGCTAGATGACCAAGGGATGAACATACATGTCATGGAAAGACGTTAGTTTTTATTAGAAACATGGTAAAAAGAAATATGGAAGAATAAAGTTGACATCTGCTGAGACAGAAAAGAGTGTGTAGGAGGAAAAAGGTTTTGGTGGTATGTGGGATAAGGAGTTAGCATTAGAAATAAAGTTTTAAATGTCAAGTTGGCAGTTGTGACATAAGTTTAAGATCAGCACTAAGTTAGATACATGTGGAATTCATTAGTATACGATAGTATTAGATGCCATGAGACTGGTTGAGGTTACCAAGGAATTTGGTATATACCAAATTCTATAGACTGAAACTAGAACACTCCAATATAGTGAGGTCAGAGGGAAGAAGATACCAATGAAGGATCCTAAAGAGGCAACAGGAGATGGGGTTGAGGACAGAAAATAAGAGATGCATTTTTATCTCTTGAATGTTGATTTATTTTTTCAGAAATAAGAGGTCAGGGTGGGGCTAACAGTAAAGAAAGACTATAGAAGTGATATTATAAGAGTTGACATGTAATATTTTTAATGGCATTATTAAATTATAATTCATGTACCACATAATTCAACAATTTTAAGTGTGTAATTCGATTGTATTTTACTATAACAGAACTTCTCAACCTTCATCACCATCAATTTTAGAACATTTTCATTATCTTACAAAGAAACCTAAGTCAATCTCAACCTCTCCCAACTCCAGCCTCAGGCAAATACTAATCTGCTTTCTTTCTCTCTATGGATTTTTACCTATTCTGGCTGTTTCATATAAATGAAATAATACAATGTGCAGTGTTCTGTTATTGGCTTCTTGACTTACCATATTTTCAACTTTTATCCATGCTGTACAATGTATGGATACTTCATCCCTTTTTATTGCTAAATTAAATTCCATGTGAATATACGCATCTTATGTGTCCATTCTCAATTGATGGGTAATTGGGTTGTTTGCATTTTTTAAACTATCATAAATAACACTGTTATAAACATTAACACAAAAGTTTTGTGTGAACATGTTTTCATTTCTCTTGGGAATATATCTAGGAGAGGAATTAATGGATCATATGGTAACTCTGTGCTTAACCTTTTGAGGAACTGCCAGACATTTTTCCACATTGGCTGTACCATTTTACATTCTCACCAGTAATGTATGAGTGATCTAATTTCTCCACACCCTCACCAACATTTGTTATTGTATTATTATTTTTTATATCTCGTGGTTTTGATTTGCATTTCCCTAATGACTAATAATGTTGAAATCTTTTCATGTGCTTATTTACTATTTATATATCTTCTTAAGAAAAATGTTTATCTAAGTCCTCTTTGCCCATTTCTAAATTGAATTGTTTGCCTTGTTGTTGAACTGTAGGAGTTATTTATATATCTAAATATAACTCTTTTATGAGATACATGACATACAAATATTTTCTCCCATTCTGTTGGTTGTCTTCCATTTTTTGATGGTGTCCTTTGAAGCAAAACATTCTTAATTTGGATAAAGTCCAAATTTTATCTATTTTTTTTCCTTCTATCACATGTTATTTTGGGGTCCTATCTAAGAAGGTTTTGTATAATCCAAGGTCACAGCTTTATTTCTATATTTTCTTCTAAGAATTTATAATTTTAGCTCTTACATTTTGGTCTATGGTCTGCTTTAAGTAAATTCTCATACATGGGGTGAGAAAGAAATTAAACTTTATTCTTTTTCATGTGGCTGTCCAATCATCCCAGTGCCATTTGTTGAAAAGATTATTCTTTTCTTATTAAGTTATCTTGGCACCACTCTCAATAATCAATTGACTACACATGTGGGGTTTTATTTCTGGACTCTTAATTCTATTTCATTGATCTATACTAAGCTTAATCATGTCCAAATTATATTGATCACTATAGCTTTACAGTATGTTTTGAAATTGGGAGGTGCAAGTTCAACTATGTTTTCATTTTCAAGATTGTTTAGTCATTCTAGTTGCTTTAAATTTCTATATAAATGTTAAGATCAGTTTATCAAATTCTACAAAGAACCTAGTTGGGAATTGATAAGGATTGTGTTGATTCGATAGATCAATTTGGAAAGTATTTGCATCTTAACAATAATAAGTATTCTTATCCATAAACATTTATTTGGATCTACTTTAATTTCAAGAATTTTTCATAGTTTTAACAGTTTAAGTTTTATACTTCTTTGTTAAATATGATCTAGCTTTATTTACTTTGATGCTACTTTAAAAAGGATTCTTAATTTCATTTTTATACTGTTTATTGCTAATTTATAGAATATAATTGGTTTTTATGCATAGATTTTTGACCTTGTAATGCAGCTGAACTCATTTATTAGTTCTAGCCTGTAAGAGCATTTTAAAACCTAGTTTATAGGAAAATATAGTAAGATTGCTGAACTCTTGTGTTCACATGAGATTTTGGAATCATGAATTTAGAGGTTAACAAAACACTGTTTTAGAGGTAAAAGATAGTTTTTCTCTATTTGGGTGTCCTGTGTAGATAATATTATAAAAATGAGCTAAATTTTTGACAGTTGGATAAAATGAACAATGAAAATTATTTTTTTTAAATTTCTGAACACTTTGAAAAACTGGGAGATATCAAAACCACAGAGCATTTTTAAAAAGTGCTTTTCTCTCATAACTACTTGTGCAACTTCCTCTGAATAATAATTCAAGCCCAAATGGAACTATAATTACACTGTTATGTCTATAAAGTACTTGAGAATAAAACCCAAACATTTATCACTAATTGTCAACACCTTACCAAGTGCTCACCTGTCAGCAGGCATTCTATAAATGTATATCTAATGAATAATGAATGAATGGATTGTGAGTTTGTCAGGATAAATTAAGTAAAATTGTACTTGAATGTACTTACTGCTTGAATAATATAATAAGGTATTGTTCATTTAAACAGTTGAACAGTGGTACTTAATACTGTCTGCATAATGAAATCACCTGAAGAGTTGTTTTGAAATACCAATGCCCAGGCCTTCCCCTAGGTTTTCTGATTTAGTTGGTCTGCGGAGGGGCCCTGTGTTCTGCAGTGCTTTAAAAACTCCCAGGGTGATTCTAATATGGAACAAAAGCTGGAAACCACGTTATCATTAACTTTTGCCACATTCAATGATTTTGATTAAAGTATAATTAATGTTGATATTAAAAACTACTTTTATACCAACTAGTCATCATGTTTCACTACATAGAAGTATAAAATTTATTCTACAAATAGGAAATCTACATGGAGGCCATGACATCATGCCTGACATATAGTAGGCAAACAATGCATTTCATTTACATAGGACTTTTTCTCCTGTTTGGTGTGCTTTGATAATATGCATTTAAATGTTTAAGAACTGCACAAAGTATTTTATATGATAGTTTAACATATATCATCCTAGGGTATGTCACTTCTTCACCCTCTTCTTTTTCAAAATGTTATAGAGTAATATAGGATTGCACTCCCAAAGGAGCGTTAGCGTTTGAGGAACACAATTCTTTTGAGAATTTGAAGAAGCCATGAACTCCAGAAAAACATGCCTTTGGTTCTTGAGGTCCATTCATTTACACATGGACCCTGACTAAGGAATTCTATACTGGAGGAAATTATAAGATTGGTATAAGGCTATAAATTCACTTTCTAAATTCAAAATTCTCAACTTAAATATGAATAAAGAACTCATCACAGTGATACTGAATTTTAATTGTAAAAAGATACTCCGTAATTTCATTACTGTTCTTGGCAAAGTTCTTACCTAGGCATTCTGGGTTAGATATCATGACTCTCATTAAAGAGGAGGGGACAAGTGAAAAATGTTGAGGTCATGCCCGGAGCAATACTGATGATGTCTCTAATTGCTTCCTCTCTCCCATAAAAATCTCTAAAATATTGCCTTGGGAATTTGAAATGCAGCACAAACAGTAAAAGCCACCATCTATCAGATTATTCGGGAAAACCTCCATAAAATTTGGAAAATATCTAATTTTAGTAGGTTCCTTTCGTGAATTATTGGTTCGTCACTACACTGGAAATGTCATAAATATTTTTCATACTATTCATTCTACTTCTAGTTTTAGAAGAATTCTGCTTGATTACCACACTGAATGACTATTTCCTGCTTGTCTTTAAATCTTTTCTATTCTTTCTGGATCCAATTTTGTTAACAACCCCTGGGCTATACAAAATCCTAAAAATGTACTGACATTTCTGTAATCACACAACACAAGGAAGTAGTGATTACATTCCTTTATGAAATTAGATTAGAGTGGTAATACATCTTGCTTCATTCACACTACATGAATAGTAAGGTATTACATTTTCCTCCCTGTTGGACAACTCCTTGTAATTTTTATAAAATCCCTTTTACAACCCTGTCATATTCCCTTTAAGGAAAGGGAGGACAGATCAGAGAGTAAGAGAAACACATGATAGGGTGACTTCTCATTTCTCCTACAGTATTTTCTGGACTAGTTTTTTTCATAGAATTTTGTCAAATTCACAGAAAAAAAAAAAACATGCAAACTTAGTGTCACCACCAATCACATTACCAACATTTTGCCATGTCTCAGAAGTTGAATGACTTTCACAGAGAACTAGAGTATGCATCCTTTTTTGAAAAAGATCCAATTCCTTCCTGATGGCTATAATCATGTATAATAATTCCTATATTGATCACAGTATTAAAAACTTTCATCTCGTTTTTCCAAACCTACTGCAACTGAGACACTTCCAATTTTACAAAAGTTTTGTTGAAATTTTACTATATGACAAATACTTTCCACCTAAACAAGACATATGCCTAAGGAAATTATATTATTCTTAAGGTCAACTAATTGGTGTGTAGCACAAAAAGGAGAAATATTAACATGCCATTTCTCCCATTGCACTTGCTGCCAGAATCCTATATCATTGCTGAAGCTATCTAAACGGTGTAAAGAGAGTCATTTTAATTGGTATTCCTAATTTTTGAGATGACATAGATTCCTATTCATCCCACAATCAATACTACTCCCATTTTGCTTGTATCATTTTTACTTTCAGTTCAGCATCTTCATTTTATAATACATACCTATGTTCTCTACTAGATTGTAAATATATGTGAGAACAGGAGCTGTTCCTTAAATACACAGTTGGATATTCTAGAAAACTTAATACTCTACTTTGAAACATAGTTTTTTCATTACAAAAATCATTTAAAAATAGTTAGTTATCCAAGAAAGTTTATAGAAAGATAATAACTAAGGTCACTGACTATATTATAAAAAGGTATCAGATGTTTGTTCTAGGGTTTCATTTGTGTAAATGGTTATTAAAAACATAAAAACAAAATAAAAACATAGACTTGTTGGATATAACAAGATGAAGAATCTAAATAATCATTAGCCAGTTAGTGGGAACACAAACAATTTTGTTCTTAGTTGCCATGTTTTCAACTTCAGTTGTAACGTTTCACATAGCCATATAGTAATAAATATGGAAAACCTAAAGTCTAAATAACTAGTGTTGTTTAAAGTTAATAACATTAATGTGTCCTAAGCATTAATAAAATTTAGAAAGAAGTTAACTATTCACACTCTAACCCCAGATGCCTATGTTAGTGAGATATACAGAAAATGTACATCTTTATGCCTCAGATCCTTTGTCTTAATGATTTCATGTATAAGATGGAGAAAATTCCCTTCCTTACTCTACTCAAAAGGGATTTAATAAAGACAAAGACTGAAACAGCTTGTTTAAAGGAGAAAAGAAATTTTTTTAAATGATATATTTTTATCATTATGCAACTGAACCAAAGTCCCATAATATTAAGGGCTTTACTGTTCAGTAATGACAGATTACTTAAATTGGATTAACTATTTTATATTTTTAAATTATAAAATGTATAAGATAAAAAAAATCGTAAGGTGAGGAATTGGTAAGAATTGATAAGGAGAAAGATAGAGGCGCAGGGAAGTAAGCCATGAAACTGGAGCTCCATTACCCTTGTAAATTAAAGAGAGACACCTGAGAGGCTGAGGGATCATTTAATAGATTGGCATGTTCAGAGGTATAGGGCTGGCATCAAAGGACTCTTTAAGAGGTCCTTGAAGAACTTTCCTAATTTAGGTTGAGCTATCAAAGAACTGCAAGTTAGGTATAAATCTGAACAAGAAAAGATAAACTGCCACTAGGACTTCAACTCATCTTCCAATCAACTCAATACTTGACACTGAAATGATACTGGAAAGTTACGTCCTGCAACTGACTGGCAGAAATACATGTAAGTCTTCTTTAGAAGAATAATACCATGCCAGGCATTAAAATATTTCTATATATAATATTGAAAATTCAATATCTACAAGACTATAAAAATAATTAAAAACCCAAATAAATGAGATAATTTAACAAAACCCAGAGAAACAACAGAAAATAGTAAAGGACCTATGGGCATTACAGATATGGGAGGTATTAGTCACTGACTTTTAAAAAATAAAGTAAAAAACCTATTATAAACAATATAATTGAGGTTTTATGGGTTTTAAAAATCCAATATGGCAACCTTGTTTTATAAATGGAACATTTAGTTTAATATTGTTACTCAAATGTTTTGGCTTTAATACCATTTTCATAAGTGATATCTCTTTGCTTCATCTATGCTGTCTTTTTCCTCCCTTTTCTTGTCTCTCTTGCAAATGATTCTGTGCATTTTATTGTTTCACTTTTCTTGTTATTAGCTTAAAAATTAAATGTTTCCTAAATGTTATTATATTCTCTCTGTTTACATCATTTTAGGTATACATATCATTTTTTCAATTTCTGTTTTTCTGAATATATATTCACTTGAAAGTAAATTTTAAAGAATATTTATAAGTTGATAGAAAATAAAAAAATTTTTAAACAATAAAATGTAAACAATCATTCCAAAAAAGGCAAGACATAGCACAAATAAAGGAGAGAAATCATTTAACAAAATGGGATATTTAAACTGAAACATGTAAGTAACAATATGAAATGTAAATCAACCATAAGTGCTCTATTTAGAAAATGAGGTTGTCAGATTGGATAAAAAATAAATCCTCAATTATATTCCATTTACAAGAAACATATCTAAACATAAGGATTCAGATGGATGGAAAGCAAAGAGATGAGCTAATTGTTTTGATAAGTATATGCAGGCTATTGTTGCCCCTACCACTAACTACAATACACCTCTTTCTATATAGAGAGCATTTATTATGACTTACCTGTACTTAGCAATGAAGTCGAACCACAGCATAATTTGCAATAAACTAATATAAAGATTATTTAAATGGAAAATGCCTTAGGGGATAACAGTTAGCACCATGGTTACTACTAAGCAACCACTCAAAGGTAGAAATTTAAAAGATTGAAAATATGGAAGAATCTCACAATATAATATTAAGCCAAACACACACAAAAATAATATATGTTGAATGATTATATTCATGTAAAATACAAAAAGAAAGTAGGAAACACCAAACAAGCATGTTTAGGGACACATGCTTACTTAGGTAACCAATAAATAAAAGCAAGGAAGTGACTATGGATCTTGAAGTCCACACATTTATAAGTACTCTCAAAGTCAACAAACCCAAGGTGAAGAACTCATGGAGGAATCCTGGAGGCTATTACCGGATTATTGGAAGGCAATGTCTGTCTTCTTAAACAAATTCTCAGCATGTTGCAGAAATAGGAAGAGTAAAGAAATTTCAACAGTAATAATAAATATCAATTGTAAAAAGACAGTAATTAACATTAATTTTGTTACTATTCTTGATAAAGTTCTTACCTAGGCATTCAGGGTTAGATATAATTCTCTTTAAAAAGAGAGGACAGGTAAAAAGCATTTGGGTCACTCCCAGGGCAATCTAAATGCCCCTAATTACTGTCTCCCTTCCACCATGACCCTAAAATACTGTCTCGGGTTTCTCAAATGCATCAAAATAGTAATAACTGCCACTTATCAGCTTACTCAGAAAGAAATGTTGCATAAAATTTGAAACTATATAATTTTAGTAGGTTCTTTTGGTGAGTCATTGGTTGATCACTAAACTAGAAATGACATAAATATGATGCCTGAAACTTAGTAGATAATCAATACATTTTATTTCTCTGGATCCTCTTCTTTCTGCTTGCTATATTTTTGTAGTATGTAGTACCAAATATACATGAAGTAAGACTCATGGTTCTAGGATGAGGTGCTTTTTCATACTCCTCTTTTTCAGCAACTCACGACAGTATCATAATAATTACACTTCCAGAGAAATGTTAGTTAACTTTTGAGAAATACAGATCATGCTGACAATAAGAAGAAGCCATGAATTATCTCTTTCCAGATAATTTCACAAGGAAGTGACTGTAATAAGTTGAGATGGTGTTTACTTTTACTTTTGAGAGTAGTGATTAGGAAATGACATGATGTGGGTCCTGTGGTACTTGAAAAATAAGTAAACAAATACAGAAATACAGAAAACTAAATGAAAAAGAGAAAAAATTAAAAAGTTCTATTCTCAAGGTATCAAGGTAAGAATTTCTATTGATTCTTACCTATTAAAAAAAGTATAAAAGTGTTGAGTTACCTGGGAGATCACAAAGACAAATAGCCTGTTCTGCACCCCTATGAGTCATCAGACCCCAGGAAACCCCAAAATAGGCCACATATCTTTGGCTTGTTTATACTTATACACTTTATCTTAAGCACAGACCTATAATTAACTTCTTCCTAGCATCCTACTGTGGTAGATCACAACCAGGCCTGTGCAGATACAATCTCAAATAAAAATGTGAAAATAGCGAGTTTGTAAACTTTGTATCCTATAATATGTAGCTGTGCACTTGCAAAAATTTGAAATTTGTACATTAGGTTCAAGTACTATGGGCTTCCACTGTGCCCCAAGCCACAGTAAAAAGTACGTATGTCAATTCAAACTATTTCTGAATCTGCATCCACTTTTGGAGTAGCTGCTTCTGGAGTAGTTGAAAAAAGAAGGGAAGCACCAGGCTGAGGCATCCATCAAGTATCCTGCCACTCGTCTGTGTCATATGGAACATCTGAGAATTTGCAATGCTTATTGATGACTGTAGTGAAAACTGCCTTAAGTGAGTCCAACTAATCTCACTTGTCCTTAAAACTGGACCACTTTGTGATCTTCCTACCTTATCAAGACTCACAAACCATCTAAGAATGATGAAAGAAAGGGAAAGCCTGATTAATATAAAAAATAAGCAAATAAATAATGAAAGTAAAAATATTAACATCAATAATGAAAATAAAAACTAACCACAGAAGTTAACAAATACGGAAATGATTATGTAAAATTTTATGAATGTACATTTGAAAATATCAAACATAGACCATTTAATTTACAACAAAAGACAGAACATAAAACTGAAATGCAAACTTGAAGCTGGAAAATATTTACAATTTGACGAAGTTTTTATGTTACTAAAACAAAAGATTTTATGCTGCAAAGAAAGAAACACAACTCAGATGGTCACAGGCAAATGGCATTTTGTTTCATTTTCTCACTAGCTGTATTGTATTTAACCTTTTAGTTCTTTGATGAGATTCTCACTGAGACTCAAACAAAAGATCTGTTTGGTATTAAACTAATCTGAGCAAATATTTCTTTTGAAATTCTCAACGCCATCAATAACAAATTAGGGTGTGATATTAAACCATGAGACAGACAGCACCTCTCCTTAGAGTAAAAAGTGTTAAAATAAAGAGACCTAGGTCAAATTATGTCTTAACATTTATTGGTGTTATCGTGGGAAAATAACTTAATATTTTTGAGCTTCACTTTTCTTCTCCAAATTGAAATGATGCATTTCAAATGATGAAAAATGGACCATTATTGTCTATAGCACTCAGAAAATACTGCTATTTTATTTGTAAGATGCCATCAAGTATAAGATCCATGGTTATTTCAGAGATGATAAAAAATTTAAATTGTAAAATCAATAAAATATCATAATACAAATGAGGCATGGATACAAAATGAGGCAATATATATTAAAATGGTTTATAAATTCAATCAATAGGATATTAATTCTATACCCATAATATAGAATTCAATACATATACCACAATAAGTCGTTTTCTAGTTTGCTTCATCTATGGATGTTATGTCTCCCCAAAGAAATTATAAACCATTTTAAAGAATGTATTTTTTATACTGCCATAATACCTAGCATAAATTTGCAACAACTAGGAACCATTTGTTCACTTTTTAGATTTTGTGGAAAAAGTTGAAAGGACTGTGATATTTTCTTGAACTTTACTATGTGACTATCTTATGTAAATAAGATACTCAAAGAGCTACCACCCAATCTGACATTCAACTGAGGCATTATGAATGAACAGTCAATGTGTTATGTTGCTAATATTTATTTCTATCTTATATTGGTGTTAAGAAGCCTGTATTATATGCTTTATTGTTGAGAAACAAGTCTACATGGGTTTCGTATATTTCTGCTAAACTAGCAAAGTGAGGCACTGACTACTCTTTGAGGCCATGTGATCTTTTTAGGGATGATGTATGTATAGCAAAGAGCATGAAAGGGCAGGCTTGCTTAAAGCCTTGGAAATGAGAGCTAACACTTCTCCAGAACAAAGGGAACACATGCTTCCTGTTCAGTGTAATAAAAGCTAACGTCTACTCCAGGGCAGAGAGCAGGCCTGCTTCAGGTCCCCTACATTCAGGGTTCCTCTCATTTAAAGCAACCACTGTGTGCACACGCGTCATTTAGCTCTCGTTTTTTATCGCCATCCAATGAAACTGTGGCGTGCTAATTTTACCCTAGCTTGCACGTAAGGTAAAATTTTTGCATTTTCAAAGTTGTTGAAATTTTCATTCTCTTTTTAAAACAATAATAAATTTGATGTGATTTTTGGCAATGTTTTATTATAGGATTCTCCTTTCTACAACAAGCAAGAGATCTTTTCCTTAAATAATATGAAAACAAAATATCTCAACAACAGAAAAATGTGCACCTAAATTAGGCAATTAATATCATAGCTTGAGAAGATATGGTTCCAAGCAGATATCTGGAAGGTTTCATTTGTAAAACTTTTTAAGAAAAGAAGTAATGACATTTTTTTTTGGTAATAATTAGAATATAATTATGCCTGCAATAAGCGTTTATTCTAAAGGAAATCTAAGAATCCATTCTCATCCTAAGACATTTATAAATTTGAGATGAGGCCATCATTGATATTCTAAGATAATTAAGTAGAGAAAATACTAACACTATTGGAATAGCACAGCAGCCTAGAATTAGTACATATTCTTCTTAAAGAAACTATGATTAGATTTAACCTACAGACTCTAATAATTATCACTTCAGGGAAAATGCCCAAAGTAAACTTTTAAAGTTAGCTCACATACTGTGACACATCTATAATTCAGGATTAGTTGAAAAAATACCTAATTTGTTATGTATGGTTATTTAACAAGAAAAGAGGTATGGCTCACTGCTGGCATCTGAAATAGTTACCACTTCATTTTACATTTTGGGGGAATATTTATATAAAAAGAGAGGTTTTATATTATAATAATTGTCATCACTTTTTATATACATTGTAGTCATTTTAAATACAAAGGTATAGTATAGCTATATATGTTCATAAAAGATAAATCACCCCAAATCTGTCCTTATCTTTGGAAAAAGGTAAAATATTAAAATAATTTCCTTCTGATAAATATTTTCTGCTAAAATAATCTACCATCATATTTGTTAAGCAAACATTTAGATTACAATGATATATTTAATTACTGTCCCAGTGAAGTAGATATTTAAGGGGATAAAATGATAGCATTCAAAGGAAATGCAATCAAAGTCAATAAATGTCAAAATGAGGGAGAAAATGAGAGAGAAAAATGTGATTTTTAGAAATCATCCATTCTGAAATGTTGGTGACTTCTGTTTGATTTTACTTTTGGACCACTGCCAAACAATTACTCTTCAGAAGCTATTAATCCATGGATATTTGGTGTGATGACTTTCAAATATTAAAAGAATAATTAAAATTGTCTTCGCCTTTACTGAAAAAAATAGTAAAACAGTCATAAAGCCAATGAGACAAAATGATTAAAAAGTCACTGAGCATTTAAGTTGAAAGTTCTTTTTAAATTAGTCTGTTAACTAGTAGGTACTGACTAGAGAGTCATAATGCAATATCTTTATTCTGACTGGCTCAATGATTCTAAAATTTTTAATGGTTTAATTTAGATCATGATTAATGATTAAATTTGGATTGGTAATTAGCTATTTATTATTTATAGAATGCAAGTATTCTCTAAGTTTTTCTCATAGAAAAGTATTTTATTTATAAAAATTTTACTCAAGATGTACAAATTAAGTTGCCAAAATGATATAATTTATCAAGGAACAGAATGGAACTGGAAAAAACAGATAGCCCTTTTCTCATTTTCAGCAAAATGTAAGTCTATAGTATATTACTGAAATTATTTACAAAACAAAATATTATGAGGATCTGAAACTGGCCACAGGTTCTTTGGACTCCACGATGGAGAAGCGAGGTTAATATCCTCTGGCCTTGAATGTGAGCAGGTTCTGTGCCTGCTTCCATGACGGAAGTGACGAGGAAACAGCTTCTCCTCCTAGGCCATGAAAGATGGGCAGCCTCTGCTTCCTGCCTCTTGAATGTCTCACTCTTGGAACTCAGCTGCCTTGCATTGAGGAGCCTAAGCCATGTGGAGAGACTATGCATGTAGGGTGCTGTAGGCAGCTGCAGCTGAGCTCTCAGATGACAACTAGTATCACTTGTCATCCGTGAGTGAGCCATCTCACACATCTGGTTCTCCTGAGTCTCAGCAGATCCAATCCAGACAGCCCTCTGACTGCAATCGCCTGAGCGATTTTAAGCTACTGCATTTTAGTAGGATAGTTCACGTTTGTTATGTAACAATAGGTAATAAAACATTTTTTTTAAAAATTTTGCATATATAAATATATAAGTTTAAAGTTTTAAAAATGGGTATACAAGAAAAGACTGCCTTTGCCACAGGATGATTTTTTCTTCTTACTTTGAAATTTTTCTAGTTCTTGGTTTGGTTGAGAATATATGCTCTGTCAGGTAGAAGGGGTACTTAAGTGTCAACTTATCTCAGAACAAATGATTTCAGGGTGGATCTTGATGTTCCAGTTTGGTCTAAAGAGTGATAATAATGGAGTTGTATGTGATAAAGGGAGTTATATAAAACTAAATAATAAAAATAAAACTTTTTATTAAACCAAAAGAGTTTGAGTAGTCAGACTTCACCTCAGGAGCAATTATGCAGGAATAACTAAAACATCTCTGCTCTTTATTGTTGAAATCAGTTAAGCTATGTCTTTTTTGATGTGTGTGTTTATGTGTTTGTGTGTATGTGCGTGTGTGTGTCTCCCCCCATATATCCATACACCCACATACAAAGATGTATATTAAATATAACATCTGTAGAAAATACGAACTAGCACCTTGCTGAGAAAACATTTTAGAAGATGACTGGTCACAAGAAAGCAATCAAACAGAAGCAAAAATGTAACTGGTAGATTTAATAGAGCTCTCTCTTGGGTCATGAATCAAATTTTCCACTGTAACTACCAAAGAGTTTATGAATTCATTGAAAATCATCAGTTACATTTTTCTTTTTATCCTGAAGTTATTCAAGTTGCTTCATTGGTAAATACACAGTACCAAATTTGAATTACAAATTTCAAGTGAAGTTATCTGTTAATTACTCCATTTACTGTAAACATTACAGGCTGGTATATCTGAAAAGTCATCACCTGTTATCTATCTATATTATTTGAACTTTCTGGCACACCCAGGATTTAAAAAACAACAACAACAACATAACCATGTAAAATTAAATTGCGACCTTATTACAGTGATAGAGTAGTCTGTAGCTCCAAGAACCATATCTACTATATTTTTTTCTTGTTTAAAATTTAAGTCAACTTGGTTGTAAAATTGTATTTTTAGAAATTTCATAACTATTAAATACACATACAACTCTCTCAAATTTTAGGTAATTTATTCTGTCATTTTTCTTGCTATGACATACTAATAAACTCTCTTTTAAGTTTGTGTAAGAGTTCCTTTGCATACTACAATCTCTTGGAAAATATCCTCAAAATAACATACTTACATCATTGAAGGTGGCTGGGGAATAAGTAATAAGAAAAAGATTCTATCCTACCCTTATCTTTAGAGAGCTCAGAGGGGCCTAACTAAACCTAGAGAGATCATCGTTGAAGAATAAAACTTTATATCATCACTAGAATGGAAACGAACATACAAGTACGAGTATCTGTTTCTTGATTAGCTGACCTAGGCCCAGTTCTAGAGTGAGGAGAGACACACAGAAGAAAAAGAGCATGGACAATGCAGACTTCTCTGGGGCATCAACAACACATTAGTGAAAACCAAGGCATGTCTGTGCTTATAAAGTTAAGATCTTATGGTTCTAATATCACAACTTTGAAGTGCTTATAACTAAAACAGAAATAACGTTTGGGCATCTCAGAATTTTTCTCCTTTTCCCTCTCCTAACTCTCCAGCACTCCTACTTTATACAGGCTCCATACCACCAGATGCTTTTATTTCATAATTTCTCAAGGTATAAACATCCCACAGCATGTTGATATTATTTTGATATTAAGTCTAGATATAATGCCTCAGGCCACAACATAAAATATTTTATGTTTTTATGGGAGTTAAGTTCACCTAAAGAAATTTGTTTTATTAGCCCATACTTTTAGCTAAAATTTTTCCATTTCTGATAATTCATGTCTTTGAAAACAACTAAAATTTATAGGTCAAAAACAAAAGATAAAAGAAACAAATAAAACCCAAACCAAATCTTTACTGTTTTTGTTGTTATTATTTCAACACAGAAAAAATGAGAAATGGGGGAAGCCACTGCCTTCTTGTCCACATATACTGTCACAGGCAATTAGGAAATTTATAATTTCAGATATATCAAGTGTGGCTTTTTATAATGTTTAAATAGGCACAGAGTAGCTTTTTAAGATAATGGTAATTTGGAAGTTAGTATTGTTTCCTTTTGCAAAGTATATGCCACAGGTACTGGAGACAAAGATACCTGTTTCCAACAAATAATAGAGTAAAATCTGCCAGTTAACATTTCCAGCCTTCAGTAAAAATCTCCAATGACCTCTGAGACAAATATTATGTTTTTCTAGATTTGGTCATTATAAATATCCTTACGTGATCTAGAGGTTTTTAAATTTTTTTGTTTTGTTTCTGTTTTCTAAAACCAGCTGAATATTAAAATATAAAATATAAAATAACCAGACATACGTTTTTACATATTTTATTTCATTTTAGTATTATTATTCAATTCACTTTTTATGTTTGTTTGTTTGTTTGTTTGTTTATAACTCGGAGCAGAGTCAAGATGGCCATTCATTCATTTTATTGTTTATAAGAAGTCAGCTGCCAGAGGGCCTACGAGACTCCCGCCCCTACAAGCTGCGAATTTAAACTGAACTAAACGATGCACAGTCTTAAGTCACATATATTCTTATCCACGTGAAAAAGATACAATATAAAACAGGCAAATCAAAATAAATACTGATATTGATGTCTTCATTTCACCCAAGTAAACTTTATAAATTGAATTTATGAGATCTGAAGTCGCACATGGGTTAAAGTAAATAAGGACTATAATGTCTCCTCCAAATATGAGATTCTGTGACTCATAATACAGACAAATACATGAAGAATGTTTCTTTCCACCTCACTCAGCATAAGGTGTATGTAGCAGTAAACCGCAAGGGCAGACATTCTCAATTAATCTTCCACCTTAAATGAAATACATGCATGAGTTTTCACTTTTTACCCTGCCTCCTACTGCTAGAGAACTTTCACATCATTGACTCACCCTTCTATCTCTCTAAAAGAAATTCTCTTATTCTTTTTAATTTCCATGTTGCTAAACTCACCACTAGCTTCAATCTCTCCAAGCTCCATTCACTCCCTGATGCAGCTCCAAGAATGGGCTGGGTTGGGGGACTTACTATTAAGGATTCAAAGACATTCAAAGGATCTAGTTAGAATTACTGTTCAAACTAATTTTTATTGGTAATAAAGAGGCCAAACTGCTACTAATATTTCTGATCTACATGCAGGAAACAGGCTTTTACTTGGGAATCCTAAAACTTCCTTTAAAAAAAAAAAGTATTATGAATTAATTTATAATTAAATGGAAACTCTAAGTAGCTAAATGTTTGACAATACCATGTTTCATCTTGGAGTTTGTCATAACAGTTTAATTAACTATACATATCAAAATTAAGATTTCATGCAAATATGTATATTATTGTTCTTTGCATAACATTGTCCTTTCCTCAATTTTAGTGGGAAACTGCACTTTGTGGTACTTTTCATAGGCTATCAACCCTCCTACAAAGTCTGGTATAGTAAGGTTAGGAAATGGATCCACTGGCTAAATACCTATGTGTGAGCTGCTTTACATATTTTATTTCTAACTCTCATAACAGTTTTTCAGATGAAGAAACAGAGAATCAGAGAGATTAAATGACTCTCACAATGTTGATGGGATTTTAATCTGCTGTTAACACCAAAGCTGGGGTCTTTGCGATACAGAACTGCACTTTGCTTTTACATTCTCACTACAAACCAATAAACTAAGTAAGTAGAATTTATTGACTGTACATTACAGATGAGGCAATTAAAATAGACAGACACATTGATGTGCATATACAGTGACATAGTAAGATAAAAGCAGAATCTAAACAAAACATTAGGTTGACTTAATTTCAGCCTTTCAGTGAAATACTAATTTGTGTAAATTGGAATTCTGGGGTTCACATTGTTCCTAGATTTAAGTTCTGCCTTTAATATATATGAATATACCACATATTAATATGTGATAATATATATTTTTGTTCTTTAAAAGTCATATAGTAGTTTGTTAGTTATTTTTGCCTCATAGATCAGATAGAATATGCTAGATATGGAGATAAATAATTAACAATCTAAAAGCAAATATTAAAATAATGTCAACTTTCAAAAAAATCTAATTTGTTTAAAAAGTTTAATAAGTGGCCTCTAGGTACATACTTAAGAAAGGAGAGCTAATCAAATTTAGGAGACCTGAACCTAAATAAAATGGCCACTTACTGTGTTCATACAATATACACTGTTTGACTACATAACTAAACCATGTATTTATAATTAAAAAGTTTTAAAAACATATACATAAACTCATAAATGAATCATGATGCTCTTCCTAAGATGTGACTTAAAGGTTCCTTTTTTTTATGCCCCGAAATAGGCACAACTTTCGTACAAATGCTTTATGTACATTTTCAATGGCAGCCATGTGTCAAATTGTGTTGCTATGCTTGCTTTACTGCACCTTACTATGTCAATGACCTATAAGAATTTATTCAAATTTAAATCATTAAAAATCATCATGCTACATTGCCGTCCACATACAGACTTCCAAACTAGACTAAATTAACTGACATACGAGTTGCACTCTTTTTTGTTTGCTCCCTGACAAATGGATTAATATTACCTTATCTCACAACAAAGCATTCTGAAAACTAGTATAGATAAAATTACATTGAATTATTAATTGTGTAGATAGCCTGAGGTTAATAATGATTCTGAGCTGCTCCTATTTCTGAAAGCACTTTATTCTTCCAGCCATGGCACTAGCAGAAACAATGACTAAGTCAAGAAATGAGAAGGTAAAGTTACACGGAACTGAAATCATAATTAGTCTCTGACCCAGTTTTGATACCAATTAAGTTCTACTCTTCTATTTTCTTCTTCTAAATAATGCAAGTGCGCCTTTCTCTTCTTTTCATAAATATGCTTTAATATTTACTATTAAATGATGTCTGTACCACATGGCTCGAATCCAGGGGCATCGCTAATGAGAATTTAATAGTTCTTAATAGTTTGCCATTAACCAGTTCCAATGTCAACAACCCAAAGAGGTTAAACTGAATACAAATAAACTGTCCCCTTTGCCTTCACTTTCCAGAATGCACTGAAGCAATTCATTTACCCTGGTGGTTTGATGAGCAGGAAAATCCTAATTTGTTTCTTCACTGACAGCCCCTAAGGTTACATTACAGCAAAAGCTGTGAAAGACACAGGATCATTTTGATCCTGACAAATAACAAAAATTAGCCAGAACTTGAGAGTCAAAGGGTAAAAACCTGAAATTGACCTTAGAAGAAAATTTGGTATGTACAGAGATATAGTGGTAAGTAGGAAAAAGGAATATCATTCCTGGCCAATAAAATTCAATAATCTGTGAAAATCAGTATAGCATCTTGAAAAAGACCTACTGGCTTTAATTTAGAATTCATAGTTCTAGCTATATTTCTAAAGTAGCTCTATGGACTCGGACTTAAAAAAGTCAGTGGAGGAGTGACATCATTAAGATATCGACATAAATCATTCCTGACTTCAGTTCCCCTCACAAGAAGACCAAATTGCAACTGTCCACAGACAAGACACCATTGTGAAGATCCAAGAACCCAGGGATGAAGCTGGAATAGTTCCCTGGTCCACAAAGACTGAGAAGGATCCCATGAAAAGAGTAAAAAAAATAGCTTTGCTTCTGTCACGTGGAACAGTACTACACCACAAGGGCTCCCCTAAGCCTGCAGGGAAAAAGAGAACCCAAATAGTCTATCCACTTCCTCAGAATTGCAGAACATTTCCCAGGAGGCCCACAGGGGTCTCACCTCACAGGGATCACCTAGAGAATATGGGATCAAAGAGAAACAGAGAAGAGGCAGGCAGAGCTTACAGAAATAAGAGCTTAGATCTCCATGATTCATACTTCTGCTTGCTTTGGTACCCAGGCAGAGATCCCAGCCGGCACCCCTGCCTCTCTGCAGAGCTGAGCCAGTGGCCCCATCTGGCCAGAGAACTTGCTTAGCATTTCTGCCTGATAAAATATCTAACATTACACCTCAAGGAACTAGAGAAAGGAAAACAAACTAAGCCCAAACTTAGCAGAAGAAAGGGCGTAACAAAAATTAGAGCAGAAAAAAAATGAAATAAAGAATAGAAAAACAATATAAAAGATGTACAAGACTAAGAGTTGGTTCTTTAAAAGATAAAATGCTAGACTAATCAAGAAAAGTGAGAGGACTCAAATAAATAAAATTATAAATAAAAGAGGAGTCATTAAAACACAGAAATAAAAAGGACCATAAAAGACTACTATAAACATTTATATGCCAACAAATTGGACAACCTAGAAAAAATGGATAAATTCCTAGAATCATACACCAATCAAGACTGAATCATGAACAAAGAAAAGCTGGAGACCAGTGATGAGTAAGGAGACTGAATTAGTAATCAAGCCCCTCCCAACAAAGAAAAGCCCAGGACCAACTGGTTTCACTGGTAAATTCTAGAGAGTAGATTGGTAGTTTCCAGAGGTAGCTGGTGGGGGAAATGGGTAAGGTGCACACGTGGTTACAAACTTCTAGTTATAATATAAATAAGTTATAAGAATATCATGCTAACAATACTGGGTTGTATAATTGAAAGTTGCCAAGAGAGTAGATCTGAAAAGTTATCATCACACCACACACAAAATAACGATGTGAGATGATGAATGTGTTAACCAACCTTACTGTGGTAATCATTTCTCAATATATTCATTTATCAAATTATCATGGTGTAAACCTTGAGAATTTTAATTGACAATGTTAAACTTACTATGTTATATGTAAATTGTATCTCAAACTGGAAAATTTTAAAAGCGATTAAATAAATACTTAAAACAATGACAACAGAAAGAGCAGAAATCTCGTGTTGCTTGTTGGTGATGAAGCATTACTTTCAATTCTAAATATTGCATAATTCCAATTAAATGTACTTTTTTCTTCATGAAAGGGGATATCAAATTTAGTCATTTTAAAAAGCAGAGTGAGACAGAGGAGATTGAAGAAAATAATATTAATGTATTCTAAACCAGGTGCTATTAACTGACAAAGTCAAATGAAACTGTTTAAGTAAACTTCTTCCTCAGTCGCTTGCCAAAGTACAACTTTTAGTTTACACAGCATATTTTGAGAAAAACAGGTATAGTCATTTATTTTGTAGTAAAAGTCGACATAAGTATAAATTGTTCATAGTTTACAGAGTGCGGTGTAGAGAAGAAAATTTAAAGGGATACAAAATATTGGCAGTTGTGGTCTGTGCCCTTAAAGAATAAGCAGGGGGCAGATAAATAAATTAGTGTAAACATAAGGGCCTAAAGGATCATCAAAGGTATGTGTGTAATGTATACATGCATAATATTATATAAATCACCGCTTCATCTTATTACTTTATTTATTACTCTAACAGGAGTAATAGCCTCCATTAATATTAATGGTATGGAATATGTATGTAAATCTATTTGTTTGTACTTTTCCCATGTACATTTGTGTGCCCATGGGACTTTTCAGGTGACAGTAAAGAGCTGTCGAACAGGATGTCAAGAGTCTAGATTATATGAAGAAATAATTAATAAACTATTTGATCAGAGCTGGGAGGAGACTCCTTGCCTTGTCATGAAGAGAGCAGCTAAACAACTGGCTTTTCGGCTGAAGAAACACTAACATCATTGTATCATCAATGACACCAAAGTATGGATCAGTTGCTGCTGTGCTTTGAGACACAGTAGCTTTAAGGTCAATGATATAATTTTATAAGCATCTACTTGCTATAAGGAAAATCGCTGAGGGGAAGAAAAAACTCCATCAGCTAAAATTCTCTATCCAACATTTTAAAAGAAATTTCCCTACTCAGCTTTTTAAAAGCCTACTTAGTTATAAGATGACGAACAGTATAAATATTACAGCCAAAAAATCAAGGTGAAATAAACTGCTACAGGTCCACTATGAAGTCATGATCTGGCGGACGCCACAAGAAACAGTGTTCATAGAGATACTGACAACCATAAACAAACCCAGACAACTGCATATTTGGACAGAGAAGTCATTTAAAGCCCCACCTAGTGGTGAGTTCAATAATATTTACATCCTTCTGCTTTGAGGAGAGCTGGCTCTCAGAGGCTCTTTACCACCAACGCTCCCAACGCCTTCTAGATCTCCGTGAGTGAGCTTCTGCCATAAGTCTTATTCCTGAACATAACAGATCCAAGACTCTACTCTGATACAACCATCAACGTTAGAAACGTCAGTTAATACCTCTACTCTAATTTTCAAATCCACAAAACAATGGGCATAGACATAATGATCACAGATTTTCAAAGTTCTCTAAAACAAAAGCAATAAAAGTAAAGATCAATAAAATGGCATTCATTTTTAATTCAATATTTCTAGCTTTGTTTTAATTTTAGGTCTTAGAAAACATTATTTTCTACTGCTGAGTTTTGTTATGAGTTTAATAAGACTAATATTGGAAAATGGCAAGCATGTAAAATTGCATTACATATTCTTTTTTAACTCTGGTGCCTAGGACATTCACTCTAAATTTCTAATACTCAGCTCACTAGATTAAAATTTGGTTTACAAAAGTCTTAAAAATATGTTTCTTTAAATTAAACTTGCACATACATTGCCATTTTGCTTTATTCACAATTGCATCAGATTCCCTCAAAAGCCATACAGAGTAAGACAAATATTACCCACCAATTCTCAGAGTGAAATCAGTCTTTGAGAGAAAGGCGTAAAGCAGTTCAGCTCGTGGAATCAGGCAAGTGCGAATGATTAATTACAGTCAGCTATCAAAACAGCTGTTTTGTTCCACCATGAAGGGTGGCAGCCCATGCTGATCACATTAGAGATAAAAGTTGGATTATGTATTTTCAGACCCACTTGTGTATCTGGTACTAATTCTACTGTCAGCATCCATTCATGGAAAATTTTTTAAAATAGCATTCAGTTGCTAATGCCATAGAAACAGCATCATCAAGGAAAAAAATTAAGAAATAATTTCATATGTGCATTTAAAACCAATGTATACATTGTGAAACATGATAGCCATGTTAGATGAAACATGATAGATGAAAAAAACATCTTAAAAATTCATTTTCAACAACTCTGTTTGTTATGAGCCTAGAATTAAACACCAGTGAACATTTTCATATTGGACGGAAAAACAAAACAAAACAAAACAAAAACCTCTTACTGAATCACAGGCATAAGTTAGCCAGTGATTAGTCTTTGAACGTGAAGTTAGATTTGCCCTTTCATTGTTATTGTCTTTAATAACCACAGAACTGTAAAGTAGATATGTGATCATCTTTTTTGAGTGATATAAAACTTTTTACTTGGAGCACTCTACAAATAATTTTTCATCCTGATAAAAGATCTTATAAGTGGGACTTAAACTTGATATTCTTTATGTAAGATAACTGTTTTCTACTTAAGAATAGCATTAGTACAAAATTATTTTTAAAAATCCAAATTAAAGTGTTCTTTTGTGTTATATCCTCAGATTGTATTATTCTGAGGCATGATTTATAGGAAGGACTCATTGGGAGAAAAAAAAATGTTCTATGTCTCTATCAAATGTCTATAGGTTTGTGAGCAAAGTACTGACCGCTCTTTTCCAGGATGCTTGTATAGTGAATCACCTCAGAGTCTGATAGTGCCTCCCTCTGGGGCAAATAACTGGTATGCTTATTGACTATAAAAGATTCAGAGTCCCAAAACCTGTATCCTGTCATGCCTTCCACTGAATGTGTATGTCACCTAGCACTCTTCACATAGCCCTGCAGAAAGCTGGACTGAGAACCTGGTACAGAAACACTAGTACTTTGCTGCTTTTGATGTGAGCAATAAACTGCCTGATGCTGTGAGTAATAAGCTGTCCTTTGTCTCTAACCCAGAAGGTTTCTGTCTTCTACCGGCATCCATGAACAAGGGGCAGGCTAACTTGTTAAACTGTCTGTCAGTAGGCAAAATCTCAGACCATTCACAGATTTTTGCAGAGGGGTACCCCCAATTGACTGCTCATTAATTCTCTCAAATATAATGGTAAATCTTTTCCATCTAATAATTTCTTTATGGATTTTTTTTTGTTATAGAAATTTATAGCCCAAAATCTTTGGGCTGACCAGAGCACACAATTTTTTTCACCATCAAGGTCTAAATAATCTGAAGAGGCAGCATGGCTGAGTTGACTCAGCCACCATGGATTCCGCCTTCCACAAAGACTCATGTAACATTTCTCCTAAACTGAAATGAATTTAGACTTTGAGCAGCAAAAAAATTTAGGATATTAATATAAGAAGAGTAAAAGAAAGAATTGGACTAAAGTAAAAAAAAAAAGTCTACTAATATGTCTATGAATTCTAGAACTTTATAGACAATTTATGCAAGACGAGTTTTAACACGCCTTGTCAGTTTATACCGTATAATATACTCAACATATTTGTATATTTCTTGCTTTTTTGTTTTCATATTTCTTGGACTTAATTGTTTGCATTTCATTTTTTAAGCATCCCCACTGCTATGAAAATAAATAGATCTAATTTTTGTCTAAATTCCTCAAAAATAGCATGCAAATGTCCAAATGTACAGCAGCCTAAGCTATCCACCCCCTAAATCAGATATTCATTCAGAAAGTAACCTTCAAAATCAAAAATGAAATTCAACCTAATCATATTTTACTGAGTGTGCTAAAGAGGACGCCTAAAATAAATGAGCTAAATAATAATATACCTCCAGAAAAAAATCTGTGGTACTGCTAGCTTCTAGCTTGCTTTGTCCTATAAAATGGTTGGTCTTTTATAATCCTAAACTGCACTGAACTGACAGTTTGGGTACAGCACTCTTTTCCATTGGGAATTATAAAAATCCCTTCAGTGATTATCACTGTGTGCCTCTCTAATATTATTAACACACTATTTTGCTGATTTTCAGATTATGAAAGCACTTCCATAACTCATCTTTTATTTTTATCATAGTAAAAATAGGGCCTAAGTTCATACCCTAGGGAAATACCATAAGGAAATATTCAAATTTATATCTTATAATTAAAGAATATAGGTTCACTCACAGGTTGTAAAGACTTTTATCATTAGCCATGTGATCAGCTGTGCTGCTTATGCTTAAATTTAATAATAATTTATTAATAATTATTTTCATAGCAATGATAAAAATGAATGCACATCTGTTAATTTTCCTTCTAGCATCTTTAAGTTAATTAAGGGTTTTGATTGCTTTCTTGATAGAGAAGCCTTGAACTACAATTAATACTCAGATCATCGTCATTTAACCCTGAATTTCTAACTTCAGGACAAAGTTCCTTTGAAGTGGCATTTTCCCCAAATTATTTCTATTCTTCTCTACTATCACTATCTAAACGGTATGGTAGCACTACTGCAAAACTGCACTGAATGGCAGCATAAGTCTCACCTGAAAAATTGGAGGAAAGCACTTAAAAAAGTGAGGGACACAATTCATTCACTTATCAGGACCATAAGTTCCTCCTGTTCGCAAGACTTGTTACAGATGCTAGTGTAAGTGGAAATACAGAAACACAGCACGCCTTGAATGCCAAGTTTTATAACAACAGTATGTACAAAGGTCAGTGAAGCACAGAGGATGGGGGGTGATTCACTGTTTGCAAAGTGAAAGACAAGGAAAGTCCAGGCGGTGAGAATCGCATGGACAGAAGTGAAAGAGCCGCTGTTTAGGAAAACGATGGGAAGTTCCGTATAGCTGGAGAAGAACGGAGAGGAAACTGGTACAACTTATGAAAATAAGTTCAGGATGAGTCATCAACAGATGAATCTAACATGTTACATCTTTAGTTGAAACTCTAAGCTTCGTTAACACTACATTAATAACAGGTTCAGCAAATTCCTCCTTTTTATGAAAATCCTCCTACTTTGTTTTTTATTCACTTTGAATAGCATTTCGTGAGCTTTTTAAATCTGTGTACTAAACATTCCTTATTTCTAGAAAACACGTTCTATTTTATCTTTAAACTCCTTAATACCCTGTCACCATTAGCTCCACTGGATATTCTGAATGTAATCTTCATCCTTTTCCTCCGGTTTTTATACTTTGTTATTTCATGTGGTAAAAGTCCTTCTCTTGGAATGTACGAATTATGAATTTTCTACTTTAATGTATAATATACCACATACGCGAGTGTCTAAGCATGTACAATTAAAAAGTATGTGATAAAATCACACTCATTCTGATAGATTATTTTCTTCCCAAACATTTACTTGCCCATTCTGAAAGTGAATCCTTCATCCATTCCCCTTTGTGATGTGACTTGTGACATCTCGTATGAAGGAGTACACTTTCCTACACCATTAACGTGCAACACGCTGACAGCACACTGAAAATCAACATTGGACTTAGCCATGGGACTTGCTTGGACAAATGGGAGTGAGTGGATATGATATGGTTCACATCCAAACACAGGCTTGGAGAGGCACCGCCTGAGTCTGCCAGCCCTTGTCCTCCTTTTCCTGTGCAATGAGATGGGCTCTTCCCAGAGGAAAGCTTCTCCTGCTTTATCCTGGATTCAGAAATGAAAAGACCTATGGAGCAGAAGCAGAGGAGCAGCTGACAGTCAACATAACTTAAGTGATAAATTAACCTTTTGTGTCAAAAACAGACAAAAAATAGGTGTCGCTTATTATTGCAGTAAAACTAATTAATACACCAATGTTCTCAAAACCTAGTTAAGATACAGCAGATCAGCACCCATTACAGGTCTGTAGAGGTAGTGTTGTTGTATAAGCTGCAGATAAGACGTTAAAGACTGGATTATATCTTAAATAGAAATCAGGACACCCACAAGTGATAATGGCTCTGAGAAGGATGAAGGGAGTGGGGACAGGGTGGAACATTCAGTATATGGAATTGAAACAATTCTTATCCATACGGAAAATAAAATAAAATTGGATCTCTACCTGACAACGCACTGAAAATTCCAGCTGGATTAAAGACTTAAATGTGTTAAAGAAACAAAATGTAAAAGTATAAAACAAATATAGGGCAATATCTTTACACTTGGATTAGAAATGATTTCTTAAATAAGACATAAATACAGAAACTATAAAAATATATATAGTTGTACTGAAATTTTAATTTTCATACAAAAATCAGGCAAATGCTTTTTAAAATAAAGCAACAGCCTGGAAAACTCAATCAACCTACCAAAAATGAATAAATGTCATATAAATAACTCCTACAATTAATGAAAAAAAAAAGGTAATGTAGCTAATCAAAAGAACAATGGCTAAGAAAGCAATTGTCAAAAGAGAAAATTAAAATAATCAATGAGCATACCATAAGAAGTTTAATTTGAATACTCATTGAACAAATCTAAATTAAATCAGCAATGAGAGACTTCAGACTGGCAAAAATGTGAATGCCCAACAATACCCAGGATTGATCAGAAGGAGAAAAAAAAGAGAACTCGCATCTCCTACTCCTGGGAATATAATCACTACGTACATTTTTAAAAACTATAAGGTAACACTGCATAAAGTCCATGAATAATGACCACCAAAATGGCAGTGTCCTAACCATCATAACCTATGAATATGTTAGGTTACATGCAAAAGGGAATTAAGGCTGCAGATGGAATTAAGATTACTAATTAGAGGGCCTTGCCACGCATCTTGTGGTAATTTGTTACAGCATCAATAGAAAGCTAGCAGAGTTGGAGAGGTACATATCTTATTAGCCAGTGATTCTACTTCTAAATATAAGCTCTTGAGAAACTCTTGCACTTTTGCACAATTACATGTGAATAAAGCTGTTTATTGCTGCATTTCTAGAAACAATTGGAAACAAGCTCTCTTTGAAACCATTTCTGGGTATAGGAACTGACTTTAGAGTTATCCTCAAGGCCTGAAGAAGTGATGTATTACCCTTATTTCACCTCTGCCCCATCAGCTACTAACATGACCTCAATTCCCTAACCCACCAGTGCCTTATGATTTTGCTCTATGTCATTTGTGACCTACGCACCATCAGGGATTAGGGTCTTTCTGGGCACAAGCTTGACCACCTCCATATTGGCCAATTCTAATGAACTAATTTCTCTTTTTAGTGCAAACCTCTGCTCGTGCATTTTTTGGCCAGAGTTCACAGATGGAATGAACTTAATTATTGGACTTTGGTAATGAGTATACATGAAAATTCTGAGAACATCACAGTGGTTTTTGTAAGTACTACTTTTCTATAATCCTAAAGCATTTGTGTTCCCTCGCATTGTCAATAATCGTTCTCCTATGTGGGGAAAAAATGGCAGGTTGTTTCTAAACTGAAAATTTATAGAGAAAAAAAATGTGACTGCTGTTAGTTTCTGCATTAATACATTCATAGTATTTGTGCGTTAATGTATTCATACTATATCGATGCAGTTTTTCATGAAAATAAGTTAACTAGAATTTTAGTTTCATAGTGAGCTATGTAGTTAGAAAGTAGATTTAACTTTAGCTGCAATCACTGAAACAGGTTTTATTTTTATTTTTACTTTTTTTTTTTTTTTTAGGCAAAGTAAACTTTGGTTGACCTTACAGATTACAAGGACCTTGTCAGCTTACAATTCCTTATTTTTTTTTTTTTATTTTTTATGCCTACAGCACCTAGTCTCTCATCCAAGTACTAACCAGGCCTAACCTTGCTTAGCTTCCAAGATGGAACAGATTTTAAACGAAATTTTCAAATGAGTTATACACACGAAATATTAATATTAGTAACTCTACAAATTAAATATGGGACTAAACGAATCTGCTCATACACAGAATATCATAATACAGAATATTACAACTGTCTTGTCTTTGAAAAGATTAAGACTTAAGATGATTTGTACTATTCTAGCTAAAATAAAAACACTTCGTGAATTGTACTGAAAAATATGGAAATTATTATTATAATCATCTAACTTACAGCTTGATGGAAGGACTTCACTTTTTACTCGTTCACCCACAGCAGTCTTTTAGGTTATATTCTGTGAGTAGAAGTCTTCAGACATTCATTGAAAAGTAGCCTAATTTAAACAAAAACTGCTCTTCTCAAAACTATTTTTTTAAGTGCTGTTGATATGATTTGCTCATACCTTGCTACCAAATTTATTTTGACAACTCTTACTTTTTCAAAGTTAATTCCTTCAAAGAGGATAAATAATAATGAGTTCAATAAAAACTAAATATATGATATTTTTCCTGATCAATAGGAAAAAAAAATGGCCCAGGTGAGATAAGAAGAACCAATTCCAACCAAATTAGAACATGGTATTCAAATGATACAAACACAGTTTCTCACTTTGACAATTCTGTGCTGTTTTGGTTTTCCAATACCACTGTCTTCTCTTTCTTGTAACAATTAAAATCACATGATAAGTCTCATAAGGAAATGAAAATGAAAATACTGAAGATAAGAGCCAATAACACTAGGACAGACTAGCGATGGCCAAAAACAACCAAATAAAAAGCCAGTCAGTTCAATTTTTTTTTTTTTTGCCTTTTGATAATATAAAGCACTCAGATTTCCTTCAGACTTACATCTCAAAGGAATGTCTAAAAATTTTGGAAGTTCTGATTGAATTTAATCCTTAAAAAATCCTGACCTACTTTAGTTTGTGGAGTTCTTGCAAAGCTCATTTTGCTACAGAAAATAAATACTGGCATCGTAATTTAAAGAATATGAATGAAGGTAGGAGTAAGGGGAGGGTAAAAGAAAAGTCTTATGTTTATATACAGAAAGAAAAAAGTATAATATTTAATCTGGTATTTTTTTTATAACACTGCCATATACTTCAACAGAATTAAATTTATGAGAACTAAAAACTCAGAAAGATCCTGATCTATCTAACCTCTGAAACACTTAGTTCAGCTTCTGGTGTTCCATCATAAAGATCATTATCCCTCTGGCCTTAGTTTGTGATCATTTAAAACTTAAGTATAATCATTGGTAACTTTTATAATTTTTACCTGAGGCAGATTAACTGCAAGTGACATTCTGGTTCAGATATAGTACCTAATTTCTTGTTGAAGCTTGATAAGTTATTTGCCTTCATAAAATATTGTGGCAGGGTTCCAAGGGTTAATTATGAGTTGCATAAAAGGCACTTCTTTCAACTCATTTTAATTTATTGTTTTTCACTAAGCATTTCTCAGGAACTTGCCTGCTGGAGTCACATGGAAAAGTTACTTTCCCTTATCCCCTCCCACTCCACTTTGATCTGATATATATACAGTCAACAACAACTAATTTCACAGCTCAGTTATTTAATCCTTAAAAAAAAAAAAAGACATTTCCTCAAAATCAGATGATAAGAATGAGCTGGGGAAGCTGGAGTAAAAAAATGCATAGCTTTAAAAATGATATTTATGTAAGCTGTATTTATGAATCCCATCAATTTAGTGAGACATATACTAATAAATTTTCTCTGCACCCTGCGAAAGGGGATAACTTATAGATTCCTATTGCTAATAATATAACACCAACATATTATTTCAATTACACAGTTGAAGCCTAGAAAGGGAAGATTATGATATACGGGATAATAGATGGTCATCAATTGACTGTAATACCGTAATTCAGAAGACGGCCACAGCACTTGAGTAGTTTATGACGGGCAGCAGGAATTCCCAAGTGCATTCATACCTTTAATGGGAAGCCATTACTGGTATGGAACTAAAGGTATTTATTTAAATCAAAGACTTTCAATACCATACCTGAAACTGCAGTACTACATATTTTAGCATCTGCCTCATGAGAGTTAAGGTTTTTTTAATTCAAATAATAATTTAGTGGGGAGTCTTTAAAGCTACATTTTAAAAATGTGATTGAGATCGATGTTTATCACAATCTATCCAGAGTGATAATTGAGGGTGGAGGCAGGGAAGTGACAAGGGAAGGAACAACTTTAACTTTTTTATTGAGATGGTATTAATAATTGGTTAATCCCATGTTTGAGCATATTTTAAAAAATCCCAAAGGACAAACAGTTTGGTATTTTCTCTGTTATGCAGTGCTGTTAAAAGGATGTGCTCCAAAAGACCATATACTTTATTAATGTTTAAGCACGGAGATGTACAGAAACTTTTTTTTTTTTTGTATTTCATTATACTGCCCTTATGAACCTCTTCTCTGCAGACCTATTCAATTTTGGGGAACTATGTTTTCAGCTTATCGTACCTAGTATGTAAAATATTACTGCCCTACACTTGTTTTTAAATTCACATATTTTAAGCTTTATAAGTGTCCCCATAGTGTTTATAAACTGTGAAAATATATTTCTAGGACATGTCATATTAATGAAATTTTTAATTTAGTGAGTGTTCACCAGGGCCATGCATTTTATACACATTGTATTATACTTAAACAGCACCTATGTCAGGTATTATACAAAATACAGATGAGAAAATTGAGCTTGAGGAAGGTGAAGCAATTTGTCTGACAGCAAAATGAAGACAAAACCCAAAGCTGTCAAGTTTCAAAGAACATGATCTGAATCACTCTACTTTTGACTCTGCTTTGGGAATCCTTGAGAACCCTGGGATCATCCAGATTGATTTCAAGAAAACCCAACAGGAGAAAGAGAGAGAATGATGTAACAGAGAAGACTGTGTCAGCATTGCCCTGAGACACTCGTATATAATCATCTCTGGAGCTGCCTGTCTCACGTGTCCATTCCTACCTACTGTGCAGTCCATTTGCTATCACTGTGAAAAGATACAAATCTGGGGTAGAATTGCCAGATTAAATACGAATGCTCAGTTGTTAAGTGTGAATTCCAGATACGGCACAATTTTTTTTTTTTTTAGTATGTGTGTCCTAGATATTGCATAGACATGCTTATACGAAAATTTATGTCTTTTATCTGAATTTCAAATGTAATGTGAATCTTATATTCTATTTGCTAAGTGTGGAGGATCATTTTCTTTCTTTTTTAGGCAGCTCAGCTGAGAGCTGGCTCAGCATGTCTGAGTTAGCTCAGTGGAAGGCTAGGCTGTCAACTCTGGAGCTCTTCCTTTCCCAAAGGCCACCTCCCACACCAGATAAATGCTCTCCTCTCCTACGCATGTAAATGTAGAGATGGTTATGGGCCACAGCCCCCTCTATTGGGATTGCAGCCGTCGTGCACGGAGCCTATCTGCCCTGCCTACGTGATGCCAAACGAATAACTCAGGGAATAGGGTGTGCTCAGTTACTTTTCTGCTAGTAAATTATTTCCCAATAAAATCTATTTTACATCTATAGTGCACGGTACTGAACATATGTCCATAATCATTCGCATGACATTTTGCAAAACTTTGATCTCCTTTATCCATTTCAGTGTTCATTTTAACTTGTGTTCATTCACACATAAAAATGGGCAAAAGCCACACGGAGTAACTCATAATGGGTTTTCCTAAGAAGCCTTCTCATTTTCCTGTTTGTAGACAGAATATTCATAACTGCTCTTACTTACTTTATTTAAATTTCCAGATTAAAATTTTCTAATCTATTTAGTCTCTCCTGCTCTGATACACTAGCATCATCTGAAATATACTAATTTTGCTTCTCTAAATCTTCTCCAGTTTCATAAAGTTTTTCTTGAAATACAACTCAGTAGTCTAGTTCTAAAGATGATATTTTCCTATCATTTACAATACTTTTTCCAAAGGGAACAACAATTCACAGCCATTTGTTTAGACACGGGAACACTTAAATTCTAATTTCTCCTAGAATTCAGTTGATAGTTTAGAATCTGTAAATGTATATTATTAAAATGCATATTCTGTACTTCTGCAAAATGCAAATGTCCGCAACCTCATAAAATCACACCTTTTCTCACTTTCACCTCCAAAATGACATTTTACTTTCAATAGGTTTAGTACAAAGCTTTTTTTTTACTTAAAAGCCTTTATGTTCTCATTTTAAAATATCCTCCCATGATAAGCTTTTGACATTCCTCACCTACCATACTCTAATTCCATACTATCCTACTCTCCTCTCTAAATACCCTATATTTTTACTACTCTGACATTCTGATCAAGCTGTTATTTTTTGCTTCCTTGTCAAAAAAAAAAAAAAACTACCTAGTCTCCAAGAAACCTTGATAATGTCCTTGCTGGATGAAAAATTGCCAAATCTTTCCAGTTAAATCCATAACTTTGCTTTATATAAATTATATTTATGTTATTATACCTTGAAGTATAATTACTGTCATACCATCCCCTAAATATAAAGTAGAATCTTGGTGAGATTGGGTCAATGTAATGCACATCTTTTTATCACTCAAAAGACCAGAAACAATTTTCTTCACATACTTATATTCAACATGTCTTTATAGGTTAGAATAAAATGCAGAATTTGGAACTATATTTTTTTTTAAAAAAACAATCTTGTTTTCCTTCATGACTAATTCAAACCTTCCCTTGGAATTTGGTGTAAATCCTCTAGTTTGTTTAAATCCTAAAACAATCTACCCTTAGTAACTATTAAATCTATTTCTTTTTAAAAAATATTTCCTAATTTACGATTTTTTAAATTAAAGTTGATATTCAATATTATATTTCCTTTGCTACAATCCATAAGTGTAAAGTGAACCCGGACGCTGCAAACACCTATGTGCTGTGCTTTAAACCAGCTAACTGGTCACGTTCTTGTTCTCTTTAGTTGTCTCAACTGTGAGTCCAACACAAATCCCGAGTTTCACAAACTCCAGAGAACACCTATCAGGGGAAGGGAAGGTTCAGTGTTCTGGAACCTTCATGCTATGGTCCGAATGTTTGTGTACCCCCAAATTTATATGTTGAAACCTAACCCTTAAGATGATGGAATCAGGAGACGGGGCCTTTAGGAGACGTTCAGGTCATGAGGCAGATAAATGAGACAATGGGAGCCCACACGAATGGGATTAGTGTCCTTGTAAAAGAGACCTCAGAGAGCACCTGTGCCCCTTCTCCCACGTGAGGACACAGAGACCAGTCGATGTCTGCACCCCGGAAGAGGGCCGTCACCAGAACCTGGCCACGGTGACCCCAATCTTGGAATTCCAGTCTCCGGAAATCCATTTCGGTTACTCTGGGCTCTGGTAATTTGTTATAGGAACCTGAACAGACTAAGGCACTGAGTCAGAAAGAGGAGGTAGCTATTGTCTTATCTGAAGCTGAAGCAGGTCCTGCCCACTGACATTGATGTCAGGGAAAAGGGGGCATCGTGTCATTTACTGACCTTCCTATCATCATCCCACAGTTTGCAGGGCTCTAAACAATGTGCACAGTTGTACTGAAGGTACTTTAGGGTCCATTCGGTGCCTCTGTTTTTCTCAAATGTCTATTTTTTCCAGTTATTTTGGTGTTTCCTGCAGAATCCTGCAGATCATCCCCATGTTCTGAGATTTCCCCGAATGATATTACTACCTGAGAACTGTGTTTCATTTTATTTCTCACCTCTCAGTAAATAGAACCTTGCACACACTGGACCTACAGGGAATGTGTAGAAGATTAGATTGCCTACACAATCTTTCTTCCATTTTCACAACTCATCTTTATAAAATATAAAATTATAAGAGAGAAATCTTTATAGAGATACTGATTTCTTGGATGTTCCTTTTATATTTGATAGCCTGTTAGGGCACGGCAAGGCCTAACGTCCTGAGACTTGAGCAGGTCTGCATGAACGGTAAGAAACAGGACAACGCAGGTACCCGAGGCACGGCAAGAAATCTGTCATGATAAAATGATGAAGTGTGAGCACTGATATCACCTCTTCTTCAGTTACTCACAGGAAGAACTCTAAGTCTCGTTTCTAGTCTGTCCTGACCCTTCCCAGCCTTGTTCCACGTGGATGGAGACCACTAAGCTTTGGTCACTCTTCAGTGAGAACCAATGAGGAGCTTTGTCTCCTCACTGATGATGATGAGTTTATGCATGTTCTAAATTTTCTAAAATATGCACACACCACGTCTGTATTTGTTTTAAAATGCTACTGAGCTGCAGTGAGACTGCATTTATCCTTAGCACAGATGAGTTTAAAGCCTAGCAACTAATACTTTAATGAGATTAACTTTCCAATAATAGCAGTTAATTCAGAAGGAAAAGGTAACTAACTAGGCATATAAATGCATGTAGTTCTTCCTTAAATATGGAGAATGTTTAATTTAGTGATAGAATCTCCTCTTTACTTTAATAAAAAAAATAATAATAAACTGTAAGGCTAACATCCTTATACCTGTGTGGCAAACTGGAATAAGTAAAAAAAGCAAAAGCATCAAAGGAGTTAAAGTAGTATTCTACATAAAAATTTCTCCCAGAGCCCTTGTCTATACTATTATTGCCCTTGTCTATACTATTATTTCCCTCATATTTGCACTGATATTTACAGATTAGCATGACAATCCTGCTCACACCCAGAGTCTGGACACTTAAATAAGGACCCAAGCTTAGCGTTCCTGCCAGAAGTCTCACTTTGCTTTTCCCCAGGCACCTTTTAAAATAAGCACCTAGAGCTGAGCCCATGAAAGGTTATGACCTCTGCCCCAGCTACCTGATAATGAATAGGTGCCTGCTACCCAGCTCTCTATCTTCTGCTGGCTGGCCACTTGGGACCTGGGACAGAGGACTGCACTTTCCCTGGCTCAGTGCACACCTCCCCACCCCCCGTTTCTGGGATCTGTAAGTAACAAACCTTGTGACTTTACTTCCTTTTCATAAAGTATATTAAAACTGCATGTTCAATCAAAACAACCCCAGCGTTTCATTTCCCCAAAGTGGGAGTCCGGATGCTGAGAGAGCTACCTGCCAACCCGGTGTGTACCTCCTCATTCAGCACGTCGTAATCTGCAGACTCTTAATTTAATGCACCATCTACAGACTTAACAACAAAGTAAGGACCCACAACAGTCCAGACACTCTGGTGGATGCTGGATACCCAATAGGGAGTTTCTTCTTTTGAGCCATTCCCAGATGCAGATCCAGAAGACTGATGCATAAATCGATATATTACGATACTGCATGACAGATGCTATCAGAGTCAGGAATAGGTCTATGAAACCCCAAAGAGAGAGCCATTCACCATTGCTGAAAGAGCTGAAAGAAGTGTTAAAGGAATGGGTCTCAAGACCTACACATTGATATCACCCAGGAAGATCTGAAACGATGCTCATGCTCCATCCAGCCCAGACCAGTTGAAGCAGAATCCCAGCAGGTGGGTCCTCAGCACTGATCCACGTTAAAAATCTGTCCAGGTTATAATAATATGTGTCTAGTGTTAAGAAACATTGCTTTAAAGGAAATCCTTATAGTGAAGGATGAGTAAGTAGCAAATCCATGTACTTAAAGAAAGCCCAAGTTAAATTATCTATCTATTGATAGAATATAGATGAGAATATTTTGTCAGTTTTCTCCTTCCAAATTCTTTCCATTATTTTAATAACTCCTGGTTAGTTAATTTTGAATAGAGCAGAATTTTAAGACTTCTTGAATTAAACAATTACTTATGTAATAAGAGATCAAGCTTAGCTCACTTAGTTTCTTCTACCAAAAGCAATTTTTTTATTATAGTAGTCGGTATAGTTAATGAGAGATTTTACTCATCATTTTGTGTAAGAAAACTGAACTAAGACTAAGGTGATTTGGTTAGAGAAATAAAAGGTTTATAGAACAGATTTTTCAAACGTCACAGCAGGTGACTATTGTTATGTGTTTATTCTGAGAAACACATAGTCTAAAGCCTCTGGAACAAACTATCAACATTTCTAAATTTCAGCAGATACAATTAACTTAAAAGATATAACTTATATAGTTATTGCTTATGATAACTGAAGTTTGAGGCTAATGATTAGCAACCATCGACATCTGCTGTCCTGAAACAAATCTACTACAAATTTGAGTCATCAGGTCCCACACCTCTCTCATTCGACCTAATGTTTTATCCTCCACAGCTAGCCACATGATCAATTTTCTGAAAAGTTATTTTCCTCTCAAATCATACCTCTTATCTACATCAATTCTTGTCCCAAATTCTGGCCTGGGGTTAAGTTAGGAGGTAACAGAACTACTGTGGCCAATTTATTTAGCGCCTTGGGAAAGGCAGGCCTCCCCCAGAAAGATTCTCCGTTATCAGCCTCCTTCATTTGAGTAGCCAGTTCTGAGGCCTCTGATATCTCTATGCAGTGATGCTTATTGAGAGACTACTTTTCAATATCATAGGGCCCCATTAGCCTCAAACTGAGGGAACACCAGTGAATGAGACACTGAGTATGAAGTCTTGCACATGGGAATTAATAAATATGTACTGAGGCATAGATAGGCACTGAAGAATAAGAGTAGATAGAGTAAGAGACGTAAATATATATAATCAGCATGAATGCTTTTGAACTGAAGGATTCACTGTTTCTCCATAAATATGGGTGTATTAGTGAGTGAAAAAGCAAAAAAAGAAGAAACAGTGAAACACTGGATAGAGCTTCTGAGTAAATCGAATATAAATCATACCAACACAGCCATTCGCAAACCAACTGAGAGATCCAGGGAGAGACTGATGGACTGTGCCCAGTCATTGAGACTGAGGACAAAAGATATTTTTCAGTGGACAGGAGGAAACTAAACATGTGGGAGACTGGTATGAGGAGTGTTGGAGTAAGTCCACTGTGAATACAGAAGTAAAACATGCAACGTCTTTAATTTGTCCTATGTGATCTTCATGTGAGAAACGGAAGGCTAGGTCTCTGCCCACCTCTCACTCTCAGATTATTTAGGGTATTAAGAAGAACTTACATGAAACAGTTAGCAAGCAAACCATTAAGAACTGCATGTAATGCAATAATTGTTGACAGGATGCAGAGGCTACGTGCTGCAAGGGAGAGAGAGAAGGGAGTGATCACTGAGAAGTAGAGTGATCGGCAGGATTCTCGGAGCTTCCGAGTAGTTCCAGGAGGAACGATGCACACAGGCTTTCATGATTTAAGGTTTCAGTGGGGACAGAGAGCCGACATTCTAGTGAAAAAGAGAAAAAAAGATGAGATATGAAAAAGCAAGGTGGAAATCTTTGATGTGAGGTAGTGCTCTGTGATCATGCAACATGACCACACATTTGTATAACTAAATAAAATGAAAAGTGAACCTCAACTTCCAGAAGTATGAAACACTGAATTGAAGGTATATATTCTCATATTTTTCAGCGGTTATATTAAAAGAAAAAGTAAATTCATTTTCTTTTCTTCCTTCTTTCCTCTCTTTTATCCTTCCCTCCATCCTTCCCTCCCTTCTTTTCTTTCTTCTTTCCACCTATGAAGTCATTAAATGTATATGTTTTGTGCAGCTACTACAGGACAAGTGCTGGAGATAAAGCAATGACCTAACAGCTTAAATTCTACTGAAAGGGGACAGATTGTGTATATATGTGTGTATGTGTTAAAAAATTACTTTTGTTAGTGATAATATAAAGATAGAGCAAAATAGGACACAAAATGATGAATGGCAGAGGCCTTTGCAAACTTTTAAGGATATAATACAGTATTGTTAACTATAGACACTATTTTGTACATTATATCTCTAGGACTAACTCATCTTACATAACCAAAACATTTTTTGTTAAAAAACATATCTTTGAAGCTAAAACGCAGTGACTCCTATTGAGGGTTTATTTGTACCTTAATTAAAGAAGATTTTATTATACCAATATTTTGAATTTACTTTAGTTTGGTACCCTTGGGACAATGCACCATAATAATATTTGAGGTGGGTGAAAAATGTCTTCTCTCTGTTGTGAAGACAGACTAACTGTGATGGGAGAGGCAGGAAGGTAAACCAGCCTACTTGCAGGAATGCTCCAAGGGAGATCAGTTATAGAAAAGAGAACACACAAAAGTTGAAGACCAAAAATTCCCTTAAATGTATCTGGTACAGTACACTAGTTAGAAAGATTTTGTGTGCCCCCAGAAGCACACATACTTCATTTAATTTTTTTTAATTGTGGTAAAGTATACGTAATAAAATTTATCGCTTTAACCATGTTTAAGTATACCGTTCTGTGGCATTAAGTACATTTATATTGTTGTGCAACCATCCCCACCATACATCTCCAGAATGCTTTTCATCTTTCCAAACTGAAACTTTGTACCTATGAAATGATAACTCTCCATTCCCCCTGCTCCCAGTATCTGGCAACCATCATTGTACTTTCTGTCTCCGTGAACTTGACTACTCTAGGTACCTCAGACCAGTGGAACCCTACAATATGTATCTTTTTGTGACTGGCTTATTTTACTTAGTATAACGTCTTCAAGGTTCATTCATGTTGTAGCATGTGTCAGAATATCCTTCCTCTTTAGGACCAAATAATATTCCAAAGAGAATATATATCCATCCATTGTATTAAATCTGTAGATCACTTCGGGTAGTATTAACATTTAAGAATATTAAGTTTTCCAACCCATGAACTATATTTGTTTGTTATCGTTCCATTTATTTCTTCATTTCAGCAATGTTTTGCAGTTTTCAGTATACAAGTCTTTTATCTCCTTGGTTCACACACCTTATTTTAAAGACTTCCATTACAAGGCATGGTGGGGACATTGCCTTTTACTCTGAGTACTTTGAGAGTCTTCGGTATCATTAAAGACGAAATGTGATCAGTGCCCTCAGCGACATATGAAATTCTATGATCACATATACAGTGTAAGTGCTGGCTCATTTCTCCAGTGAAGCCTGGTGCTCCATGCAGATAGTTACAAACAGTATGGATTGTGCTTTCACACCGTGGTTCTCTTTATGCTCTCCAAAATCTTAAGTCATGTTATCAAAACACAAGGAACACGTGCAATATTATTCTCCCTCTTTTGCCAGAGAGTTATTTTTATAAATAACTAGATAAAAGATATCTATCAGTCTCAATTCTGACCCAGGTTCTCATCCAGTGGCTTTCCTCTCCCATTTTGCAGCATCTCAGCAGACACTAAGGATCACTTAATGCAAAGCAGATGTTGTGCTCACTCACAACACTGACATACACATTTATTTTAAAAAGCCAGTGGAGAGAAAGAGCAATTAGGGGGATTGTTTTGTAAAACTAAAACCAGAAAAGATTTCTAATGCACTTTCCAGAATTTTTCTTCCTTTTTTTCCCCCCTTTTGTGTGAAAACACTATTTCAGTATGATTCACTAAGGCTCACTCACTCACTCCTGAATTTCTGATACTGTAACTGTTTGTCATTTATTATTTACAGACTGCCTTCCTTGTAAACAAAGCTCACAAAACAGAAAATGGAAATGGCCAGAGTTTGAAACAGCTCCTCAGGAATGAGTGCCACTCGAGAAACACTTGACTACTTATTTTAACAATCAGAAATTAGAGGAATATGAAATTTGGCAAAAATTATCTACTTTAGAGTTTTGGGTTTTTGGTTTTTTTTTTTTTTTTTTTTACATTCTGAATAGAGGGAAGAAAGTAGTCATTCTATGTAAATACTGTATTTACATAATTCTATGGTTCATTAGAGGTATGATAAGTCTTGAGAAATTACAGCTTCCCAAACACTCTGCTGTATGTGCATGCACACACAAAACATCCTTTACTGTTTCGACAGCACACCCTCTGCAAAGTGATATATCACTTTCTTTTTTACACTCACTACTCAAGTCTGAGTCAAAGCTTATTCACACCTACACCCCGTTCTCCTGAGCAGTGCTGCCACCATGCACATCATTCTGGGGATGCACTGCTTGTCACGACATTTATTAGTCATCTCGACCTCTTTACCAACTTTAGAACGAGTTAGATCATTTTGAGGCATTTTGAAGAACACTATATATTAATATTCTCATATCAATATTCTCTTTGGTTAAGCACATATTTTCCTTTCTCTTATGCCCTTTTCAATAAAGGATGTTGCTGAGATTTAAACAGCTTTTGAGGAACTTTTATTAATTGCATGTAAGGCCTAATTGATACTCTCACTATCTGTGCATCAATCACACCATCTCCTCTTAAGCTTTTTAACGTCTTGTTCTCTTCTGAGAGATTTGGGAAAATTATTTTAACAAGAGTGGGAAAATGAGTGTGACTTAACGTTAAGAAAAACCTGCAAGATGTCAACAATTAATGATCTGAAATTTTGAAGTCTTATGATATAATAGCCTATATAATTTGCTTGCCATGACCTTAACTACCTGAGCTGTGCCTCAGTTTCCTTGCACAAGTATCCATCCTTCTTCTACTGTACCAGCCACCTATTTTCTTCCTCTTTTTTTTTTACCCCCACTACAATCACTATAGCTCTTCTTTCATCACATAATAGGCAATATGAAAATCTAATTACTCAGTTGATTTCTTATCCTGTCATTTAAACTGTACTTATTATTTTTTTTCACATTTTTGACTTCCCAAGTCAAATGTGAGGTCCTGAGGACCTAATTATTTATTGGTTTTACCCTGGGAATGAGCACAATGCTCAGTTTATGGTAAAACTCTCAGCAGACAGTGAACGTAAACTCCACGAGACAGGATTTTGTTTCAATTGTTCAATGTCGTATGCATTTCCAGTGAGTAGAAGAAAAGAATACCTGCCACAGATATTGTGTTTAATACATGTTTGTGACGGGGATGAGTAAGTAAATTCTTCAAATTAAATAAAGGACAAGTCACCTAGTAATTAAAGAAGAAAAAATCAGGTAAATTATACTTAAAATAACAGAACCACAGGCTTCATTCTTCAGACAGTTTGTGAATGAGTTATCACACTGAACTAAGAAAATTGTTTTGAGGGATCCAAACCGATCATGGAACCTGAAGTTATGATCTTAATGTCTTCATCATGTCTCATGAAGACTCTTCTACGGTAATTTCCTTGCACTTGTAATTTCTTTCAACTTCAATTCACACTCTTCATTGAGCGAATCCGATACTTTCTATAGTCCAATAAAAAGTGAACTATAATATCCATTATAATATCCTAGAAACAAACCAACAAAAACCATTGTAATGAAGAGAGAGTATATTACATTAACATTTTAATTGTTGTTTTTTTTTTTTATTTAAGAAATAGTGATGATGTTAGGCTTTACTATACTTTAGCATATGAAGTGATACACGATGCCCACCTTGGTTAAAGGACAGATGGTTCCCTTGCACATATGGCTGGGGGCGGAGAAGTTTAGGAAGCGTGAGAATTCTATATGGCAGTGATTGACAGTAGCGCCCCCTCATCAGTTAGGTTTACATGTACCTGGTTAATCACGGATTATATGATGGGATTTGAATGAAACAGTCTCAGCAAATGGACCAGTAGCTTTTAAAAAAATTCTACAAGGAAACTACAGGTTGAAAACACTACTACTTATGCAAGTACAATAAACAATGAATATGCTTTTCCCATTCTTAGCGTACATTCTTCATAAACCAGATTGTCAGATAAAAATAAAAGTGACCTAATCAATTGTGACAAAAAAATCTCAGTTATCATAATTCAAAAATTTCAACAAGTCTCTACTAAATATGGATTTATAAATACTTATGTTAACTATGAGCTTGGTTGCCACATATATAATTTACTGATACTAGATAATGAAAGCATAAAGTATAATCATTTGAATAGTAAACATCCAAGATTTGAAAACATCTATAAATTTTTCCCAAAAATATTGAAAATAATGTAATAATTTAAAAAATACTTTAATAAATTTCATTGAATTTAATGGTAAATGTTTGGAAACATATTTTAAGTTTTCTTAATTAAAAATAAAGACCCAAAAGCTACATAGTATTGAAGAATACTTGTTTCTCCTTCAGTGGTTAAACATTTCTGAAATTTACACAGAAAACAACGTGGCTACCATCGAACCACACAAATTGCTCAGTATGTTTGTAGAAAACATAACGAATGATGAATATTTGAAGAAATACTCAAACAAAATAAACAGCTGAAAAGTATAAATATTTCTATTTCAATAATGAAATGCAAAACCAACTAGTTTTTTAGTGTATGTGAATTACTGAAGGTACTATGTACTACAGAAGATATTTTCTCAAATAATCATCTAAGATTAAACCACTGATGTATTTGCTGCTTTGATTAGAATATTTTTCAAGATTCAGGGATAAAATGTCAGAGCGACTCATTTAACACATCATTCATATGCACATTATTGTAGCTAAGATATTGAAGTCAACTGAATCAGACAATGTTACAGGTTATTTTTGATGTAGCTAAACTTACATAAAGAAGACCTTAAAATATAGTAGAATCTTAAAATATGTTGCAATGAGACAGTGAGTGACATCTTTGTACCATATAGAATTTCCTCGTTATCTTATGGTAAGAAATCTAAAAGCTTTATTCAACTTTTAGCAAAGGAAGGAAAGGAAAGAAGAATAAAAGAAGGAAAGAAGAAAAGAAGAAGAAAAGAAGGAAGAAAGAAAGGAGTGGAGGGAGGGGATGAAGGAGGAATTATTCAAAATTATTGACATTTTTCATTGATGAAAAGTGGTTGCTTCTTTGTCATATCATACCTAATATCTTTGAATAAACAGTTAAAATAAAGTTATCTTTATTATAAAGATAAACTTGAAACAATGAGGAAGAAAATAATTATTTTCAAATCTCAAATTATGGAAAAAATATTGAAACTAAATAATTGATATTTTTCTATTTTAGAAAATATGTGGATCACTTAGATATCTCATATCTGCAGTGCAGTATAGAGACAAAAAATGGAAGATATAGAGACATCTTCTCATCTCTAAGAATTTTTTAGAAATAAACAATTTACACATTAATATTCTTTAGAACATTATCTAAAATTCTATAACTACTCAATAAGTAATGACTATAATTATTCTCTTATCATTACTATAATCATTTTATGTATGTAATATGCTTTGTACCCTGCCATTAAGAAAACAGAACATTTTTCAAATTTTTAATACACGTCTACATATTCTATACATTATATAATTGAAATCCATTTACTTATTAACCATTCTATGTGCATTCTAGAGTGCTATCATCCTAGTACTATCTCAGGAATATATTACTTATTCTATCAAATTTATTTGCCTTTGTTTAGCATTTAAGGCTGTCCAATTATTTGACCATATTTTTTTCTATCTGGTGTTGCCTCTCATTATTACTCAGTATGAATCTTTTGGTTATATCAAAGTGATATGCTTATTTTTCACCAAACATATATATCATGACCATGTTTTTGTGTTATTTTGTCAAATAAGTTATTGTTTTACCTCATAACACATCCAAATTCACCCCATTCTTCAAGGCCCAGATTAAATTAGCTTCCACCATGTTCTACAGATCTCTCATTCTCTGAATTCTTGTTTTTATACCACAAAATGTAATTGACCTCTTCTTTATTCTTATTGACATAACTATATTCTTTCTAATCAGACTTAGGTATTTAGAAATAATATTTAATTTTTCTTATTGACATATGATCCCACATCTTCTACTACTGTGTTATTTAATTTAATTCTAAAAACATCAAGGAAAGAACATCTTTAATGAAAGAACATCAAGGAAAAACTATAAACAGTGAACATTTCAAAATTATTCTCATAGTATTTCTATCTTGTAATTCAGAAGTATATGAATGCTTTTATTTAAGAAAATCTAAGGTTAAAATAGGTCACTGGAAGTTAGAAAACAATAATGAAATAACTTTTCATTGTTTAGAGTAATCACTATAGAGATCCTTCAAATAACTGAAGTCTTAAATATATTTTATTTAAAATAATTAAACATTCTAATAATCTAAAAAAGAACAAGCCTTGCCTTTTGTGAAATATATAATTTTCTTCTTAACTCTCCCTTTGAAAAAACATGACATTGTATATTTCATTACAGGTGTGTAGCATAAGTTAAGATAATGTAAGATCCTTAAACTGGTCTTATTTTCTCATTTATCTTAAAAAGGTTTTTAGGCCATCTGAGAATCTTTAATCATAAATATTAAAACTCATTCAATAGCTTTCCAATTGGCATTGGCACACAAGTTTTATATGATCACATGAACAATTTTCATAAAATATTAGTTTGTATAAATTTTGTACTATAAGAAAAATTTCAGGTCAAACTCATTGTGACATTCGTTATTAAAATAGCCAATCACATTTTTGAAAAGGCATAATTTATGTAAGAAGCTACTTGTCCAAGGCATAGCCCATTTTTATTATTATTAGCAACTGTAGACTAAAAAGCTGCATTATCTAAATAACATGTGGAAAGGTAATCTTTATAGGTAATACAGTTACTTAACAATGTGCCATTCTATAATAGTTGTCTATTACTTTTATATTGTAAAATAGTTTCTCATTATCTCATTTGATATCCTATACATTCTTAAATGAGAACAGTTAATTAAATCAAAAATTTTAAGGGTCCACTCATGTGAGGCCTTGTGCTAAATACACTTTTACCTCTACTAACTCGTTTAATCTTAATAAAAATTCTGCCACATGTATTTATTACCATTTGCCAGGTGAGAATAATGACGCTTAGAAAACTTTGATGATATGACCCAAAATACATGACTAGATAGTGGCAAAGTCAAGATTCAGACCAATGTTTTTTAATTTCATAGTACATTCTGTTGTTTTTCCATTAAAATAGGCATGGCAGATATCATCTTCATTTTATTAATGAGGAGTTATAGTCTAAGAATATTAAATTATTTGTCTCAAGTCAAAAATAGAAAGTAACTATTTGAAAACTTGAAATCAAGTAAAATGCAAAGGATGCAAAGGTTTCTCAGTGTATTCTATTGGCTCAATTGTAAAGATGATGTTGCATTATACAAATATGAACATCCTGAGCTATGAGTCTGGTTGTGATACAGCTGGTGATACACAGTGGACAGGTAATAGAGAACAAATGAGAAGAAAGACGGAAAAGGTTGTGAGAAAACAAAACATAAATAATTTATTGCCTCTTCTGCCTTGATGAATTGCATTTTCCACTGTTACTTATTTAGGTAAACATAATAGTATAACTTTGGAATAAACTGAATACACATACACACACATGTGTGTGCATTTCTACAGGTAACATAAACTCAACACCAAATCATGATAGGCTGAGAGCAAAGGCTTCAGGAACCCTGATGAGGCCCGTAGCTACCACCTGCGGCCCTGTGCTCTGTGTCTTCTTTGGCTATGAGGCTAAATCTTCTCTCTCTACCCTCCTGAGGGTAGATATGAATCACAACATCTAAGAATCCTTTGGTCTATAACAGATTGTGTAGTCTCATAATACACATAGATCTACTCAGAGTAACTACCAAGAGAAAGCAGAGCTATCATCTTAGATTCGAAGTTCACATTTTTACCTAGAGAACATTTATTTTAAAGAGCCTTCAGTCTTAAAGCTCTCATGGAGTTTCCAGAGACCATTCCCAATTGTTTCGTTCCCTTAATAATATATTTTATAACTTCTCTTAATTTTTCCTATTTATATTAATTAGAACACTAGTTTTGATTCTGTAGCAAAGTACACAGTAGTTATGAGTTAAAAGGTAGAGATGGGATTTCTGTTCCACAAGTGGCAGCTTAATTGGTGTCAGGAGCCCACAGCCTTCCACCTAGTGCTCTGCCATTCTCAACGCATGGCTTCTGCCTTGGGGTCCGAGGAGGCTGCTCCAGCTACTCCCAACACGTCTGCCAGCTGGGATGACAGAGATGCAAAGTATGACCAGTCCTCTGGAAGGGTATCTTCAGCCAGGGGCAGCAGGATGCTCACTCTGTATCCACCTCCTCATATTTAAAAATACAATTGATGATTTGATGTTTATTTTGTTTCCAAAAACCTTCCTAAGCCTTGATAGTAGGTCTATTATTATTTCCTTGTATTTGTCATGCAGATAATTATGACATACTGATGACAGTATGTTTCTTTCTTCAATTCATTATTATCTTACCTTGGTGTTCAGGCAAGACCTCCTGCTGCACAGTGTTAAACAGAGACGTGGTGACAATGTGTCTAGTTCCTGATGTCAAAAGGAGAGATTTCAGGTTACCAATGCAGTAGGTAATTTGTAGATACCCTTCCATCAGATTGAGAAACTTTTCTTTGATTTCTTGAATAACCTATGTTATTAATTATACTGAGTACTTTTATATATAGCCGGATTCATTCTAGTATTTTATTTAGGATGTCTGTATCTAGTTCACAAATATGTTTGACTGGTAATTTTCAATTTACAGTACTGTTGTCAGATTTTGAAATGCAATATTTGCAAGCCTCTGAAAACTAAATACAGTATTATTTTTTCCCAACTCAGTCCAGGAAAGTTTGGCAAACTTAGAAATACTTCTTTATTTAATGTCGTATAGGCCTTTTCATGAAAACCATTTGTTCTTATTATATATAAACATATTAGTCTGTAACACCTCCAGTGATAACCCTTTTAATCTCTGGCTTCTTTACTGCTGTGTTCTCTTTTTTACTGGATGAATCTTGCCAGAAGTTTGTCAATTTCATATGACTTTTCAAAGAAACAACTTTTGTCTTTGTCAATCTTCTCTAATGTTCACTGGTGTTCTAATTTATTAATGTCCAATCTTCTCTTTGTTATTTTATTACTTCAATTGTGTGTCTTTGGGGGGAAAGTGAGTGTTCTTTTTCTGACGTCTTGAGATGGCTGTTTAAGGCTATGAATTTAAAGTTTTTAAAATCACCTTTTATGTTCTTTTTTACCTACATTCTACAAGTAGTGTTTTTATCATTCAGATTAAAACATTTTGTAACTTCCTTTGTTACTTCTTCTATGACACATGGGTTATTTAGAAGTACATTTTTTTAAATTTAAATTTTTATTTTGATATACTTTCAAAAATACATTAAAGTTGCATGAATCGTCTAAAGGTATAAATGGTATACCCATTAAACAGATTTGATGAGTATTAACTTTTTGCCTTACTGATCATTTCATGATTCTCTTTCTCTACATGCACATATCTTCATATATACTTTTTCTAAATCATTTGCCATTTGAGAGAAAAATGAAGAAATGATCTACTTTTATCCCAAAATACATCAATATGTATTTTCCAAGAACACAGACATTCTCTTACATAACCACTATACAATTATCATAATCAGAAAATCTAAATTGGACAAATACTGTTACGTAATACATTCCGTATTTGATATTTGCTACCTATGCCAACAATGTTCCCTACTGCTATTTATTCCTAGATAAAGCACTATGTTTAATTGTTTAGAAGTAATTTATTTTTTTCTAAGTATTAGGTGGTTATTTATTGATTCTTGCTGAGAAAATGGCATAAATATAAGTAAATTTATACATAGTTATATTTTAGAAATCAGATAAAGAAGCTCAAATAACCTTGTATCTTATATAGCTATAGTGACTTGTTTCACATAGAAAGAAAACACAAGTGACTATGCAGTTTTGCTTAAGGCAGTGTAAGGAATTGCTTTTTAGGGAATGGCCATTATGTGGGAAAAAAACTAACCAGGACAACACAGAACAAATGTCATTTTTATATGGTTCCTGTTAGATCACTGTTTTTCTAACTGGACAACACAATCCATTACTGGGTAATGAAATCAGCATTGTGGGTTACAACCAGTATTTTGTTATGAAATAAAATTAAAATAGAAAATGTAACATGTAATAAGGGACACTATCATCTCTTGTAACTTTTGTTTTTGTATGAGTATTAATCAGATCATGGTATAAAATTCCTTTTTTCTTTGCTTTCATGTCATAAAAGTCTAAGCAGCTCAGTCAGGTCATCCTACCCACAGTAACAGAGCCCACACTGTTTCCTGAATTTTTCCAAAAAGATGTCATTTGCATTCCTTCTGGGAGCAAGCATAAAAAAAATTTCTATTTTATGGCATTTCTCAGTAGATAAAGAGATTTTTTCAAAGCTCCTGGAATACCAAGTAGAAATGTAATTCCAATATTAGAAATATCATTCCAATAGCCTAGAAATGTGAGTTTCAATATAATAGAGGTTTTCATTCATGTATGAGTAACAATGTTACCCTGATGCCTGTTCATATCAGATGCTGAAAGGAAACGTGGTTGTATTCTTATGACCAGGGTAGGCATCTCCAGATCCAGTCACTATACACGTGCATCTTTACTGGGACCTGCCTGATAGGATCTGCTGCAGGAGGCCGAGAGAGATTATTTTCCAAAAGTCTGTATACCAACGTTGTCTCTTGGATCAGAAAATATCCTTTTGTTGCTCTATCAATGGGACTTTCCTCAATGCTATTTGCTGATATCACCATTCAGAAGGTCCTAGGTGTGTGGCACAATCGAGGTAACAGAAACATTATAGTCAACCTCTAGAGGGATCCTTGAAACAGTGAACTTCTAGTCAACAGAAGAAGCCCTTGATGGATGTTTGATAAAGGTGGTGTACTCTATGAGAACCAAGTCCTACTCTAACCCAATCCTCCCAAGATGCACATCCTGGAAACCTCTCAAGGCAACCAGACATGGAAGTCGGTGTCAACAAAGCAGCACAAGTGGAACTTGTCCTGGATCTCTTGGCCATGGAATATCAAATACCCTTACTTAGAACAGCAGGATAAATCACAGGATAAAGCACAGTTGACTCCAGTAACCTTGAGTGGCAGGACATCATAGGATGGGATCACAATGATTTTTGCCCTCCACAACAAACTGAGTCTGCATCAGAAGTATCTGGTTGTTTGAAATTGTTCTGTGCCTTCAAGGCCTTAGCCTTCTGCTCTGCAGCAACACCTGAGAGAACCCCTCTTGGCTCACGATGCACAAACCCCCGCTGCTGGTGGCTTACTTGGTTCTGCCTCAATAACTCTGTGATCTCCCACTCAGCTGGCTTCCGGCTGGCAGTACTGCCATTCATCCACTCAGGAAAGTCTGCAAGTGAAGCCGGTCTGGCCCCAATATCCTCAGAGCTGCTGTCACTAGCTGAATTTGTCTCCAGATCCATTCCCCACATGGAGTTCCCGTTCTGTCCTTTTCCCTGACCAACCAGACTTCACCGCCAGAACACAAAGAAGAAATGACCCCCCAGAAACACCTAAATCTATATTTCTTAATTTCTTAATTTTATTTATGTGTGGATTTTTCTAGTTGTTGTTTTTTTTTTCCCTCCCTGGCTTTATTGTACTTTGCAGCATATCAGGAATCACTTCAAACCAAGTTTACAGTTTGAGGGTTCCTCAGCCAAAGAGTTTTTGCATATAGAGCTATAAATTCATGGGAAGGACTAACTGTGCCCCAAAATTTATAAGAATAGGTAATGTTTCCCTTTCCTGTTTTCTTTCATTATTATGCTCAGCCCCAAAGCAGCCTTCTCCAATGTTGGGGATGGAGTTTGGGTTTATTTCTGGTGGACCCTTACCCTAAGGGAAGCGCTAGCTTAATACTGAAAATTTTTCAACTGAATTTAAAGGATGGCCTCTGACCCAGGAAGACTTCTATCTATCTACCGAGCAAATGCTATCTAAATAAACCCAAATCTTGAAACCACATGGACAAAATATGCAAATACACTTAGGGAAAAAATATACTTAGGGGTTTGGAAAAAAGAGTGGCATTGGAAGAAGCTGGAACAGGTGAAAATGTTTAATTCTTGTGAGACATCTGTCCAAGACAGAGAGCAGTGAGTTGACTAAAAAACAAGTGACAGAGAGTTTAAGGAAACTTGCCATTTTAAGATCAGAGAGATTTAAACTTACTCTTATTTGCCTTTCTATTTCCAAATCTAAATATTCATTTTAAAAGTGTCTGAGTTTAAGATTTATTTTTGGTTGGTCAGTTGGTTCATTTTGTTATTGTTGTTGTTTGTTTGTTTTTCTTAATGGCCAACTGTGAAAACATGTTTATAGAGTCAGTCTAACATACCCTACCTGAAAATCAAATCAGGGAATCACATTTTAATGCTATCAACTGTTCACTATTGATGAATCCTTATTTTTCAAGACTTATTTTTTGGATTAGAATGACAAGGTGAAAAATATATGGATTTTTTAGTTGTATGTTCTTTTCAATATTAAAACACATAGTTTTTCACACTTTTCAAGTGTTCTTTTTATCCTACTATCTCACTCTATATATCATAGATCCTCTACCTACCTATTACTTGTGTATTTATTAATCAATGATAGATACCCACATGTAAAAATTTTTTCTTTCTTAATATAGGCACACTAATTTTTGCAAGACCCACTATGCACTTTTTCCCTTATTGATATTCCAACCTCCCTCCGTATATTCTGTAAGCACTCATCAAAGGCTTAATGTGTACTGAAGGCTTGCAAAACAAATATGAAGTAAAACGTAATCTCATAAATCCAGAAGGAAAAAAAGAAGTTTCATAGAAGACACAATCAAGCAAGTAAATATGTATTACTCTGTGCGATTATCAAGAAAAGCAAGAAATGTACCAGGTATAAAAAGGAAAGAATGATGACAAGGCTTCCACAAAAGAAATACGGTTGACAAGGACTTTGACAGGTGGTAGCACCTCAGCAAATATAACAAATAAATCTCAAATAGGGCATCCTAGGTCTCTTGTCTGAAATATCTCATGATATATACCTAGATCTAGATCTAGACAAAAAGATTTATTTGGTTAAAGATTTATACTGGGAGCGGTAGAAGAGAATAAGAATTTAACCTCCTGTATGTGGTGGACATAAAAACAAAATATTCTTTTCACTAGATTTTAGGCATATCAATAATGTCAGTAGATATATTCTAAAAATAGTTTACATCTATCAAACTGAGAGAGTAAATGAAGTCACCTCCACAGACCACTGCAGACTTGAGCCAAGTCTGCTCCTGGATTGGTTCCCAAAGTTACCCATAATTTTGGCAGGACTTGCTCACACAAATCTCGGCACTGAAGGCAGCTGATGGACAGGATGTTATTATAAAGAGTAAATCTGTAAAAACTTACAAGTATTAGTAACAGCCAAAAGAGGAAAATATGGCAGTTAATCAAATGTCAAAGCAACATCATGTAGAGCCAGTTTTGTCCCTAGACAAGTACATGTGGTTCTTTGTGACTAAGTCGTTTCATCATCTCAAGACTAAAATACATGACCTTCTGATTTTCAAAGTACAGGCTCTGACCAAATGGCAAATCAGTGTATTTTTAACCTGTTTTTTAAAATTTGAAAAAGGAAAACAGATACATTTATATGCCTAGAGAAAAAGTGAAATGATGAAAAAGAAAATGAAATATATAAAAGTATATAAAAAACATAGCATTCAGATTAGACAGACATTTATGGTTCAGAAACAAAGCCAGAATTACCTCTTCGGAATGTGAATCTGGTTATGTCAACCATCCCTTATGAAACTCTTCAGTGGCCTGTCTTTCTCTTTACAAAAGATACCAAATGTCTTAACATGAAATTGGAGGCTATGCATGGTCTGGCTGTCACCTAATTACGGCCTCACCTCTCCCATGCTCCTCAGGTCCATACTCTCTCCTCCAGCTCCACTGCTTGTCTTTAGTGCCCACGCTATCTTGCATCTAAGGTCCTTTATATAAATAATTTCTCCTTCTTGGAAGACTCTTTCCCTCTTAAACTAACCTCTATCCCTTCATTAGCCCAATCATCACTTCTTGAAATAAGTGAACCAGGTCAATTTCCCCACTATCCCACTATCAAATTCACAGAAACATGTCCATGTTTATATTTTTATATTTTGCCCCATCACCATTAGCCCATCAACTCTATGCAAAGCCCACATATATTTTGCTCATCATTGTGTCTCTAGTGCCTAGTACTGGGAAAAAAAACAATAAAAATTTCTGAGTGATCGAATGACTAGACGAAATATCAAGGCAAATTCTAATAGCTATCACTGTAATTACTGGTGGAATTACTCTGAAGGCAAGAAACAGGTAACAATCTTTTCTAAGTAAAATGTGACCACAAATCATTAGTTCATCTTTTATTCACATATGGGGACTACTGACACCATTCCCCAATAACTGATTCCCAATGACAGATACTTATGGAATATAGAGGGAACACTCTTACATCTTTATTACGTTTCTACCACGTCCATTGTGAAATATTGCTCAATGCAGAACATACCAGATTAAAATGGAGAGAGACTTATGATCACTCTGTAAGTGGCTTTTTAGAAGCAGATTAAATACACACACAAAAAGGTTTAAATTTCTAGAGCACATTCTCTAAACTACCTTAATGTGCAAGGGAAAATAAGCTTTAATATTCATAATATCGATTCTCAGATCATGAAGCAGTAGAAATCAGTACTGGCAAGGACACTGAGAATGATTAATTAAAACAAACAAAATAAGAATAAATTCTACAAGGCAGAGTATCGAAATAATCTTGATGTTTATGATTAGCTGAGCATACTGCAGGGCTGGCACAGTGGGGTTGCTTTTAGTGAATTCTGATCCTAGAAAGACTTAGGAAGATATAAAAATTATTAGCACCTGAGTGTTAATAAAAGCTTTTAAAAGTGTGCTGTTTAAAAGTGTTGTCTTATAAATGTCAATGGTTAAAGAAACATTCATCAGGAGCCCTGTGTATCTTGAGAGCTTGAGGCATTCAAGTGTAATTAATAGAACAGAATTAACTCTCATCACTAAAAAAAAAAAAAAAAAAAAAAAAAAAAAAAAAAAAAAAAAAAAAAAAAAAAAAAAAAAAAAAAAAAAAAAAAAAAAAAAAAAAAAAAAAAAAAAAAAAAAAAAAAAAAGGAAGAAGAAAACACAATGGGAGAACGAGTCTAAAAACAATGACAACGGACAAACAGCTTTAGCACCAGAAAGCCCAGAGACGTTTAAAAGTGGTGACAACAATCCCTTAAAACAGAGGCAGGCAAACTGAACCATCTGTTTGCAGAAACTGAACTTACTCAAATGTGTTTCAGGTCTTTGCAGAATCACTGGTGAATCAAGCATATAATTTGATGTATCTATGGGCAACCAGAAAAAATATAAATAGAACAGTACATTTTGACATAGTTGTGTCTTCAAAATCACTTATTAGTGATTAAAGTTTGAAAGAAAAGAAGAAATCATTTTCAAACATTCAACTGTCTCAGGAAAGGTACTGTGAGAAATGTCACAGTATGTCAAGCTATAAAAAAGTACAATATTATATAAGATAATCCATATAAAAATATTATTTATATTATAAGTAGGTATTTTATAAGTATTCATCTCAGCAGAAGCTAAGTAATTTACTTAATCAAGGTGGCAGAGTTCTTAAATATCAGGTAGAGTGAATTTTTGAACTGGTATTATTTGACTTTAAAGTTTATATTTTTAATGCAATATTCCATAGATATGACTAAAGAAAAAGAAACTCAGTATCATACTAATATCTGCAGAAAAATACTTGTGGAAGAAAAATGATGGTTTTTCTAACAAAGTGCAAAATTTCCCACATCTTCAGTCATATTTGGACAAAGTGGCCCAATATAAAATGAAACACAATTGTATTCCTAGCATTTTCCAATGCCAATTCCTATCATTTTAAAATCTACACTTTTCTATTAAACCTTACTTCACTTATATTTATACTTTGGTCAGCTTATATGTGCCTTGTACATACTTAGGCATACAATCCATGTATTTCAAATATAAATACTGTTTGTTGCCCAACCAGAATTTATGTTTTATTTTTTACCTCTCTTTTGAGAAACTGATTATTTGGGGTGGGCCGAAAGGTGGGTGAGCTCCACCTCTTCCTCATGCAAGGAAACACACAGTATGCCTAAGAGGCATCTTTTAAATTAGATTAAACCAATCATTAAAATGCCATTATGGTTTTTTTTCTGTTATTATTCCAGCAATCAAAACATTAAAGAAATATTACATGACAAAATGCCAATTATTTATCTATGGGTAGGTGACACTCATATAACAGGACAGGACTTTTCATTCATGTTTAGAAAACAGATTTTTCTCCTTCTCTTGTTATGACTGCTGGTCACCCTGTTGTGACCGCAACAGAAGTCAATCTAAAGACTAAGCTGACATAGGGAGGCCAGAGTCAAGAGAATCCAGAGGAACAGATAACGGGACATCTGAGTCACTTGTCCCTGGAGACTAGACTAACTCTTGTGCAATAATGAATTTCTTATCCTTAAGGGTCAGTTTAAGTCACAGTTTACAGTACTTGTATTTGAAGCATTCTTGTATTAACCAAAGATATACACTTTGGTTAATAAAATATAAACTCTCTCATGAGATTATAAATTCCTTCACGACAGAGACCCTGCTTGTCATCCTCAGCATTAAATGCCCAGCAAAAAGAACAGTGCCTGGCTCGCAGCAGGTGATCAATGAATATTTGTTGAATAGATGAGTGAATGACTAAAACAAATAAATGGCTTCCCAAAACACCCTTGTGTTCTGTTTTGTTTCACAGCACATATATATATATATATATATATATATATATATATATATATACACACACACATATATATAAATATATATACATATACGTATATATGAATATAAATAAATATATATATATATAATGTATTTTTTTATTCAAATATTAAGGTAAGTACTATTCCTTGTTAGGGGTCAGCTGGGGTTAGCAAGCCAACCTTGACCACATTTGCATGAGATAGCCTCCTTCAGCTCAAGGCAGGTTGGCAAATTCCCTCTTGTGAGGGGACCAAGCCCTCCACAGAGAGAGAAGAAGGCTCTTGGCAGAGAATACAAGAAAGAATTCACACACACACACACACACACACACACACACACACACACACACACACAAAGTTAGAGTTAAAAGGCAAGTTTATTAAAGAAGGGGAAAAGAGAAGACAAGAGAAAGCAAAAACAGCCAAGAAAAGAGAAAAAAGCCCTGTCAGGGGATCCAGTTTATATACCATTCTTTAGTTCCTGTGAGTTATAGTTTAAAGGCTTTATTTACCCATTATCCTATGATATGGACATGCAGTGAGGAAGGTAAAAGGTATATGAAAAGGTAAAAATATGCAGCATGAAAGGCCTGCTGGCAGTTCCTAGCGTTTAGTCCATGGGTTCTCTAAGGTTTTAGCCATAGATTTGTGTGGGGGGCCACTTAAAAGCTCTGTTTTTCCCGTTTTCCCTTCCGGGTGTGGGGCAATGGGTTGTTAGCAACCCCAAGCAGAAATCTTCTTCTGTTCTGCAGGTGTCCTCATGCCTGGCTACAGGGCAGATCAGCATATTGCAGTCTCTGAATGGAGCTTGGTTAATATTTTAGTTCTCTTGCCTGCTCCTTACATTAATCTTAATTTTCCTTTTATTTTTAATTTTTTATTAAAAGTTCCTTTTTCAAATGATCAAAAAATAATCTTCAGACAGCTGTGGCTAGAAAAAGAGGGAGAATGCGACCAGGTGTTTTGCAGGATAGGGCTTCTGAATGGCCTATTTACCTTCCATTCCAACTAAAAAATTGGGTCCCAACAATGTTTCCTTGATGAATAGTTTGGCAATTTCGAAACTGAGTTTTTCTTTGCTTACATGACCTTAAATTACAGTAAAGTCCACAAGCATTTAAAAGTACAAAGACTGCAAGTCCTTTTCTGACACTCATTTCACATCGACAATTACCCAACTCAAAACCCATGAGAATACAGAACACAAACTCTTCATTATGATCTTCCTTTTGAATGAAATGAAAAAACCTAGGTGCTAGTCTGTACTTCATTTTTCCACAACTTGAATTTAAGTTGGCAATATAAAGTCTTTTCTTCACCATAGATTATAGAACAGCCTGATTCTTAAACTGTAATATTCCTGAGTTGAAAATAAATCTGTTCTATTCTTGGTAAGGACAACTCTTTAATCAGCCACATATACTGTCAATACTGTATTAACCATGTCTTTTGTTCTCCTTATTCTGAAACTTTGCTATCTGGGGCTTGTGGACACTGAAGGGATTGCCCCTGCCAGGGTCAACCAATTCCTAGAGAGAGTAACTAGCTCACCCAGGAGCATGCTTTTCCAGTGCAAGCCAATTGATCTGGAGTACACACACACAGGGACCTCCATTATCAGGCTCTCATACTCCAGGCCGCTGTCCACCTGCCCTCATCACCCAGGTGCCAGACCACTGTGCCTGAGCCTCTGGACCTTTCTTCTTGGGAACTGGGACTATGTCTCTTAATCTGTCACCATACCCAAATCATGTACATAAGGTATAACCATATGGCAAGAGAGTTGTAAAGTGAGGGTTTCAAGAAGAAATAGTGTTAAAATTTCTTCAATAGGTTTTAAAGACCCTGAATATTGGAAGTTGAATGAACAAATTTCAGATGTGTAATATGTATGTTTTTTACTTTTAAAATGATATTCATAGTTTTCATGATTTTGCTTTTAATTTGACCCCTGACTTCTATTGTTTTGTCTATTTTCCTAGGGGACACCACCACATCTTCTGATTTTGAAAAAACTTAACAAGTAATTCTAGAGGGACTTTTGAATTACTTCATTACATGTATAGTATATCTCTCCTCTCCACCACCCTATTACTGTAGATTTTTTTAGATTCTTCCTTCTAGAAGTAGGGGTACATGCATACTACAGGTCCATTTGGGGATAAGGTCAATTGCTGGGGTCCAAGAGGTGAAAAATGAGTGAGGAATAAAAATGTAAGTCAAGTCTTTGAGAAGGATTATTGTAGCAAGAGACATCAATTACCATTATCATCACCAGTCAGCCAGTATTTATTAAGAATTTATTAATGCTGGCCATGATGTTAAGCATTATGTACACAAACATAAAAACAAACAAAAACAAAAATGAAAAACAACAAACAAAAACCTCCTATCTGTATCACAGTTTGATCAGAGAAGAACCAAAAAGGGCATCATTATAGGGATTAGACTAACATAACTGTGTAGCTGGTTAATGACTTTACATCTAGTCGTGGACCTGAAGTCATGATAGGTGAGCCTTACCCACAGTCAGGAAGAAGAGCTGCACATAACTTGGAGGAGAGCTAGGATAAACTGGGATGCATAAGGATGCAATAAAATCTGCCTTTGTTTTTCATCACATCCCGACTTGATAATATGAATGACCTACAGAAGAAGCTAGTATCATACATCCTTCACTGCAGACGTGGTCCATGGTACAGAGATGCTGAAAGAGGAGCTATCCTGGGAGCAAGGACAGCCATGGGCCTGCACACTATCCCACGCCAGTTTCTGAGTTAACAATAGAGACAACATATGGGATCTGCCACAGTGTTAGCCTTCTCTACCGAAATCAGTGCATAAAAATGACTTCCCCTTTATAGCTTCCTTCCAAATCTTACACAAATTTCTTCTGTGGTCATACCTAATGTGGACCTGCGAGGGAAGGTAAACTTCAACTTGGCTATAGTGGCATCATAGAAAGCCACCAAGGACCACACACACACACACACACACACACACACAGCCTCTTCTGACCATACTTAACTTCTCAGTAAAAATAATAGCTTCCACCTAAAATTATACAAATATCTCTTATACAACCAAAAACATACTAACCTTCTTTTCAAGAAAATATAGTTTCTCTATCCAACTGGATGGTCTTTTGCAGCTGAATCACACTGACCCTTTGATAGTTTGTAAATTAAATACTAAGACCTGAGGTTACCACATCTTATGTTGAATTACAGGGGTACAGGAGAGGGGAAAATATAATTAAGCAATGTATTTATAAATAAATTTGCATCAGAATAGGAAGAAATATTTATAACTATTATAGTTCTCAGTTCTGTGACCGACCATTTGTGTATAAATGCAATTTATATTCAAAAACTACCCATTCCACACAGCCTTTGCTCACAGCAAACACTTTGCTGGTCACAAATTTTTGCTTCGTAGGATGATCCAAACTTTCTTTCCTGAATGCTCTGGTCCATTAGCAGTCCTGCCTGAATAAAGCTGTGGTTTTCCACTGCCTTTCAACACTTGTCGAAGAAGTACTGAGCATCCCTCCAGGCAATCGTCTCCACTGCAAACATGTCCCGCCTTAACCCTGTTATTTGGTAGTAACTCAATTTCTCCAGGGTAGTTAGAATTATTCACCACAGCCAGTACAATGGCATTCTTCTTTGTCCATTGATTCACTAGCATGAGGCACCCAAAGTGGCTAAATGGCAACTTCCATTTCAAATTTAAAGGAACCGCGGATGTGACCTCCGGCATAGGCGTACCTCCCTTGTGAACCAAGATGCTTAGATCAGAAGAGCCCAAATTCATAGTTATTGAATAGTTTACTACGGCCTAAACAAGAGAAGCCACGCCCATTACTATCCTCTACTCCAGGACCTGTGAATACTGGCGAGGAAGGATGGTCAACTTATATTGATCTCTGACTGAAATTACCAATTCCTCAAAATACTGTCAATCAAGCAGTGATAGACCCAAATCTTTAAAATGTCATTCCATTGTTCTGTCAGGCCAACTGCTTCAGGATGATAGGAAACATGTTAAGACCAGTGAATTCCATGAGTGTGATCCAACTGTCACATTTACTTGCTATAAAATAATTGATTTGGTCAAAAAGCAGTGCTGTATGGAATACTATGATAAAAGCATCCTATAAGTGTATGGATATGGTTCCGCCACAAGCACTGTGGACAGGGAATGCATATCCGTATCCAGTGGTGATAAAGCACTGGCTTTTCCATGACAGGTGTATTCCAATGTAATTGACCTGCCATGAGGTGGTAGACTGATCCTCAGGGAATAGTGCTACTTCATCAGTTGCTATTACCAGATATTAGGAGTGTAAGAACATAGGGCTCATCTCATGAATAATACCTCCGTCAACATGGCCACCTGGTCTGTGAGGACAGATACTCACATCTATAAAAATAGTTATCTTATCCACAAAACTATGCAAACACTCCTCATTTGAGGTTACATGTTGGTGATCATTCATATGGGGAACCAAAATCTTTATATTCTCTGCTTGTTTGAAAAGACCTTCCCACATACCTTTACTCTAGACCTTACCAGATCTATTTTCTGGACCTGTACCTTGAAAGTCATTTAGCAAAACCATTACTCACTGTCTATAAATCAGTGTAGGTCTATAACTGAACACCTCTCATTCCAGACAAAATGAACAGCTATATACACTGCTCTGTGTTCTGCCACTAAAAGAGTTTTTCCTTCACCACTCCCCTTTCAGGACACCCTGGAGAGGGGCTTTATTTTTGTACTAATCTATTTTCAGATAGTTCTAGCATTATCATAAAGGATCATCTGTAAACCAGCCTCATTTTGTTTCCTCAGCCAAATTTTCATAGAGAACTCCTTATGAGGCTATAGGGGCAGACTGAGAGGGAGAAGGAGTGGGAAGCAGGCATCGAGCCAGTATTCATACAACCCTCTTATGCCTTTAGGACATACTTGAACCTGATTTTTTATAGACCAGGTCATTTGATGAGGGCATGCTGCTCTACACACATTGAACTTTTTAGTTTTATAGGTCAAATAACCTTTATAGTTTATGGTAAGCAGTTGAGGGCAACTAGTAACTTGTTAGTCAGTGGTCAAGTGTTCCTTTTCCACTCTGGCCCAGCAGTCAGCAAAGCTGTTTCTCTCAAGGAGAAAATTATCTACAGAGGATTGTCTAGCTTTGCTCCAAAAGCATAATGGTTTATTCCAGAACCCTGAATCCACAGGAATTTCATAAAAGTGGTAGGCTCATTGAACTGTTGTGGAAATCAGTCATTTCCTACCTACCTTTGATGCATGCATTTCATCAAGATGTCAGAGCTGTTGCTTCTTGCTGATCATCAGATCGAAGCAGTATTGAGAGAGGGAATCCACTGTGGGCAGTGAGTGTCCCTGCATATTCTTGCTGGGTAAGCCAAGAATGCATGGCCTTGACTTCTTCCTTCCAAGATAATTTCTTGGAGTTTTGTTTGTTTGTTTGTTTGTTTGTTTTAGTGAACAACTCTGAGAGACAAGGTAGCATCTCACATACAAAGAGCAGACTTGCTGCTGCTTGCTTCGAAAATATTTTTCATAATGTGGCTCATGGGCTCTGTGTTATCTCCATGGGGTTTCATGGAAGACGAGGAACTAACACAAACCAAAACAGAGCTTAGGCTCCTGCTTTTTCTGTGAATAATAAAGTCCTTTATCTCTATCCTAAGAGTCACATGTCTTCTAGCATCCACAAAATGGTCACAGCCTATCTCCTATCTATTAAATAGAGTGAAATCCAACTCTGAATAGATCATGACAGTAACTATAATTTCATCAATGAAATGAATTGATATGATAATCTATGGAACAGGTAGGTTATCAACTTCCCTGCAGACTCGATATGTCACAGGGCTGGATTGTTGATATACCCAGAGGTTGAAGATTAAAAGTGTACTAATGTCCTTCTTGTCTGAAAATAAATAGCTTCTGATTGTCTTTACTAGCAGGTATAGATTAAAATAATTCACTAGACCAAAAGCTGAATATCATGTGCCAAAATATTTATTGATTATTCCCGCAATACACCCATACTTGAAAACACAGCTACAGTTATAATCACTGGCCAGTTGTGATAATCTGCTATGATTCTGTAAGATCAGCCTTCTGCAAGGGTTTAATAGACAAATTGAATGGGAGTGTGTTTGGAGCTACCATCTGAGCCGTTTTCAAGTTCCTGGTGACGGCACTAATCACTGAAATCCCTTCATGATTGTGGTGTTCATACTGGTTTACTATTTTAGTGGACAGAGGCATGTCTTCTGACTTCTATTTGGCCCTTCCTACCATAGAAACCCTCATTCCATGGGCCAGAGAACCAATGTGAGGACTCTGCTAGTTACTAAATATGCTTACTCTAACTCTGTGTTGTGATACTGGGGAAGTATCATAAGGTGCCTTTGGGAGCCACTGTAAGATGGACCTGAGCCAAGATTTCGATTACCTGATCTCCTGTTCTATTTTGAAGGTGGGTCACAGTATCCTTTTGGATACTTAGCAGTTACTGTCAGTTCAGAGGTAGTGTGCTTGAATACCAAAAAGTCCAATTACTTTTCCCCCAGTAGACAGTTACCCTTCTTCATCATCTCTGGGGAAGGTGAAGAAGACGTACTGTATATAAATATGGCTCTGTCTCTTCAATCAAGGGATCCTGGAGCTATGAAGTAGGTCAGATTTTGCTGAGGACCAATGACTTTATTGTGGCGATTCAAGTCAGACTTCCATTTAACTGAATTAGAGCTTTGTAATTATACAAATCAAGTCATACTCTTTTTAGCAGGTTGCTCATCTACTTCAGTTTCAGGGACATCACGATCAACTAGTGAATGTCAAAATTTCTACCAGCAAATTTTTCCATCTGATTGCTGCTTTGGCTCTGCAGCCCATTATGTAACTAACCCCTCCCAACTTGTCACATGATTAAGAGCTGCCACTTGGCAGCTCCCAGCATTCAGGAATTCCTTCATCCACATGGAATTCAAGAAGTCTATTTAAATGGCAGCAATTCTGTCTAGATCGACAGCCTACAAAGAATATCCAATCCAGACGCTTCATGAAAGCCAGAGCTGCCCTCATAAATATAACTTTCACACCCTTAGGGAGGAGAATGTCCTCTGTGTCATCCTATGAATAGAGTTTGAGACTGGATGACCAGGCTTTACATAATAAATACACTGTATTATTATGATCTCCCCTAAAAACTCAGACACCTTCTTTTACAGCATACCAGACAAATTGTGGGATTTAAGCCTCTTTTAGTGGAATCCACCTTTGGGTCCAGATTTTACAGTCTGATTGAAAACAGAGTCACAGACTCAAACACAGGAAGCAAAGAAAAAGAGTGAAAAAGAACTGGAATCAAAGCAAGGTACAAAGCAGGAGTTGAAGAGAATAAATTGAGCTAACAGTCAGATGATGCCTACAGATGTGTGTACATCTGAAAAATACACAGTTGAGATTTACAAGGCCATAATTATAATATTGAATGAATCCTGTGTTTTTTTAATGCCCAGATGAGACCTCAAAAATATCAGGAAGTTTACATTGTGTATTATGCTAATACACAATGCTTACAGGTACCTCATCCTCAGCCCTGTACTTTTGATGACCTGCCACATCAACTCAATCAAAGGTACAGAGCTTCAAAATGTTTTTGACGAAACACTAGACTCAGTTTTCAACAGATTAGTTAAGGATAGTCATGGAAGCCCCCTTCCTACCTCAGGAAAATGATATGCTATATCAGTAAATGAACTTTCCCCATTCTCTGGGCCTTCGAATACCACGAACCAGTAGACGACAAGCCTAATTTTCTGTGTTGGCTTAACAATGCCATCCACTGCTCCCAGCTCCTGTTTGTCTCTTCTTCTAACCCTGAGCTCCATGTTTCCCACAGTGACGTTTTGGTCTGGTGTCCCACGACCTTCTCAGCTGACTTGTTTGTTTTTTCGATCTCAGATACTCTTTCCTAAGCCCTCTGCCATAGGAGGCAGTTTCAGACATGATAAACTCTGACTAATGGACCACGCAAGCCTGTAATTCTAAAGGATGGCAGCTAGGTCTGTGGTAAGGTAGAATGGTAGAAGAAATCTACCTGTGTCCTCTACAGAATTCAATCTTCTGATGAGATAGTCAGGAGCAATCCCTGATTCCAATAAACTGAGTAAGGAGAAAATTTATAGGTAATTATTTATTACTATATAGTGATACAATATGGTAAATAGTTCTTTATAGAATATACTGATCGTAGCCTTGGTCAAGAACTACTGCTTCTGGAAAACAGTCACCTGCCTTCTTAGGCTAATAATTTTTTTCACTTAAGTATACAGAGATGTTTCTTTTAAATACATAACGTGCTATTTTCTCGAGCTACACTGGTGCTACGCATTGTGTGTGTAGATGTCTCACCTTCACACCTCCTGTTTGCATAGATCACTACTGTATACACACTTACTTCCATCAGGGCCACCGGAGAAGGTAAAAAAGTGATGAAAGGGGTGGCCGGGTATTTATATGCTATTCAGCCTGCACTTAGACCTGGGTTTGATTTCCATGTTCTGGGTTTAATCCTCATATAATAGATACAGGGGTCAGTGCCAAATCTTACTATATTTATTTTTCATAAGGCAAGGCATTGTCAAATTCTGAGCTAGGAGTATTCCCAGAAGCTAATGAAACTTGTTTTTAATAAAAGCCTTTGTAAAACTCTGGGGACAAGCAGGTTACCAAATATGAGGCTATTCTTCCAGTCCAGCACAGTATCCAGCATGTCTCTGGCTCACAGAAGATCTGTGGCTTTGGGAGCAGTGGAATATGATACTCATGACAAAGACTTGTTCATCTTGGGGATCACTGATGACAATGTCAAAGTCAAGGTTCCAATAATCAGTTTGTAAGATCAGGAGGTTGATGAGGCAAGTGAGGGCAAGAGAGGAGAAAAATTAGGTTTCCACATAGATACAGAAAATGGCAGACTTTCTTACAGAGTCACAGAAGCTGTTCTCTTGGGGATGTCTTGTAATGCTGATTCTTTGTTGGTGGTCAAAAAATTCTCACCTATATGAGCAGAGAGGGATGGAGCCATTACAACGTCAACGCAATCAACACTGACTTCATTTGCCTGCATAGTCTTTAAGGCTGGGAGTCATAAAAACAAAACAAAACAGAAATTCTCAGTCGTGATAAGTTTATTTGAGGAAGAATGAAAATAGAAAGCAATAACTCTCATTTCTTCATCTATATGTTAGATAATTTTTTGTTACATTTCAGAAACATTTTTAATTTTTTGACTTAAAAAATATATCGGAGAACTTGAGTTCATGAAGACTTAAAATTAAGTCTCCACTATAAGTAGCTTCAATAAAAATAGGAGCATGAACTATTTAAAAAATGTATTTGTTAAAAGCCTGATGCTTTTATTGTAAGCAATTCATTTTGTGTGTGAATCTATTTTTCATTTGATTGATATGATTGATTTTTATGAACTGCAATCCAGCTAAAAGGTTATATATGGCATTTGGCACTGAGATTTGAAAAGTAATCATAGGTTGCATTATTTTTAAAGAAATTGATGGTATCATACTTTATTTATTTCAGATTTCTCTAAGGACTTTCCTTAGTTTTGCTATCTACCTTCAAATTAAAAATCATGACCGAAAAAAAAAATCTGTCTTGGAATAGGCATGTTTAGTTCAATTTTATACATATTGAAATCATTTTGAAATAGAAGCTTGTTTATATCAAATAAATTCAGCAATAGCATCAAGTGTTAAAAGCAGTAAACGCCTGCCTTTTGAGTTTGGTTGACAAGGGGGTCTGATGGACTCACTAGTACATCTGCCCTGGGTTGTGCTAGTCCCAGTTCTTTTAAAAATCCAGAACATAAACTCGAATTGGAACACAATTCTTCACCGGAAAGATTTCCTTCAAAATAAAGAGTCTCTTGCTGTCACCGTGTTTTCATTAAAAAATAAAATATGCCGTTCATTTTCTAAAAGGAATATTTAACTTTTTTCTTTGAACGTGATTTGCTGATCAGAACATATATAATCATAAAAATTTACGAGCATCCATGGAAAACTAACTCGAAGATGTTGCTGCACTTTCGCACATGAGCAGACTGCTGGCAGCTAATCTCCCTGATTATGCAAAGATGGAATTATAGCAAGAATTACTGACAGGCTGGTAGGTTCGAATTCCCACTTCAAAACTGGTGAATTGTTTCCTTTATGTTCTGTGACAAATGACCTACCTAGCTGCTTGGCCATGCAGAGAAGCTTGGAACGAGCAGAGAGCTGACAAGACTGCTGATACTGGTGAAGGCTGATCACAAAGTGTAAACTTCTACTAAAAACAGATTTTTTTCAGTATCATCAAGTAAATATTCTTTGAGTTATAAATGTTCCATGAACTGATTCTTGCAATTACTATCTAGTGGTTATTTCAAAGAATATTCAAACATGCATGCACTATTGATTTAGAAATAATACAATCAGCATTAACATATGTGTATAATATACATATATAAGCATATATATATATATATATATATTTATAAAAGTAGGAGCAGAAAATTGAAAATGTTAACTGAAATTTTTCTCTCTTTTGATCTTTGATTTAGAAAGAAATACAATATTTAGTAATATATTACCAGGAGACTCCAATTATTTCCCCAAATTTTATACTGCACTCTTAACTATATGCATATGAAATGAGTTAAAATTTATGTAAGGATGATATTTCTGTTAGACTTCTTGATACCAGAGTCAGGCTTTCTTCTAAAAATGCATGCCTAGATCAGTTTTTGAATTATTGAATGTTCTACAAAATAAAAAATTGGTAAACTATCTTAATAGGGCAAGAGGTTCAGCAGATAGATTTTAGGATAGCTTCTAGATTTTTTGAGCATGGATGTGTTATCAACAGATGTAATAATGCCAAACAAATATGAAGCAGTGTTCATAGCTAGACGTGTACAGAAAACCAAAACCCAAAACAGTTCCCATGTGCTCTAAGAAAATAGAAACCCATCCTTAATAAATATAAACCCAGACTCAGGAAGCATCTAACTATAAAATAGCCATAGCAGAATAGGGTTGTTTGATGAAGGAGACTGTTTCAGATTGTTTCTCACACAATTAGAAATATGAGAAGAGATTTCTCTGAAATTGTTTTGAGTGCTGCTGTACGGGGCAGAGACCCTTTATATTCTGCAGATGTGCGGATGAAATAATGGCTTGGTTTGACTGAAACTTCTAGGAGAGTCCTAGAGAACATGGAGTGATGGGAAAAGTTTATCAAACCATTCGTGACTGCCCTCTGATTCTAGCACCAACCCTTTGAGGAAAATAGGACAATTATTATTTCCTCTACTATATAAATGATAAAATGCCAGTTCCAAATGGTGAAATAGTTAAGTCACAGTTAGGAAGTGCATTTAGCCTAATTTCAAGTCAAATATTCCTTCTAGTATGCCAGAATGACTTGTAACTTAAAAGTATGTTTCTCACTCTTTACTTCATTTCTCTGTTTCATTTCTAAGTTTTCCAATACTCCTGTCAACTTTCAAACCACCATCCCCCTCTCTCAAATCTTTGACATTTTATCCTATGTAATAATGATTAACTTTAGTCATTTAGGTATTTCAGAATAATCGAAGATAATATGATACTCCTCCAAAGTCAAGACTTTTTAAATTTGAAATTATAATCCTCACAGGCCTGTACAAATAAATTATGGTCAATTGTCTGGAGAGAGAGATATATACACACATATACATATATATTTATATATTTAATGTATATTAAAAATATATAAATTGCCTGGATTTATATGAACATGCATATATTTCTTCATATTAAATAACTTCACACAATTAATTTTTCAAATACAGAGAATTTTGAAAACTGAAGTTATCTTTTAGAAAATTGAAGATGCTTAGCCTTCTTTAGCATTAATTAACATGGTGTCATCTATCTCTAAAAAAAATTCTTTGATTTCATTTAATTAGAAAATAATTTCTTTGGAAAAAAGTTTTTTGAAGCCAATACTCTTCAGAACCATTATGACCCTAGTAAAGCAGCTGAGTATTAACATTTACTGATTCGTTCAATCACCCAGACAACAGTGAACTTTGTATGTATATGTGTGTGTGTGTGTATATATATATCTTTTGTTCAAGATGAGAAGAAGCTGTCCAATACATCTCTTGCCACCCCAATCAACTCCTCATTTGTTTCTAATTTAAATGGAACTGAAGGCGTAAGTCTAAAATTTTGTTCTCATGACTCTAGCTTTTAGATTAGAAAGAACTCAATCCATTAGAGAAGCTTTATTCAAAATTACAAATTATGTTTTTTGCTCATACTGGTATTGTTCCCCTTTGCCCTCATTGAGCAACTCTGGTCAATTTAACCTGTTGATAAATTGTTTATTCTTTATGCTACTAATTTAAGAAGCTGCTTATGTTGAGAAAATTAAAAATGCATGATACTCCTCTGCACTTCAGCTGATGAGATGCTAAGAAATCACAATTATGTAGAATTTTAAGTCCAAAGGTTTCTTGTATACCTATCTTGTTCAATCTCAGTAAATGACACCCCATTTTACATCAAAGAGAAAACTATAAATATCAAATTCTCAACCACACTCAATCAACTTAATTATAGTTATACCATCATTTCCCCCTTCTTAGTTGTGTGAACAAATTTTCTCTCCTGTTTAAGGTTATTTCCTATAATACTTCTCTAGATTTGTTTTACTCTCTTCTGAGACTTGCTTTCTGAATTATACACTTGTTCTCATGCTTCCAAATTTTCTTTCTCTCCCAAGTATATCTTCAGTATGTCGATGATATAAATTCCCTATTGTTTTAAACGAAGCAAAAACTGCTATTATCTCAAATAACTTACTTTTTTTTCTTGTACTTGTAAGTGCTTTGTAATTTCATTTTCCAATGTTACATTCTTAGCATCTTATCCCTTAACATAGTTTTTATTTATACTGGTTCCCAATCCTATATATCAGCCAAAATATCTTTCCTGACCACATACACCAGTGTAAACATTTGCTTATTAGAATTCTCTATCTGGATATCCTAAAGATACACCAAAATCAATATGTACATAACAAAATTTATCACCTTTCCACCAAAATTCATTCTTGCACTTGTTAGTGCTGACAATGACATTTACCCAATTGCCTAAATCATCCTAGACTAAGGATTCATTCTTACTTATCTCCCCTACCCAATTGTTTGCCAAGATTTGCTTTCCTACCTCTTTTATCTCTCTCCAATTCATCTTTTAATTTTGATTATTTTGGCCGGAAGCATTTGGAGCTATACATCCTAACTCCCCTCAAATCCTCCCAATTCACAAAGAAATCATTAGGACTCTCACCTGTGTATAATTCAGCTGTTTATGGGGGGGCAGGGCACAGGGTAATAACACTGAATCCTACTGCCTCATTGATTTCACTGTAAGATAAGTTCTATGGTGAATGAATGTGTTTACTAAATATGGAGTTCAGGAAATTTAGCCATTGTGATTCTGGCAGAAGCAGCAAGTTCACAGCCACAAGAAGGGTCTAGTCCAGGGAGGATAAATCACTGCCTCCTCCATTACAGAAGGGATACAATGAAATCAATCTTTCACCAAGCAGTTGGGTGGACCTCAAAAGACATGATGTTATAACTGGGGTTCAGTTTTGTCTCTGATGACTTGAGACACTCAGCAATGTCATTGGCCAGCCTCTGTCACAGAAAACCCATGCTGCTGAAGGCAGGCATCACCTCCACCCTGATGCCATAGCCACTTCTGAGAAGCAGCTTAAGAGACTATTGAGCAATAACTAGGGTGACAGAACAATTTGATTGTTATTTGCATAATGAGTCACTTTGTCCACTGCATCACTAATATTATCTTCTGCTGTGAACGTCCTTTGGTATTGTGTAGGCCATAAGTACTGTCACAATTTGCGTACATTCCAAGAGATCCACATATATATACATCTCTTACTCTCAACCACTTTGTGCCAAGTCTCCAATATTTTTCTTTTTATGTTTGAGAAAGTTAGACTAAAATGTTAACTAATGGTAATTAACTGGTTCAGAGTTTTACACCTGATTACCTTTCCTTCTAAGCAAAGTTCACATGCAGCTTTACTACTCGATGTGCTGCCAATTTAGCATTTCCTTCCTCACCGTCCTTCCCCACACCTCCTCTCAATGGGGCCTTGATGTGGTCCCAACTGTGCCAAAAAAATGCCTAAGAAAACATCTGAACACAAGGCTTGATGACTTTCTTTTCTGTTAACTTCATATTGATTAGTTTGGCTACAGGCTTAGGTGCCGGGAAAAAAAAAATGAGACCCCCAAAATTAGTGTCTTAAATAAAAGAAAAGTGTGTTTCTCCCAGACATTACAGCAGAGCTGACAGTTTTGACACCTTCATGTGGCTTTCACTTCCATCCCCAAGGCATTTTCTCTATTTTAATTATTTCCCACAAACAGAAAGGGGGAAGTTACAAAAAGAGCATACACCAACCTTTTTAAGACAACAAGAAGGAGAATATCCATTATTTCCTGTGTTATCCCACAGGCAAGAACATGGCTCTTACATAGTTGCAAAGAGTCTATGAATGCAGCTAAAATGACATCACTATGCATAGAAGGAAGTATAGATAACAGTGACTACTCACAACTGGTTATAGTATAGTTTCAGGTGTCTTATTTATTATAACCCAGAAATTTCACTCCAAAAAATATATCCTCCTATGTATACAATCCAGGAAACATCATCATGATCACCAATACTTACAAAGTATTTAATAAACGATTAGACACTTTACATATTGTCTCAGTTAATCCCCATAGCAGGCCTATGAATTAAGTACTATTTTTTTTTCATTATATACACGAGAAACACAATAGAGAGGGTAGCACAGTTAGAGACAGACAGGGAACATACACGCTTGTATAAGTCATATCAGACAGGGAAGTACCCGAAACAGCATTGGTTATAACAGCAAAAACAAGACAAAGAAAAATAAAAATGGAAAAAATTCTAATGACCATCACAGTAGAATGGTTCAATAAGACGATATATATTCATAGAGTGGAACTTATTGTCACAGTCAGAATCAGTGGCCATCATCTGCTAGAAGCTGCCTCTGCAAAAGGTGATAGAATAAACTATGTATAACAACATGGATAGCTCCAGAAAAATATTACTGAGAAAAGAAAATAATAATTGTAAAGAAGTATGTGTAGTATGACTCTTTGAATGTAAATAAATCTAAGCAAAATGGAGAAATTAAAGATTCATGTTAAGATTGTAGAGAAAGTTAGTGAACACAAAGTTCACTATATGTTTGTGCTATTGAATAGAGGGGAGAAAAACGAGATATTTGCAGCAGAGTTTAAGGCTAATAGTTATAGTTTATTTCTTAATCTGTATCTAGTTCTCTGCCTTGTACATACTTTACAAACTTTTCATGTATCAATTTAACATTTAATAAAAACAGTTCTAACAAAATTATAATAAATCAAATTAACTAAATTGAAGTTAAGTCCATAGAATTAAATATAACGATACAAGAGTTTTTACATTTGTACACAATCAGATTTTTTATCTGTTTTAAAAATAATTTATAGCATTTTATATTGAAAGAACTTTAGAAATCAAGAAAATTGTGACATCTGTAACACTGAATTGAATGTGGAAATGAAGAATGAGAATCACTGATGACACACAATTTAAGTAAGCAACAGGTGAGAAAAAAGGGGAACAAATTAAAATAATTTCAATAGATAACTGAAAGTCAAATACTAACTTCATTAGAGTGAACTGTTTGTCCAAAAGAAATTAAAAGAAAATGTTAAACTAAACATGTCATATCATGTCCTTGATGCTAACAAGCCTAGATACTAAAAATATTTTGAAGAAACTATTATATCCACACTACTGAAAATGAAGTACAACTTCTCACACCACCAATAGAGAAGTTTCAAATACCTCACAGGAAGGTTCCTTTACTGTCTCTATAATTATTTGTTGGAGAATATATAATTGTAGCACTTCAACATATCTAGAAGAGAAAAATTCTTTCTTTGGTCTTTGCCTATCTCTAATTGCAAGAATACACCTTTTATCCACATGCATTTGCCAAGACTGAAGTAAATTTTGTACAAGTGCCTTGGGATATACAACCACCAGCAGCAGGAAATCTGAAAAATTGAGATGCATAAATCATTGTCAAGTGGAAAACTGTCTAATATTGTTAGTAAAGAGAAAGCACAAAAGAGGAAGAATGAATTAGCTTAAGGAACCCCAAGGCATTTATCTAAATGATGTAAACATCATTCCTTTCAGAGAAAAACTTCAGCACCCCAGAGAAAAGTAAAATCATATGGGAACAGAGGACTTTAGATTGATGAAGAAAGAGAGCTGAGGTGTTAATGAGCTCCTCTGTCACTTCCTCTAGCCTCAGACATACACCTGTCTATAGGAACTGAGTGTATGACATCTCAAGGCCTTTAAAAAATATGTTCATGTTATTTCATAGTTCTATTCAGATAAGAATTAATCAATAAAAAATAGCCTTAATTTATTGAGCAATAATTAAATGCGAAATGTTTGATACAGAGTGTCTAAAAGTCCTTTCAACAGTTTTGCAAAGTAGGTATAATCATTACTACTTAAGAGTTGTTGAAACTGCAGATTAATGGAGCTGAGCAATTTTTCCAAGATCACACATCTAAGGAGTACGGAATCTGAACCTAGATGCCCCTGACTACAAAGGCTGCAAATTTTCCGCTACAGCAGGCTGCTTTGTGAAGTTGTACTAAGTGGTGAAAATTATTTTACAGGATGGACATGGCATATAAATGCTTTCCAATGAAAACTCTTCAGCAGAAGGTATAAAATTGGGTACCAATAACAGATGGGTTGTTGGCCCATACGTAAAATTTGTACAACAGAACTTGTCAGAAATATGCCAAAGGTAATGATGACCACTTTAAAATTAAAATAAAATAGAACATTGGTTTAGAAACTTTGGCCTTATTTATAAATCATCTAACTTTGTAATGAAGGAGTCAAGGGAAGATTAATGAATTAAGAGTAGGCAGCATAATAACTAGAGGGTAACTAAATGAAAATTTAAAATGAAGAAACTTCAAATTACATGTACTCATGTCAATGTTTTATTGAACAAAGTATTAAAAATAAACATATTCAGTCTTGCAGAGTAAAGGTATACCTTCCAAAGAATGTCTCCTGTGGTAAATCAAGGATATATGTCTAGGTAAAAGGAGACATTTTTAAACTAGAAATAAAATTGTGTTCAGCATAAGACTAAGATCATCAAAGACTTATATAACTTTTGAGTTTTTAAATCCATTCTTCTATATCTATGTGCATAATTAAATAGGTGAGTAGATATGATAGGTTTATTTGGCCTACTATGTTGCAGTAAATATTCTCATGAAAAATAAGCATGTTCACACTAATCATTGAGAGAAACTCTTTTCCTAGTGCCCTGAACAATTCAACATTCTCAAGACAAACTTTCTACTCTACTGCCTCTCTGATCCAAACAAAGCAAGCATCTAAGAATTTACTGAGTGCTGTGACACTGGTGTAGATATGTCTTATCTGACCTGTATCGTAGAAGCTGTATTAAAGGTTAACAATTTAAAAAGCTGTATTTCTATTTAGGTATGCAATAGAAACTTTAACAAATATAAGCAATATGTAATTCATTAAAATATACCCCAAGGTCCCTAAGCTGAATAAGATTTTAATTCCAAAAAGCTGGAAACGTCCACGATTCCAGGCCACTAATATATTATTGTTCATTCTACAACTTGTCCAGTCTGCAAACCTAACTTGCATCTTAATTATACTGTTTTATAAGAAATGGTATAGTAAAGTAGTTACACACACAGGTTTTCTGAATAGGAAGAATCTGGCTGCAGACTTTGGTTTCACTAATCACTTGACCTCGCAAATGCTGAATCACAATAAGCTAGTTATTTTTAGACTAAAAACAAGGCTGAAATTAGAACGTATTACTGGTGGAGTGAGGATGGCTCAATAAATAATACACATTTTCTAAGCTAAACTCTTAATTGGTGGAAAAGTAAAATAAGTTAGCATATGGCGACTAAACTATCTCCCTTGTTATTGATAAAATTTATGTCCATAATTGCAGTTTGCCTATGAGCAAGTGGATGGACTTTCTCATATGAAACAGCAGGATGAGACAGATTTTCCCATCATGCAATCTTGACCTTATAAAGTATACAGCAATGAACATATGGTGCATGCTAGAACCTCACTCTGCAGAAAGAAGTGTACAACCCAAGCATGTCCAAATTTACTAGAGAATTTGCTCCATCTGCTCTGGTGACAAATGAGTAAAAGAGCAAGAGAGATGAGGGGAATCACAGAAATAGATGTCTCTTCACAGGAAAGGAAATGACAGGAGTGGGAAAGAAGCACCTTCTACCCCAACAATTCAAATAAGTGGAGTTTTAAATTTAAAAAATGAATGAAAAGCACTTAGAACATAGTAAATTTTCAACAAACATGAAGAGCTATTATTTTGTATATGATGAATGCCTTTGTTTTTCTTCTTAAAATAAAGCATATTTCTCTAACAATGCCTAAAATGGTAAATGCTATAAAATAAGTGTTTGCTAACTGTGTGGATTATAAAATCATTGTGGTTTCTCTGGTTTCAACTTTTGGGAAATATTTTCCTCATTAGCATTTCTAGACCCCTATCTCTATAAGTAAAGGAAATTTCTATTACTACAGACAATACGAAAGTTACACAGCAAGTCTGAAATGCTGATGAGAAAATGATAAAAGAGATACTATTGTTACTGTCACACACAGTGTTAGTGGGAGCTGTATTACTTCTGGAATGCAATTTTACAATACAGAAAAAGAGCTTTAAAAATTATTTCAAATATTTTGACTTAATAAATGTACTTACAGGAAAATATCTAAAGAATTAACAAAATATGAAAAAAATCATTACAAACCATAACTTTCAACTCAGGAATATTTAGAATACTACAACTTAATTCTCTGACAATATGAGAATGAAAATGAATTCTGGTTTACTTTTTATGTAGCAATGACATGGCTCAAATGAATTTTTTATTAGTAGAAGAATAATTATAAAGTGAAAAAGAAGTTTATAAAATTATATATTCGACCATTTAATAAAATATAGTCTATATTTACTAAGTACAAGACACTGGGCTATTTTCTGGAAATACTATGGTGCATACACTAGGAAGGTTGCTAACTTCATTGCTTAGGGTGTGGGCAAAGGCCAACAGCACCTAAAGTAAAAAGGAGACAACAGTATTGTAAGTTATGATGATATACACTGTGAGGGATTTCCATTTTCGGGAAGATGACATTCTAAATATCCCTAACACGACCCATAAATGAAATAATCAGATGGTAGATCAGACACTGAATCTTGCAGTTGAGCTGGCATAAAAGAAAGAAGGCTGTAGGTCTCCAAAACAAACAAACAAACAAACAAACAAACAAACAAAAGTAGAAACAGGAAGCTAAGTGAGGACAAAGACAGATTCTGATTTAAAGTTTCTTGAGACCCTGGAATCCTTGAGCTTCCTATTTATGGCTACAAGGGGTGGGAAGATTCTAGAGGGAAAGTCTGACACCTCATTGCTAAGAATTTCTAGAAACAAACAAACTACTAAAATAGAGAACTAAAAGTCTATAAACCCCTCAAAGTAAAATTTCTGACACAGAAAGAAATATAGAAAAACTGAACTATTTTTATCTTGTTACTTAGGGAAAAAAATATAATGTATCTCCCAGAGAAATCAAAGTCATAGCTGCTTTTCACATGAGGTTTGCATCAGATTTCCTAATAGAAACAAAGACACAGAAATTTTTTTGATTCACTATCATAAATTCTATAAGTTAGTTGTGGGATATATGAAATCCTCCAGCAGGAAATTTAATTTAATGGTAGTGAGAATGTCACAAACACACACACACACACACACACACACACACACACACACACACACACACACACACACACACACAGAGATCTTACCTAGAGGAAGTCAAACTCAAGCTAAGAAAACTTACAAGAAAAATAAACAGCACTGAGCCCCACTCCCAAAACAGTGGGACTGGATTGGCACTATGAGTGAGAAGAAACAGTCAACAGAAAAAACATCCTTAAAGACTTCAAATACTGGCATTTTTTTTTTAAACATAAAATATAAAAATTTGCCTACCTACTTCATAAATGGGGTTTGGAGAAGACACGCTTAAATACTTGGCGACTACAAAAGGAAGACTAGATTATTCTGAATTATATGACATATGCTAAAGTCTTTATTTAGTATGCTCAAAAAGTATTCATTAACGATAAATACTCCACAGAGCTAGAAAGCTATTCAGCAGTGAAAGTCCTGTCTGCGCAATACAGAACGGGACATCGGGATGACGTGATACTGATGTTTCTCTATGCTTTCTGCCAGACTGAAAATATATTGTACTCAGCTCATTTCTCAAGAATGGGCAATTTGTATCATTGAAAGAATGTATATGATAATTAAACAGATGTATAATCATTGCATCTTCTACTTTCATTTTGAATTATGAACAAAATGTTGTCTAGAAACAATTGTAAGATGTAAGAAATGGAATGAGAGAAATGTTCCTACTTCTTGATGTAGCCAGATGTTCTGTGGCAGGATTAGAGATAATCCAATTATTCTTTCATTTATTCACTCATTGAATACCCTGCATCTGGGAATCTATATTTTATGTTCTGGAGAATGTGAACAATATGAAGACATGGTACCTGATCTTGAGCAGTTCACAAGCTGTTGTAGAAACAGGAATATAAAAGTTGTATAATAAAAATTGGCACCATGTTCCCCTGTGTTCCAAAAACGTACAGTGTTTCTTATATGTGTTGTTTGATTTTCCAACTTCCCTAAATTTATTCATGCTATTTTCTTCACTGAGAATGCAACCATTTTCTCAACTGCTCTATGAAAATTCTATCCAATTTTTAAGACCTATATCAAATGCCTTTTTCTCCCTATGGTTTAGTTGATTTCCTCATCTCAATGCTACTGAACTAAACACTCACAGTAGTCTATTTCTTTTCATCACTTTATTTTGCAGCTATGGGTCCTTATCTTGTTCTTTTTCTGCTACATGGTCTTCTTTGTGAGGGCAGACTTTTTCGTACTATATACTACATGTTATAATTCTTGTTACAAAATATATCTTTAATAAATATCAATTTGAAACAAATCATTTCTACTGTTCTCTATAAGATAATTTTCCTTAACATTACAACTCAGTTAATAATTTCTGACTTTCCCTTCTGTTGTGTTTTGGAGGATATGCCACTGATGGACAGAATTATAATGGGGGAACACAGGTAACTTGGAGACACTCTATCCAGATGGTTTTTGTCTAAAAGGTCCAACCTGAACTTGGTATTAACATTTGCAGATAGTTAAAATAGAAATTGTCTAAGAAATTGTTTTAATAGATTCCATATTTTTTCTTATTCCTAATTTGCTTTAGAAAAACCATTGCATCATGGAGTGGATAGTGGTGTATATAATTTGCTTCTTTACTTACTATTATTTTCATGCTCTAATAATTTTATTCTGAAGGTAGATTTTACAGGAACAATTTAGATGACTATAATACAAGTAATGTAAATGCCATTTCATTACATTCTGGTAAACATTCCTTTATCAATATAAATATATAATTATTTAATTCTAAATAGGAAAACATATGTATTATTTATATCATTTTATTTGCTCTATTGTTAACTATTTTGCTAAGAATTATTATACAAAAATGTAGCCAAATACAGTTATAATAAAATTCATATCTCAATATGAATTTAATATAAATTTAATATTCCTGAAGAAGTTATTACAGGTAAAGATGTTAAGATATTTCATTAAATTGGCTTGGTTATTTGATGTTAAGAATTCAAAATCCTGTACTGAACTGCTGAACTACCACTAATTAGCTTCTGTACATTTAAAATAATTTCCTAAGCCTCCAACAAAAATATTCATCTACAGAAAAAATAAATAAATGGAAAAGAGATAATCTAGCATCATAAACTAGGGGGAAAAAACTATGCTAAAATAAAAATTTCAAAAAAAAAAGAGACAGATTCTAAAGAAAAGGTCTCAACTGGATTCCTGATGAATTAATAAGCCATTTCCTGGTGATCTGGTAAAAAAAAAAACAAAACACATAAGTAATAAGCCAAATTCTACAGAAAAACAAGCTGGATGTTTATCAGAGGAAAAACCAGTAGAACTGTTACTGAGGAGAAAACTGTGTAGTGGCAAAAAGGCAGAAGGGAAAGGAGCAAGATTTCACAGTGAATTAAGAAAATAACAGGATTAGGTTAATCCCCACATAGAGATGGACTAGTCTGCTAATATGGTACAGTAAACATTGATAGAGGATGTTTACAGGAAAGCAGGACAGTATTCTCACAGTGGGGTTCCAAGGCACAGCTGGACTCTCCTTCTTCCCTGCCCACCCTCGCCAATCCACTGGGCTACAAAAGAGCAAGGAGACAAAAATACTGCTGAGGATAAAGAAACCTTTTTCAGATACGTTGGAAAGAACTCGCAAAATCCCTACATCATATTGGAACAAACTCTGAACAAAACCACTCATCATATATAAGAAAAGGAAGTGTAAGCAGCTGTGCAAATATAATACAGCAAACATATGAGACACAAGACCATGATATCAAGTCAAAGTACTGAATTTGAAGAAATTATATGCAAAGAAACAAGAATTTTCTCAACATTGGCTCATCCTATAGATTCTATAGAATATTAGAATATAAGTGAGTATTTATTTATGTGTGTGTGTTTTAAGAAAATTAAAAACACAGCTCCAACAAAGGTTAAAAAATGTGAAGACCCAACTACCATTATTGCACAAATAATAAATATATGAGAACGAGTAAGAAATAAAAAACAATGAAAATCATCACATGGAAAAGTGGCTCTAGATTATCACTCTGAATACATATTAAAATTAGGACATTATTAAAGGAATTGAAAAGAATCTAATACATATGAATGATGGATTAAGATGATCCAAGAGAAAGTTAACTCGTGTCAGTGCAATAGAGAAATAAACACATGGAAACAGTCTTATTCGACAATTTAAAACAAGAAAAATTTCTGAAATAAGAAGAAAAAAAAACATTTGAAACTGAAGTTTGAAGTCACATATCATATTTCAGGAATATTTGATAAAAATATTCAAATAGATAGATATAAATATAGATATAGATATATAGATATAAGCATGTAATTTTATATTCAAATGTATATGTAAACATGTATCAATTTTACAATAGACTGATTGATGTTCTTCAAAAAGTAAAGGTGAGAAAAGGCAAGAAGAGAAAAAGAAAAAAAAAGAAGAGAAAAAAAGAAGGGAAGAAGGAAGGAAGGAAAAAAGGAGAAAGAAAGGGAAAGAAAAAAAAAGAAAGAGAAGACTCAAAGTAAACATTCCAAGAAGTTGACAGTGGCAAATTCTCAGCAATGGAAGTATTGATTGTTATTTTCTTTGTTATTTTCTATAATTATAATAAAATTTTTGTACTGATTCCTAAGTCCTAAAACAAAATCTTTCTATTTTACAGTGACAAGTCAATAATTGTACATGAATAAACCTGAATCTATGGTCAAGCTGAATATGTTGTAATCCATAGGTGTTTAGGAACAGAATTTGTGCTGTATAGAAAAACTTCTGGAATCAATGATCTCTGAGAGGTAACACAGTGGCCCCTCCTCTAATATGAAGAATAAATTTTTACCAGTTTATTATGCAATTTGCTTTAAAGATCAATGTGTATTAGGTAGCAGAGATTATCCATAAATACTGTTATGAAATCTCAATTGGAGACATTTTGAGTAAAAGCAATGGGAAACAATTCTTTTTTAAAATATTGGACTTTGAAATTCTTTGCTATGAAAGAAATGAAATAAAAAAAATTTTAAGCTTTTTGGCATCAAGATTCTCAACAGAGAGAGAATAGACAAGTTATAAGGAAATAAATGAGCCTCTTATAAATAAAGGGATTTTTGTCTTTTTGAATATATAACATCATTTAAAGTGCTAAGATAGAGAGTAGTATATCGTATATTCCCACTGGTAGTTTACATAGCTGAAAACTGAACAGTGTAATTTTTGTTAAAACATTGTTAAATATTTTAGAATCTTAGCTCTAATATCAAAGGAGTGACAATTTGAATACTATCCTTAATGTTTAATGGTAATTTTTAGTATTTATCTCCCATTCCTGTATTCACCAATACCCATAATTCTGTAAATAATATACTTATCATATACTTTGTATTACATCAAATTAAAATGCACAGTATATATTAAAGATGAATTATGTAATCACTTTATTTAAAAGGTCCTCAATTTCATTTTGTTTTTCATTTAAGTAAAATGGTAATTTACATAATTAAGATAGAATGTCAGTGAAAATTAAGTATTGGAATTTTTCAATATGTTTCTAAGCCATGTTTTGTTTTATCATGTGTGCTGCCTACATACTAATGGATTTTAACTACAAAAAAAATGATAAAAATATCTTCACTTTTCTCTTTTGCTCTGTATTGTAGATATTTCTAACTGATGAAAATACTGACAATATAACAAAATTTAGCTCAGAACACAAATCTGTAAAGTGTGATATTTTACTGTTACATTTATTTTTTAAATGTAAAAAAGATACTTTATATCCAAGATATTTTACTTTTATATTTATTACTTTAAAATTCTTGCTACAAACACAGAGAGGAGGAGACTCCATAGGCATGTGGAGAGATTAGTCTTATATGACAGAGGGACAACTTTCCATTCTTACAGAAGCGACGAATATAATGAGTTCAGACAGAGAAAGACTGCGTGATTGACATTGAAAGATATGACTGTTCAGATTTGTTCTATTTTATTGCTGTTATTAATAGGAGAGCCATTTGTTGAGGATAGGAGGCTAGAGGTGGGTGGAATTTAAAGGAATGTAGGAAAGCTTTGAAATCACTCTTCTGGGGTGGAGGGAGTAGGTCACAAACTTTGGTTGGTCAACATACAATGCAATATACATATAATGTATTATTGAATTGCACACTTGAACACTACATAATTTTATTAACCAATGTCACCCCAATAAATTTAATTTTAAAAAGACAAAAAAGCAATATAATGAAATGGTTGGTATTTTTAAGTGTTTTTGAGGTTGCTGAGTATTTTCGTATTCAAAATCTGATCAGCTTCCATGGTAATTTCTCCAGAGCATTTCTGCTTTCCAGATAAAAACATAGGAAATTAGATAAGTGTGGGTTGTTTGCAACTAGGGTATTGCCATAGAGGTAGAATAAAACATTGAAAGGTCAGGATTTTTGAATGTAGGTAAGTATTATTGAAATGAACTATGGAATATAAACTAGATGAGGAAGAAAAGGCAGCTGGCATTTGTGTAGCACAGAATTATAAAAGTGTTTATCACTCAAATTTAAAATTATGTTCCTTCTTTGGCATTAGGATTAAAATAATTGTTTTTCTTTATGGATAATTTTTTCTTTGTCTAATGTTTGCAGTATTATATTTATTTTCTTTAGTTTTAAATATTTTCCAGGATTAATTTCTTATCCCCTTTTAATTTTGAGATATAACTTCAGAATAGTGCATAAGATATATAACAGCATTAGAAATAATTACAAAGTGGTCACATGATAGACAGTGCCTGATTTTAGAGCAATGCCTGATTTCCATGGGTAGCCCTTTCTAATCATCTACTTCCCCCTTTCCTAGAGGTTATCAATACCCTGATTTTGTAAGTAAAATGTCCTTGGATATTTTTTTTTTTTATTTTACCACTTATTTGCGACTTCTAAACTACACAGCCTATATACCTGATAGGTAATAAACACATAATTTTGTACTTGTAGGCATTTGTTTTTTTCATAATTATCATGGTTGTGAAATTGACTCTTAATGGATATAGCCAACAATATTTTGTGGTGGTAAGAGTGTGTCAGATACTAATCTAAGATCTAAATCTACATAGCTAGCAACTGATAGAGCAAGAATTTGATCCCACAGCATTTAGCTCCAAAGTCCATGCTCTTAATGTGTACATCAAACTGCCTTTCAAGAACCACAGGGATTATTAGTTAGGTGGGTTTAGTTCAGTTTCATTCGATTTTGTTGAAACCATCATTATTTCTCCTTGAATCCATTTTGGTAACTTTTTTCAGGTGTTTCTAATTTATATATAAAGTAAAATTTATTGGCATATTTTTTTCACCATAGACACTTGTTAGATATCTTATGTTTTCTATTGCTTAATCTACTTACTTATTTCTAATATTTAATTCTCTAATTTTTTGTAATCAATTTTGTAAATTTATTAATCTTTTACATTGCAACCTGTTTCAACTTATTTGCATTTTTATTACCTCTAGTAACATTTTTTCAAAGAACTTTTATAATAATATTTAGTGTAAACATAATATTATATGTGGTAATATTCATTTTAAAGGTATACCACTCTTGAAATAAATCTGTATTTTAAATTCAGTGAGCTGAAATTTAACAGTATCAAACAATATCTTAGTATTTTCTGTGTTTAAACTGCATAGAGGAAAGAAAAATCTAAAAGTAAGATGAGTGAAATACAAAAGTAAAAAGAAAAATTCTATTATATAGTCTGGTCTTAGTTCAGGTTTTCTCATATCTTCTACTGCATCTATAATATTATATAATAAAAACTGATATTTTCCATAAGGATACTGAAGGAAAAACAATATTTATGAAACACTTAATTGTGTTTTTTTATATATTCTAATATATTCCCTCTATAAAATAGTGTGTCTTCTAAGCTTCATTTTTAGATGAGTAGATACACAAAATATCATATTACTATACAATTAATTTATACTTCTTTGCCCTGTGCAATCCTAACAGACTGCACATACTACTTTCATAACATTTAAAATATTATGGAGTACTTACTAGGCACTAGATTAGAGACTCTATAAATTATTTCTAATTCCTATAGTAACCTTTTCAGGAAGATAGTGTAAATCATACTTTGATTAAGGAGAAACTGAAGCTAAATCCCCACAGCTAGTGTGTGTCAGCTTCAGGACACAAATAAAGAGCTATTTTATGCCGCAAATCATACTTTTCCCACTTGGCAATAATGCTTCATATTGTAAATTATTAAAAGTCGTTGTTCTCTGTTTCCACTACTAGATACTAAATTTCCTGAAAGTAGTAAGTCCATACAACTTGGTGTTATTAATAAAACACCAAATATATTCTTCTACATAAATTAGGCTTCAAATAACTATATGTTTAATCATCTAATGAGTGCATTAGTACACAAGTCCACTAAAAAGTAATATGAAAGAAAAGTACTATGGAAAAATTTGATTTTCAATATAGGCTACTAGAAAACCAAAATAATTTTATTTACTTTCAGGTTTCCAGAGAAATTAAACTCCTGCTCATTATCTTTCCATCAATCCTCAACAATATGTTGATTTGCCACCATCAAAACGATTACTAAAAAAGATAAATTCACACCTATGGTCATTAAACCATAATTTACAATAGCCAAATATGGAAGCAACCTAGATGTCCATCAATAGATGAACAGATGAAGAGGATATGGTGTATATATACAATGGATTATTACTCAGCCATAAAAAAAGAATAAAATCTTGCCATTTATGACAATAAAGATGGACCTAGAGGGTATTATGTTAAGTAAAATAAGTAAGACAGAGAAAGACAAATACCATCAAGAAAACTTAGCCTAAAGATTATACAGGATAATGTCTCCAAAGGATGAGAAAAGGATGCAAACAGCAGAAGAAAAATAAAGAAGAAAATATAATAAAGAGAAAGAAAATACAAAGGTCACAATATTTTTCTCTACATTAGTTTATCTGCTCTTTTAAAAAAAATTTACCAATCTAGATCCCCAACCTAGTTGCGTAACTTTATCCCTAGTGACAAATTAAATAAAAACCACATTCACAGTAAAAATATAACTAGAAAGATAGCATAAAGATGACAAAAGGTAAATTAATTTTTAAAGGCTATTATCTCACAACATAATTAAAGAAACAAGTTCTTAACATTCAGACAACTACCTGTATGTTGTAGCTATAATTATAATTAATCTACAGTATGATGGTAGACAGCAGAGGGGGATCATATCTATGTAGGTACTTCATTAGTGATGATTCACTATAACACAGTAATGCAAAAATAGCTCAGGAATTTGGTAATACAGAAATATACCAAAGACAGAGAAGAGAGTCAAGTCGGAGTTATTTTTATCTACTTTTCTTTTTAGTATTGACAGTCTCCAACAATCACTATAAATGATCATTTTTTCTTATCAATATATTAATAAATATTTACATGGTATCTGACTAGGATAAAAAGTAGGAAGTATTTTGGCAAATTCTAGAGTTGACCAAATATTGACAGATAAGTAGAAATGAAGTCTCTAAAATTATATTTAAATCTATCAAAATTCATTTTTTCAATAAAAATATTTTAATAATCTCTAATGTTGATTGATCCCTGACTATTTTTGTTTTCAGAATAAAATAATGATAATTGAACACAGCCAAGTATCCTTTCTAAAGAACTCATCAGCTCCCTTAAAAAAAATTACTGTGAAATAATACTTAAGAGCAATTGAAAAAATCCATTGGATCCTCAAGCATCTTTAGGTAAGCTTTTAAACTCTGAACTTAATTAGTCATATAACACTCTAAAAGAATGCACATTGTTGAGGCTTATACCATCTGTGCCTACGTAGTATAAATAACACTTGGATAATTGTGCAATTTCGATTTGATATAGTAACAATTGGGCTCAGATTTTTATGAACCATTCCACTTCTCTTAGAACCTTCAAGCTTTAAAAATGCTGATTTTCTTGGGTTACTTAAAGATGTCTTAATTCCAGTAATATATAAGACTAAAATGAGCTAATTAACTTTAATGAAACCCGTTTTCAGGAAACAGAAGAGAATCTAGATAAACCTGTTGAGAGCTATATGCTCTCTTTATAATTAAAATAAGTCAAAACGCCAAAGTTCCCCTAATCTGTAAATGTGTGTGCTGCATTAGAGATGACATTTTCAGGCAGTCAGTTGAGCATGTGTGACTACACTGATTGATTAATGTGATTGAAAACCAATGTAGTGAAAAAATATCATTCCAAAAAGTCTTCACAGGATAAACTCTACAAAAATATACTGATACACAATTTTAAACAGCACGAAATACTTGCAGAGAATTGATACATATATATTTGCATGTATTTTACATCCAAGAAACACAATAATCAGTGATATTATAAATAAGAGAGGTAGAAGACAGAAATGTAGTAGATGAATTACTTAGTAGCAGAAAAATAAAGATGATCAGTTTCACAATATCTTTTGATTATCTGCAAGGCCCTAAATAGTAGATTTCAGTATTAACCAGCTACGAATTGGACTTCACCTTATTCCATGGACAAAACGATCTATGGCCAGCTGCAACTAACGTCTGCTTGCTGTACAGAAGTGTAGTTTACATACACATAGATCAACATCAATTGTACCACATCCTTCAACAAGTATGAAGCAAAGCTTGTATTTAACTTTTGTATTTCCTGTTACCACACTATTGTTTATCTAAAGCTCATGATGCCATCCTCTTGCCAAAATTTCCTGTATCTCATAACCATGTTTGCACCTTGCTTGTAATAACAGTTTTCTCCTACATTCATCAATGAATCCTTTATTCCGTTTTTGGATATTTGTGTTAAGCACTGGAGACATACAGTGATCAGACACTTGGTCTAGTCCTCATGAAGTTATTCAGTATTATGGATATTAAACCAGTAGCCACTCAATTAACTATTGGTGCAAATGTGCTAGAAAGGTAGACAGTATGATAGCAGTTTAAGCAATTAGGAAAAACAAAATTAATCTCTCAGGTTCATTAACGCTTACCTAGAGAAGTGACTGATATTTCACTTCAGAAATGGGAAAACACATGAGGATGAGGAAAACACTATTTGACGAGGCAGCAAGAAATGTCTTTATGAATGATAGTTGAGTACAGTGGGAGTAATAGGCTAAAGAGAGGAAAAGCTGTGCCTGAAGAGAGGACTTACAGGACAGATATGGTAGCCTGGAATGGCTAACATTCCTGATTCATTCATTTATTCACTTATTCTACAAAATGTACTGCAAGCTCTGTGATAGTATAGAGAATGTATATCTTGTTTATTAGTCGAGAGTGACCATATGTAAGAGGAAAGAGGAAATGAAGAACAAGAAAAAGTGTAAGAGCATGAGCAAATTTTTAGAATAGAAATAAACATGTTCAGGTTACAATGGGGAAGCCAAACTGAATGAAGGTAATACATTCTAACCTAACTCTGGGCAAAAAATGTTCCCAAAGGTTTTGTGAGTGTTGCTGCCAGCTATGATAGCTCCTGGAAACCAAATAAAACGTTTCTTGTGCATTGGCTACAAATGCAGCTGTAGCCAGTTCCATGCTCTTGGATGCTTTTTCCTTACTTTATAATTATAGGCATTAAATGATTATAAACCCATATTACATATGTAAATGTACATATGTAATATGTACATTTTTGTATATATGTCAAAGTTTTAAAGATATTTTCACTATACATTTTAAGAAGACCAAAATTTGGAGCTTTAATACAATGTCTAGGAGGTATATTGAGAAAAGCATGAGCATTATTAGTCAGGCAGCGAAGTTGAAATGCCAGGCTTACACATCATTTTTTTTTTCCCTGTAAAATCACAATAGTGTGTTTCTTCCAACATTGTTGTGATGAAAAAATGAGACCCTGTATGTAAAATTCCAATGAAAATAGGTATTCAATCTGGGTAATTGTTACTATTACAACAAAAGAGGCACATATATTATTCCATTTATTCCATTTAATAATTATTCCATTATTCCATTTAATCATTTCTAATAATTGGCATAGGATGGGAGGTTAAGGTCTTTCTCTCATTTTGACCCATTTCAAACACATATAAGAATTAGGAAATGAAATGTAATGTCTATAGTAGTTGTAAATTCATGATTTAGTTTACAAAATTTTTTTAAAACTATCATATCAATCATTTCTCTTTCAATTTCCTTTTTTCAAAGAATATATTTTATCTAAAAAAAATAAAGTGCAACTTAAACTCTTCTCTAAATATACCGTTTGTAAAATTAACATCTTTTAAAATTATATTTAATATGTTTTGAATTCTATAATAAAAATAATCAAATTCCATGTACTGACTTAATAAACTTCATATTTCTCTGAGGTTTAATTTTGTATAAATTTGAAGCATATTACTGTTTTTAGAGGGTAATATAGTTTTTAAAGGACCAATTTTATTTTTGATGTTTTTAAACTACTCAATATATATAGGACTTTCATCTCTTAGACAGCTTGGGCTGTCATAGTAAAGTTCATAGATTGAGTAACTTACACCTGAGAAATTTATTTCTTACACTTCTGAAGGGTGGAAGTCTAAGAACAGGGTGCCAATATGGTCTCTTTGTGTCCTCACATGGAAGAAAAGGAGACCTCTGGTGTCTCGTCCTCTTCTTATAAAGGCACTAATCCCATCGTGAGGGATCCACCCTCATGACCTCATATGAACTTGATTAACTCCAAAAGGCTCTACCTCCAAATATCATCCCATTTGAGGTTACAGCTTCCACATACGGAAGTGGAGGGAAACACAATTCAGTTCAAAGTATTAGGTATTACCTTTGGAACTCTCAAATCCAGGACAGGTACAAGAAGTATATGTAAAGAACCAACAAATGAACAAACAAAACAAACAAACAAACTCATAAACAGACAACAGCATAGTGGTTAGCAAAGGGCAAGCAGAGTAGGGGGAGGATGAAGAGGGTAAAGGAGGTAAATATATGGTGAGCAAAAGGAACTGGACTTTGAGTGGTGAACACACAATGGAATATACAGATGATGTATTATAAAGTTACACACCTGAAACTTAAAGAGTGTTATTAGCCCATGTTACCTAAACAAACTTAATTTTAAAAAAGATTTTTTAAATGACTATTATTTAATCCACAAGTAAGCACTTACATGAAGAAAGTAGTAGGTGGAAAACAAGTTTATATGAAAATCTGTAAAAAATCCAAATCAATTTCAATCATGATAATGCCTACATTTGTAGACCATTTTATAGATGTCAAAGTGCTTTCTAAAATATTGTCTTTTTTCATAACTAAAGTGATTTCCTGCTTTAGACCTTTTCATTTTTTTCTTATTAACATTTTAAAAGTCTGTTTCCTAGGATTATAATGTTGTTTGTGGTTATTCAAAATTCAAAGAAATAAGATACTGCTCTGAATCTTTGCTCTTTCAAAGCTGACATCAGTATAACCTGTCACATTAAAGGGCATTTTCGGTTGAAATGAAAACAGCCAAGCAGTCCTCTTACTAAAGATCTCCCCCCACATAATCCCCTCATGTGCCAGTGACAAACTGACCTGAAGTGCCAATTCTGAGCAGAGGCCTAACCTGCATGACATATAAATCAAAATAATAATTTATACCTAAAAATTCACTCCTTATACAAAGGATTAGTCTCTCTTTCATAAATATTTTATTTGATATAGTTCCACAGAAGCTTAATATCCCCTGAAAGAGTACATGACCATTTCCATTTCTTTACATCTAAATAACTTAAATATTTATAGGCAAAATAAAAAATTGTTCAAATGCAAATAATCAGCCCTAAACAGTATTAAATTTCAATGATAAGTAGCACACGTGGATTTTCTTCAGGGGCTCTCCACAGATTCCGTAAGCACATCCTTATCAACAAACACTTCATTAGTATAAGTTATTTTACATCAGTGAATTTCTTACTACAAGGACTGTGAGCTTCTCTATAATTTGAAACTTTAATGCTATCTCTGGCTGGGGGAGGGAGGTAAGGTCATTTGGGATACTTTTTGCAAAACTATAATTCAGAAGGAACTAGGAAATAATGCAACCAATTAATAAAATAAAGTGGAGCATATATTAAATAGGATATTATGTGGAACTATTAATGTAAAGAAAAGAATCAGCATATTTCCTCCATTTATTTTCTAAGAAGGATTAACATAAAGTAGCTGGTTCATTTGAAAGTCATTCGGATTCTCTGCAAATGCATGAATTACACAATTTAATCTACAAAGTCTAAAATACTGTCATCTTATACTTTACAGTGGATAATACAGTGGATATTTCTAGATACATAAAACTGCTTAGAGTACATTTTGATTTAATAGTTGAAAAGGAGTGAATCAGTAATATCAGTTTACTAATCTATTTTTCTAATTAAATTGCTTTAAACTTTGTTTTTTGAAGATAATTATATTAATAAATGGGGCAGGAATAGAGAGCTAATAATTATTAAATGCAAAATTAAATAAAATCATATGTCAAAAGCAAAAGTTTTACACTTCCTTACACCCTCAGTGCATTCATGAAAAAAATAATTTAAAGATTATCAGAGTGGTCCTTTGTTTTAGAAGATAATATTAAAAGTTAGAGATTACTTCATTACATTTTGTATCATTAGAAAATTTAGAGTCAAAGAGCAACTTTCTAGACTGAAATAATTATAGTTAATTTAAGTGACATTGTCTCATTTTTCTACTCCAATTCATACATATTATATTACTTTCAGGTGTACAACAGAAGTGATTTAACATTTATATACCTTACTATGTGAAGCCATAATAAGTCTAGTCACCATGTGTGATCATACAAAGTTATTATATTATTACCATATTCTTTATGCCATACAATACATCCCAATGACATATATTTTATTAAAAAAAAAAAAAAGCTTGTACTTCTTTTACTCCTTTATTTTTTTTTTGGGGGGGGGTGGTGACATTGGTTAACGAAATCCAGTAAGTTTCAAGTGCACAATTCAACAGTAAGTCATACGTATTTTTCATTGTATGTTCACTGCCCATAGTTAGATTTCTTTCTCTCATCACATATTTGACCCCCTTTCCCCCATCTACTTCCCCCCTCCCACCTATCCTCTGCTAACCACCAGTCTATTGTCCATGTCCATGAGTCTCTGTGTGTTTTTCATGTTTGTTTGTTGTTTTCAGGTTTATAACCCATATATAAGTGATATCATGTGGTTTTCAACTTTTTCTGTCTGGCTTATTTCACTCACCCCCACCCTGTCGCCTCTGGCAACCATCAGTTTGTTGTATCTGAGTCTGTTTGTTTTGTTTTGTTTGTTCATTTGTTCTTTTACATTCCACATTCAAATGAAATGATATGGTATTTGTCTTTCAGTGCAGCATTATTTACAATAGCTAAGATATGGAAGCAACCCAGGTGTCCAATGGATAACGAAGACAGGATACACACACAACACAGGAATAATCAGCAATAAAAAGAATGAAATTTTGCCGTTTGCAAGAACAGGGATGGACCTAGAGGGTATTATGCTAAGTGAAATAACTCAGAGACACCAGACACCCTTTTGTTTTTACTGCTCCTGTCCTTCAAGCACACTTGTTATTCCTATTGAATAGTCTCTGAGAGTCCCTTCCAGACTTTGAAAGTCACCTAAGAAAGTGCATGATTAAAGGGAGTAATCAAGACTATGGAGTTTTCTTGGCAATCACTGATCTGAAGCATCCAGAGTGTGACACAGGTTTAGATGGGAATTCCGGGAGCCAAAGCACACCAAAGCTAATTCTTACATGGCTTTCAATTTGTAGTTAAAAGATATTAAATCATTTTACATGAAAATAGTAGTAGGTGTTAAGATAACTACAAAAGGAATAAGAAAAGAATTTGCCAGATTCTGATTCTCAGAATTTTGAGTCTGACTGTGGGACGTGCCTGCCTTGTATGACCCCGACTAGTTCATTCTGCCTCCCAGGCTGTTCCCTGAGGACAGAAACACCTACCTCATCAGACTGCTATGAAGATTGAATAGGACAACCTGTGTTTGCTTCTTCTATCCCATCTTGTACTATGTGGATATAAGCTTCACACTATAAAGTTCACTACTGTGAGATAAAATATGACGACACATAGTTCATTTCTTATATTTTAAAGGCCAAGTCATATTTTAGATGTGAAATTACTGTATTTTGTTATATATATATATTATATTATATCTATCTATCTATTTATCTATCTATCTATCTATCTATCTGTCTATCTATCTATCTATATCTGGTGTAAATAACCACAAATTAATTTCTATTACAGAACTGTGGCATAGAGAACGTTTTCTGCAATAAATTGTCAATTCCTTGAGTTGCTTTTCAAGAGTACATGTAGATAGAATTGAATATAATTAATGTATGAAGATCTCTACTTCCGTGGGGCTTATTAGTCTAAATTTATCAATATCAAATGATATCAGCATGAAAATAGACCAGGCAGGAATTTAAGTATGGAGAAAGAAGAAAGACATATAATAATGGCTTTAGAAAAAAAATTACCAAATACCCTTCATTTACACCATAGCTTTGCTGTCCACAACTGGTATCATCCATACCATGAAGCTTGTAAAGAAGAAAATACACACACCCCCCCTACACACACACAGATATGGAAAAAAAACAAAAACAGAACAAAAAAAAAATCACTGTGCCTGAAAGCTAACTATTCTCATTTGCAAAACACTTAAAATACCAATCTTCTGAATCTATAATTTTAAGCAGCATCCCTCTTCTATGTACCAGATCCTGAGAACAGCTTTTGCATGCATTACATCATTTAATTTTCACATATGCAGGAACTGAGACTTTAGGTTGCTAAGGAACTTTACACAAAACTAAGAAGCAGCAGAGCCTAGACTCCTCCAGTAATGCTTAACATAAAGCAGGTGCCCTCACTGACTGTGGTGTATTGTCTTTAATTAGTCAGCATGCAGTCTATCAGTGATCTCAAAAACTATCAGTGTTATCGCACACAAGTAATGCAATACCATAGAGTGTCCATGTGCTACTCAGCGTTAAAGCTTATGACCTCAAAAGTGGTAGTATCTGTCAAATAGTCACTCACCACCCCTTAAGTAACTGGAAAACGTGAAACCAATTTGAAAGTGTTTCTGTGGTAAAAAGAAAATGTAAAAATAAAACAAATCAGAAAAACATAGAAACGGTATTAAATCTCCAGGTCTGAATCTTCAAGTAAATGGAGTGTAAGAAATAAAATTTATTTTATCTTCTTTTGTGAGATCATTTAATACTAATGTCTATTTGATTTAATACTATGAAAACAGGTTTAAAAAGGAATTCTTTATAATTTACAAATGTATTTAATTCAATTAAAACATTAATTCATGTTTACATCTTAAATTTATAGAATGCTACATGTCAAATATATTTTGATAAATTTTTTTGAAAAAAATTATAAGTAAATAAATAAATAAAAATGAATTCTTAATGCCCCATGTCTCCCTTCCCATGATCCTCAGTTAAGGCATCGGTTTACGAATGCATTTTTCTCATGACCTACTGAAAGTTTTTTTCAGGAAATTTCAATCCTCAATCCCACGAGAAGTGGATAAAATCTATTATCAGTACTGGATATAAAAAATATGATATTGTTCGAAAATGTAAGTCAGACAAAGAGAAAGAGAAATACCGTATGATTTCACTTACATGTGGAATCTAAGGAACAAAAAGAACAAACTAATCATAAAATACACTCACAAATATAGAGGATAATCTGGTGATGGCCAGAGGGGAGGAAGTTGGGGGGCTGGTAGAATGGGGTGAAGGGTTAAAGAAGTACAAACTAGTAGTTGATAGATGGTCACAGGGATGAGGAGCACGGCATAGGGGAAGCAGTGAGCATTAATATGTTGGCTAGGTAGCGACCCAAGGGAGAGAAAGAACAATTAAGTGGATTGTTTTATAAACTATATTAATGTCTAACCAATGTACTGTATACTTGAAATAAAATTTAAAAAATATAGAAATATGATCTTAAAATAAAATTTGAAATAAATAAAAGAAAAAATACACTAATACACAAAGTTCAGATTTCTTGGAAATAAAAGGAAAGGGGAGATTAAAATGGTCATGGTCTAACTCAGGTACCAAGAGGGAAAAAGGTCATGAAACTCACAATAAAGCGGGAGTGGTAGCAGGCAGCTTAATTTTCTACCACCAACTTGCATTTTACAGAAACTCTTGTTTCGTTCACTAAATGGCTGAATCCTGCTGGCTTACAGCTTCATGGATTTCTCGGACTCCTCATGATTAAATGAGGAAGTGGAAACATCCTTAGATGATGAGATTGTCGGGATTTCTGGCACCGCAGAACCATGAGCTGTGGTCCTTTGGCGTGCGGCTTGCTGGCTGGGCCTCGTCCTCAAGGACACTTCTTTTGCTCTACAATCCCTAAATGAGAGCCGTGATGTCAACTCGCATTTTTCATACCATCTGGCCTCATCCACCTCCACTACTGAGTGACAGGACCATTTGCTGGACATGATCACTTCCTCTTGAACTTCTGTCTCCTCTTCCAAGTAATCAGCATATTGGAATTTTATTTCATAGTATTGTTGTTATGTTCAGGCTTTTCTTACTTGGGGAAAGGGAAAACAGTTACTCCATCTCCTGTTTGTTAGCTGCATGCAGTGTTTTCCTGGAACAAAACTGTCTCCCATTTCTTCAGTAGGTGGACATACTTTCCCTTCAAATGCCAGGAAAAATATAGCTGTTTCATAAGCCCCTACTGTCTCTTTAATGTTGTATGTAGGTGGTCATCTGACATTATTGTGATATCTTAACATTGAAAAATCATTCCCTCTTTCTGTGCACAACTCCCCTCTAACTCATCCTCTGGAAAAAAATAGTACTTTAGGGTTTCTTCTCTTAAGGAGAGGGGCATGGCAGAGCAGAAAACAGAAAGTATACGTTAATCTCTGGATTTATATTCCTAAAGGTTTATGCCTATTAGGCAGATTATGCTTGTTCTATTTGAGGCAAGAAAACATTGGGACAGAGAAATTGTCTCTGAGGAAAAATCATAATAATTAAGAAGAGAATTCATGGGAACAGAGAATTAGGTGGGATTTGTAGGGTGCGGCATCCTGCTTCCCTGGTTGAATGCCTGGGGACACATTAGAGATGCTGAGTCTGAGAACAAAGCAGTCTCTACTCAATGGGTTAGAGACCCAGGGAGATGATAAAACTGCAGGAGAAGGAATGACTGAGTGAATGTTTGGGCTCAGCAGTATGAGGCCCTTGACATCCTGCACGTCTCAATGACAGTGAAGGGAGACAGATCTCCCCCGATGCAACACTCACAGCCTTGGACCCACAAATGTTCCTAGGATTTAGTAACGACTCCAGGGAAAGGAAGGAGTACAGCACAAAAACAAACAAACAAACAAACAAACAAACAAACAAAAAACAAGATTATATTCTTCTTTCCATTTGAATATGGATTCAAAACACAAATTGAGTTTTGCTTTAATTTTAATAGTGCCTGTAATCTCAATCTCAATATCTTTCAACATCTCTCTCTCTCTCTGTCTCTCTCTGTCTCTGTCTCTCTCTCTCTCTCTCTCTCTCTCTCTCTCTCTCTCTCTCTCTCTCTCTCATAAACTATGAACCTCTCCTGAAGACATCAACTGCATCGTAATCATTTTTGCATTCCATTACCTGATTTCATCAATACATGGTTGAGGATTAAACAAAGAATGGATAAATACAGATGGTGCTATAAACCAGGAGGAAGAAATACTATCTAAACTTTAAAACTCAGAGTTAAAACACAGATGAGTTCATCAATCCGAAGTACAAAACTGATTGTTATTAGTTGAGAAATAGATTTCTGTTACACGGTGTTTCATGGATTACCTTATTTGGCAACACCTTAATAGGTTTTACTTGTCATTTATATTTTTCCATGAATCATTCTGGGAAAGCCATTCTTTTGAATACATAGCTAACAACCTCATTACTTGGTTTCCAAAAGTGCAATGAAATCAAGTACTGGGGATATTCTGAGACACTGACGCTTTAGAAAAATTGCTGAGAAAACTTAGAAAAGACTAAAAATATTTGCAAGTATAAAGGAGATTGATAGATGTGTAAAAATATATCTATTGTAAATTAAATATATTTTTAGAATTATGGTTTCACTACTAGGCATTGATAAAAAAGAATATTTTAATTTTTTATAATTTAACTATAATTCTCTAAAACTTCAAAGAGAACAGAACTTTTGGTAATATTTGATGGCTCCTAGAAATTTAGAAGGGTAATTATTAAAACATATTTTCAACTTAAAATAGCTGTTGGACTTCACATTATAAGCCATTATAAGCAGTGTGATAAATTATAATCTGATATCATTTTTTTCATTGTAAGCTAAATTCTTATCCTATTAGACAAGTGATGGAGGCTTTGACCAAAATCTCAAATGTCTTTGAGACTGTTTAATAGAATGTCTAATTCCCACAGTGGCTTACAGTAATTTCAGTACTACATTTGAAGAGCCACTGTCCTTGTAAGAAGTAGGACTCTGCTGTGACTCTTTGGGGGCACTTTATTTTAACTTGGCCTCTTGTCAGAAGTATTCGAATCTTTTTTTTTTCTCTTTAAGAGTCTGAGGTTAAGTTTAGGATAAATCAGCCTAATTAAAGTAAAGAGAAAATAAGCAATAGCAATCTATTTTGCTAAAACTCTTCCTTTTTCCATACCCTTAAGGAAGAACCATTTCTAATCTGTTTTAGTTGACCACACTTAATTATGTTAATTATTATTTATAAAAATTTAAAAGATGTTTATAATGAGATTTAAAAGTTCTTAAAGGTTTCTGTCTTGTAATGTTTACCTTGGGAAAAGGTAAAGGAGTATCATATATAATACTAATTAATTGAAATACATTTTATTTGATTTATAGCAGAGATTTCATTTAATTGTTGAGTTGTAGCCACAATCAGATACTAGAAAAAAAATTAGGGTGTTATTTTTTATTACAATCAAAATATATTAAAATCTGCTACTCACTCATGATTCTATAAAGCTCTATGAGAATAATGAAAGAAATCACAGATGCAGCCTGTAGATTCAAACAGTTTACTTTCCGGCAATGATATAAATATGAAACATCAGTGAAGAATATAGGACAGACATAATTACCAGTAAATTACCTGATACAGACAATATAGATACCAACTGAAAAAGTTGAAATCAGTTCAATGAAACTGTAAACAAGATGAGATTTGAGACAATCTTTGGAAGATGGAAAGGATTAAAATAGACAAATGGAAAGAAAAAGACACTGTAGGTAAGGATGATGAAAGGTCAAAAGTGGTGGGTCAGGTAAGAACGCGGCTGATTTAAGACACAGTGAGGTGAGGAGATCAGCTTACCACGTGAGAAATATCAGTGAATTTATGGAGGACTTTCAAAACCATACTCACTTTCAGTTATGGTATTGACTTAAAAAGTTAATAACCACAAAGAGTCAACTATTTCAAAAAATAGTTTAATGGCCTGATGGTAATAATGATGGTATTGATGAAGTTGATAATAACAACATAGGGCATTTGTACTATCTGCCAAACACAGTTCTACGGCTTTATGTTGGTCATTTCATGTAATCCTCACAGCATCTTTTGATTAGTATTATTGTCTTGCCAATTTTATGAATGATGCAATAGAAATTGTCTTAGGTTATATAGACTCTGAGAGTCAGAATAGAGATTTCACACCAGATGTGTCCTAGTAACTACATATAAATAGTAGCTAAAGTTATTATTGAAAATAATACAACCTTAAATAGAAGGTGATTTAGCAAGATGCACAGAAGTTAGACTAAACCTAAAATAATTTTTATTTGAGTGAAGTATTTTAAGATTAAGACAAAAAAATCATGACTAATAATTGAAGTCTGAATTTCATTATGATAAATTGGTATTTCTCAAAATGGAGTCCATCCGCCACCTGAATCTTTATGCACTTGGAGTTTCATTAACTAACAGTATGGCATAAAATATTGAGTTTATTTAACCAAATAAATCAGAATATTTTGGCAGTCACAAGAAGAATTGTTACATATATTAATAAGACCTACAGTAGCATCCAAAATAAACATATATAAACTATATACATATGATCCAGTTATAAGCCATTTCCCTGACTTCTTCCCTAGAAGTATTCATGCAGTTCAGGTTGACGTAAATATTTCCTACCATGCTTTTACATATTAAGATGGTAGTAAGTAATTAAAAATATATACAAATGCTTTGAAAATTTAAACTATTATATTACATATATCATGTTGCAATTTAATTTTTAGACAAAATATGTTTTTTAGGTTTTCAGGTAGGAAAATAAAATGTAGTTCATTAATTTTTACTACTTTTCGATATTCAATTCATAAAAAAAAATCTAAGCTTATTTATGCATATCACTATAGAGACAGAACTGGGTTTTTTTCCTTATATATATTTTTACTTCATCTTGGTACAGTCTTATTTTGTACATTTATTATAGAGTCTGTAGATATATACCTACTAATGGAATTGCTAAACTGGAGAGTATACATGTTCGACTTTATTAGGTAGTAAAAAATTGTCTTCCATAGTAAATCTGAAGTGTGTGAGAATTTCTGTTTATTCTCAGCGATGATAAAATTAATTATCCAAATTAAAAATCTTTGCCACTGTGAATATGAAACAGCATGTCAATGTTATTTACTGACTACTCAAATGAGAAAACTATGAAAATCATTTCATTTATTGGCCACTCTAGTTTCTTATTCTTTAAATTGCATGTTTTCTATACTGTTGTTTGTCTTTTCATTTATCGCACTGGGAAAGTTTATTATATATTTTGATTTATTAAATGTCTTATTGAAAATATAATCTATTCTTTGTCTTTTACTTTTGTAAGATATGTATGAACTAATTATATCTAACATAGTTGTAATGTAAAGTCCAGTAGAAAGTGAAATTATCACTTATTGAATAAAATTCTAAGGGTCTGACATCATGGTAGTTACTTTGGATGTACCGTTTCACTTTTATTTCATATTAAATTTCCAGACTACGCATTTTGCTGATGATGACATTGAAGTTTGGAGATGCTAAGTGACTCATCACGGACATTGTATCTTTGATGTAGAGGAAGAGAGTTTCAAACAAGTCTTATTTAGATCTATAGCATACACATACACACTTTTTTTAACAATGCAAATAATGGTCACTTTATTGCTTTCAGACTTATTTACATAGATTAGCTCATTAGAACCTCATTAAATGATAGAGATAATATGTGGTGACAGAAAGAAATCTAACTATGAGTGGTGAATGCACAATGCAATCAATATATTCCTTACTGTTGAATTGTATGCCTGAAACCTACTGGATCTTGTTAACTAGTGTCACTATCATAAAAATAAATAAATTTTTAAAAATAAATAAGTTACAGAGATAAACTAGGACATGTATTAGTGATATTGTTTCATCATAGACTAAAATCTACTGCATGATATCACTTATTTGTGGAATCTTTTTTAAAAAATGTAGACTCATAGAGACAGAAAGTAGAACACTGGTTGCCAGGGGCTGGAGGTTAAGGAAAATCAAGAGAAGTTGGTAAAAGGTGCTACCTTTCAGTTACAAGACAAATAAGATCTGAAGACTGAGTGTATAGTATAGTGACTATTGTTGATAATACTCTATGGTATAAGTGAAATTTGCTAAGAGAGTAGAACTTAAATGTTCTCACCAAAAAAAAAAAAAGGTTAATAAATGATGTGATGATATGTTAATTATCTCAATGGGGTGAATCCTTTCACAATGCATATGTATATCAAATCATTACATGTACATTTTACATACTATAATTTTATTTGTGAGTTATATTTCAATAAAACTGAAAAAACTGGAATATAAGAGAAATAATTTTTTTAAAAAGTATTGGCAAAATGCAGTTAGAACTCAGGTATTCTAACCCTTAAATGTAGCACTTCTTCTACTCAACTTTCCTGAAGCTTAAAAAACACTAATTGTTTGACATAAATTGGCATCAGTGATACATATGCTAAAATACTACTGACAAGGATAACACTTTTTGTTCATTTACCCTTTTATGTATAATATATGCTATGTGGGTGAAGGTCACATTATTTAACATTGATGTTAATATGTTAGGACATATATTATTAATGTTTTTTATTAACTGACTTACATAAATTTCATATTTTTTTACTTTGTTCAATTTCAAAGAGGGGTAGAAACTTTGACAAATATTAATTTTAAAATTAAAAGTACTTTTTGAAAAACAGAGTTTTACATTAAAAGAGAGTTACAAATCCAGAGATTATATAGTAAATAAAAACATAAAAATAATCAAATATAGCAAGGAACAATTATATATGCTAAAAAATGTTGGAAATTACTCATTTAAACTTCATAGTTAGGATAAAATTCTGAGGCTCAAATAGGTTAAATACTTTCTCTTTTATATAGTCACCTGGAGGATTGAGAACTTAATCTACATTTTAAGTAAAACAATCTTTTAATACATGTTGGTTTTCTATTCCATTCAGTTTTGAATAGAAACTTGTTACTAAAATAATGTAGTACCATAACTAATAAACCATTAAGTACTTCTTCCCCTGGTTAAATGTTTCATGAAATAATTCTGAGTGGCATGTCACTCACACATGAGATCAGCCACTCTACTTTCCAAGATTTCCTAGAAACACAGGAAATTCAGAACATGTTAAGACCTTTAAGTAACAGAATCTAGTATATTCACAAATGTCAAGCTTTGAACTAAAGTCGACTGGAAATATAGCTTCCTACTGCTACTGTGTTCTGTACCTACTGTATTTCTAGTACTATGCTAATGAGATATGTTATCTCATTTAATCTCTCTATAACTGCCCTGGAGGGAGGCATAAATACCCTAATTTTATAAATAAACATAGGAAACAACATAAAAATTATTTTACATAAAACACTTAAAAAAGATGAGTCAGCATTCAAATCCAAGGCTATTCTTTTCTTCCAGTGAACTACTAAACTACCATCGTCTGCAGACCCCACCCACCTCATGCCTAATAATTGGCATATTTTTCTTTATCATGAATGAAAATGGGTTGCTCTTGCTTCTGTACGAAGCATCCCAGCATTTCCCATGACCTTATTATGTGTGTAAATCTTGGAGCTGTTCAGAAATTTCTTTTAACTTTTCCTACAGTTGAAATTCTCTTTCTCTCTTCGCTCTAGGCTTCAACTCCTTGGTATTGCAAAGTTGTGATGACAGTCTTACATTTGAGAAAACCACCTGGCTATGACTGCTGGCTATTTAATCTATTCCCACGTGATACATATGCAGAGACCCAGGATGGATAGAGTGTGTGCCGCCAGGTGAGGAGTGGGGTTCGGTTGCTTCTCACACCCTTTGGGTCAAATACAGCTGGTCCCTCAGTTTCTAACACTTTTTGGTGTACTACAATCAGCATATTTTAGTGCAATAATTTCAAATACTCAAAGTTATTTTTCCATTTTTTTCATGGTAAATTTTTTTTTCAAAATACCTTTTCAAAGGTGAGGACAGATTCAAAGAGCATCCCAGATGACTGTTAGTTACTTTTTCAATTTTCTTGTTTCAGTTTAAAGAAAAGCTCTCGATTTTTCTTTAGAAGTTGACAAATATATTATTTGAGAGAAGAGTTTGAAGTCTACTATGCATTTTCTAATTTTGTACTTCAGGTGTTTCTGCATTTAGTATCTTCTGAAATTATTTTTAATTTATTTGATGCTCTCAGAATATGCATGCAATTTAATAAATATAATAAATGGCTCTATTTGTAAATTTTTCAGTTACATTTTAAAAATAATGCCTAGTTCAAAATATATTGGACTTCGTTAAACTCTTTTACTATTTAGAAGATGCATATGTAGGAGGTGAGAAGAAATCTAAGTTTTAAGTTTGGTGAAAATATATCCTTTTCCCTGAATTTTTTTTCTACATCAAATTATATTTATAAATTAAGATACTGCTGATCAAGAATTTTAACCAGCAGTGTAGTTATCTATTTCTGAGGATATACTTCTTTTTTCTAACCTTTGGTTTGAAAAAAAAAAAAAAATCACTAAAAGTTTTACTCCACATCACCACAGCCTGTGCCCCATGATTACTTTTGAAGGTGTGGGAGAAGCAATTTGAGGAAGTGTTACACTAACCAAACTTCATCCTCATTTAATTTTGACAAGTTTGAAGGTAGGTTTCATCTCGACAGATTTAAAGCTATTCGATTTGATTTGTATTTTCAAGCAGAGCTTTGGAGAGTTTTGTTTTCAAAATCTGAAGAAAAAAATCGAACCTAACGGACTTTGAAAATCAACAGTAGACAATAAAATCCTTCAATGCCTCCCCACAGCCTTCAGGATAAAATCCCAACTCCTCAGTATGGGAAGAAAGCTCTCCCTTTATGACTCAGAAATACTCAGTTCCTCCCACCCCTGAACAAAGCCATCGTCCCAGCCATACACTATGACTTATGGTTCCCAGATGCACAAAGCTCTAACTCATGAACCTGTGCAGGCTTCACTCCTTCTCACAGCACATTCCTTCTCCAGCTGGTTTTCTCCTATCAACAGCTCCAAATCTCTGGAGAAATAAGTTAATATTAATAAGGTCTCTATGCTCAAATGCTGTAGCAAGAAAGAACCCAAGGAAGGTCACATAAAAATCAAGCTATGGAAACGGATCCACCAGTTAACATTAAGAAGCTTATTCCCTTTCAGAAATCTAAGTGACCACTGGGTACTGTCTCATCTAAAGCTCATGCTGTCAAGAGCTGTTTTTACTTTAAGTCTTAAAATAATATCATGGGGTATAATTGGTACTTATTTCACATGAGATTGAGTAGTTCAGAAAGTTCTACATTAAGAGGACTAGAAAAAAGTTGTAAAAAAAAAAAAACCTTCAAATGGGACTGTAATAGTTTGCTTCCCTACGCCAATACTGATATGTAGAGAAAAGATTCTTTTTCAGAGTTTTTGTTTTGTTTTGTTTTTTGCTGGAGGGGTGGGTACAGGAAGAAGGACTTCTGATTAGGTGGACACTTCCATACTGTAGTCTAGCTAAGAGAGAATGAAGTTCGGGAAGGGATGGCACTGAAAATGGACAAAGGAGGACAGATTTATAATATGAAATTTGAACACGTTAGTGATGGATTGATTTAAGATAGGTGAGCAAATCAAGATGGCTTCCACGTTTGTTGCTTGAGCAGCTGAGTCTAGGCAGTGTGATTTTCCAAGATGTAAAAGACTGAGGTGAAATTTAGGAACTGGAGATAAAATTGCAGAAACTGAGAGTAAATTCACCCACTATAAACAACAAATATTTCAATATACATATGGGAAAACGGTACACAAAACAAATCACCTTTCGATAGTGCTTTATAAGGGCAAGGCAAATATCAGAAGTATTGTTGTTATGAAAATCTGTATCAATGGGAATCAAAAATTCATTTTCTTCACAAGAGATGCAAGCCCTAATTTTTATGCCAGTAAACTATTTTAATGATATTTGATAAACTGAGTTGGAACATAATTCCACTTCAAATATGAACATTCCTATGATCTGGGAAAATATAGAACCAATTTGGATCGAGTAATTATAAAATACAGATCTGGAAAGTATATATTAGCAAAACCCATTATGCCTCTAAGAGATTGGCAAAATGCTCCCAAAAGTGCTTTTGTTAATGCTTTCATGTCTTTGCAAACAACATGTTAGATATAGGGAGCTAGTCACTGGTTTATCTGAAATGAGGAATTGTCAGAAATACAGAGCAGCCCATGAATGGGAATTTTGAAATCAAAATGACACATAGCATTTGAAATCTTAAAATTAATTGAAGTGAAAATTATGTAAAAAGATTTTTATATATTAATAGTATTCAACAAAGTAAAAGATTATTTTGATACTCGGTGAAAACAATTAGAACATGTAAAAACAGAATAATCGATCCTAAAGTCTTTAACGACAAATGAAACAGTTCTAAACAGAAATGAATCTATGCACCTCAAAGTATGTAAATAACAAATTTTTCATTAATGACAAGCACTGAAAGTCATCTGAAAACCCTTATAACAATTTCTGACAGGCTGCCCAGCGAACCCATTTGTTGCTTTCTGAACACACTCATTGCCTTTTCTGTTGAAATAAGCATCACAACACTGCTGTCTATATTTCCAAAATGCTACAAATAAGTTGATCTTATTGTAAGTATATTTATAAAAATGCAATAAATGATGAATAATTCCAGTCTTCCTCCTCTTCAAAAAAGAATCACTTCTTATAAAACCACCAATTGAAGCACTAGGTGTTTGGGGTTTTTGCTTGATCAGTCAGTTTGACATACCAGAACCAAATGTAGACATGGAACTCTCCACTTAATAAAAGGAAAGCCATCTTTTCTGGGACTCAGATCACTCATGGAACTCAAATCCTTTTTGTAAAAGCTATAGAAAGTTCCTCCTCTTTTGCAAAAAAAATTTCAATTCCATGGGTGAAGTAAGTCCCAGAAAATTCCTCTTCTTTTCCTAGATAGAATCCTTGTTGATGTTGAATATATATTTGTTGCACAGGTGAATAAACAAACAAATGGGTGGAAGGCAGCTTGTTCTGCTTCTGCTCTTCCCACAACTATGTCTATGCTCGACACATCGTCTGTGACTCTGCTGACATAACAGTCAGGTTACGTCACTCCTCTGGCTTAAACTCTCCCATATCTTCCCACCTGACTAAAGTGCAGTCATTCGCCTTACCTACAGGCTTAATAAGATTGCATCCTCATTTCTCCTCTTACTTCACCTCCTTCTACCCTATCTTTGCTTGCTCTGCTCCAGCCCTCAATCTCCTTACTGATAACCAACCCACCAAATGTACTCCCGATAAGGGCCTTTGTGCACCGGTTGCTACATCCTTCACTCAAATGACACTCAGCTGCTGACTGCAAGGTACCGACTTAACTGTAAACTTCTCAATGAAATGCTCCCTGACGACTCTATTTAAAAACACATCCTCCATTGCCTTTGTCTCCATTCTCTGCATATTTTTCTCTATAATATTTATCACCATCTAGCACTTCACAAATTTACTTGTTGTAATTGATCTTCTGTCTTTACAGACTACAACACATACACATACCCCAAAAGGTTGTGGTTTTGTGTTTTCCATAGCCCCCATGCTTAGAATAGCACACAGTAGGTGTGCAATATTTTTGTATGAGTGAACTGAGCCAAGTATCTTGACAGCTTATAATAGTCGTGTGATTTTTTTGTAAATGAGATAATATAGTTACTTTATATATAGTTACTTTGATTAAAAGTGACTACTTTGCAAAAACATTATTACTCATGGAGATTCTTCCTGGGCACACTTCATTTTCAGCCAAATAAACCAGCAAAATGAATCATGACGAGTAGAGCCCTAATGGTCAGCTACATCCCACATGCACAAGCGAAGTTTATTAAAGGGTGATGCATGGGCTCTACAATTATTCAGTCTGTACTTCAGAAAAACTTTCATTATCTTCAAACTAGTAAATAGTCATCATAAAACTGTCTGCAACTTCCGCACTGGGCTTTTTTTATGTACAGTAATTCCTGTCTCTCTGCAGTGGTTATCTACATTCCACTCCTCTGAAATGATAAAAGGGAAATCCACGTGAAACTGAGGCTGCTGTTTGCTTTGATAGCAGTCAATGTTTCGATTGCTATTAACTTCCACACTGGATAGCAAAATGGAAGCACTGAAGGACACACAATGATCTGTCAGGATGGCATAGCTAAGAAAAAATTAGTAAGAATATTTTGCAATGAGAGGCTCTTGTCTATGCTTTAATATCTCACCTGTGGTGAGCCATATTTCCAATTAGTGCTAAGTATGGCCCACAGGTGACCTGATGATGAAATGTCTCTACGTTCTTTTCAAAAGCCTGTCAGGGAAATGGATTAACGAAAGGATGAGTGACACTTATAAATTAGTTTGGTTAACTTCCAAGCATACCAAATTAAATAAGCTTTAGCCTTGCTTGATTTATAGAAGATTACGTGGTCTTTATAACAGCCCCAAAGAGAATCTTTTATAGCAAAATATATTTTATAAAATTCCTATGGAAGACAAGATTTCTCTTATTTCCCAAGCCTTCTCGCTTTCTTGAAATTATTAACTAAATCAGTTTTTAAGGTTCATTATATGTCTATTGAACTCAGATTCATCAGAAATCAACCAATGTGCCAAAGGGGTTTAGGGCTTCAAGTAAGAGAAAATTAGTAGGTCTTTGATTCTTTGCCATCATCCTATCCTAATAAAAAGGCACTGCTTATTTAATAGCATGATTCATTTAGGAAACAGTTATTATGCACCATTAGTTAGAGATTGTTCTACGTTTCCTGAAATTCAGAGGCTTATTTTCTAGATGTAAACAACGAAAATGATGCAGATCATTAAACAGTCCACAAGGTATTAACAGACTGTGGTGAAACTCAGAAAAAAGATGCCATGATTCTCATGGGCCAGAAGAGGAAAGAGAGGTCTCCAGAGGAGACCATCATAGAAATCTGTTCCGCTCGGGGATGATCCGTCTGACTCAAATTCATGAAGAAAAAAGGAGTCTTGAGAGCACCCACTCCTAAAGGCAGAGTGATGCTTTTTGTCATCTGGATGAAATGGTATGAGAACTGGAACAGGGCATTTTAAGAACATCCAGAATAAGAAAATGCTAGGAAAAAGACCAAATTTGGAGGACGACATAAGTAGCTATATATGTATCTGTGTACATGTGCGTGTGCATGTGTGTGTGTGTGTGTGTGTGTGTACACCTGTGGGCATTTTTTTGGGTCAGAATGTCCCAGTATACGAATGTACAGGTAACCATCAGACTGTGAGTGACTATCCCTCCACCAGTAAAATGCTGTGTCAGTCCTGGCCACGCCTTCCAGGCACTGCCCATTTGTTCTTACAGACAACCAAAGGTGCATGCCTATAGATTGGTCCTTGATGCCCAGTTGCAACGTGACCAAGTAGCATCCATTAATCATGTAACATGTGAACAGTGCTGCTAAATGGCACAGGTGGGGGAGTATGGAACTATACCTGGGAGGGAGATGACATTGGATCTAGGCCACGTGGCTGGCTAAATGCAGTTTTTGAACCATAAGAAGGGAGAGTTTCAGCCTAACATGGCTGTCAATGAGGCCTCAGTCACAATTACCCCAACCAGAACAGCACTGCCACCAACCCCAGCACTTCTGCGAGTTGATCAATAAGACTGGAGAAGCCATCTCCACTGAATATCTCCCAGTTTGAGGCTTTGCCCAAAATATCTCTTGATCTCATATTGCAACTAACTCTAATTTGCATTTTTATTTTAGGAATAAGTACACGAGTATTAATTTCCATGAAGCCTCCAAGCCAGTCCTCCACATGATCCCAACAAGATAAAGATATATGTCTGCATGGCTATAAAAATGTGAGTAATAATGCCTTCTGAAACTCTGTGCATAGCGTCTCTTAAAACATTTTTTTAATCAAGGGGGAAAAATATATTTATTTTGACTAGAGTTGTGTGGGAGGAGATCAGATATGTAATATGGAAATAAACTCTTAATCACTAAAGACCTCTACGGTTTAGAGATACAAATTTCCATCATAAATGCAGTATATTGACACTATTGCCAAATTATTCATCCGTATATGGCGAAGAAGTATTTATGTTTTATGCCTCTGGTGTGTGATTCAAGAGACACTGGAACCACAGGAATGGCAAACTTTTATCTTGAATCATTCATTATACCTCTGCTTTCAGAGCGCTGCCTTGAATGTTGAGCTGAGAAGGATTTTAACGTAATGTTTGGAATCAGCTAAAAAGTGTGAAACGACCTAGGAGCAATTATAGTGGAAAAACTTGAGGAGGGACATATGTCAAATATTTGTTCTCTCTGATGCTCAACAATTTAAAATAGTTATCTTCACTTCACTAAGAAAAACCATAAGCCTCTTCACGCAGTCATACAGCTAACAGAAGTAGGCAGGAGAGAAGGATTCAGCTCCTCCCCTTTTTGAGACAAAAGCAGAGCGTTTGTTCTGAGTCCTGTGGTTTCTTTTGCTAATATCAAGTGGCTCTGGTCTGACAGGCAGGATGTCAAGATTTCACATTGGTGGAGACAAAACAGGACTGAAATCTTGGATTATTGAAAAGAAAAAGATATATTCGATAATTCTTTGAAGTTCATCAGACTTTACAACTTTTTAAAAAATGTTCAGTGGCCTAAGCAATATTTCAAATGCTCACAAGTTCAAATGACTAGAAGTGAGGGGGAAAAAAAAACTATAGAAATGAACTTTATTCAAGTTATAAAAATAAATTTTTATCTTTTATTCTACTTAGGGATAATGACCCTCACTATGGATTATTGTATTTGTTTTTATTTGTTTCACATCTATATACACGAGTTTTTCAGAGAAAAATTTTAAACTATTTACAAATTCTTTCAAATTATTATAACACTATCTTCCTAAGCTGTATTCTTTTTTGTTTTGTTTTGGTTTCTCTCAGCATAGCGGTGGCTTCTGACTCCTTTTCATCTCCCTGACCTCTAAGTGTTGGAAGCCTCAAAGCTCATTCTTTAGGCTCCTCTTTTTCCCTGTTTATAGCCATTTTCTTGATTATATCATAGCTTATAAAACATCTTTATACTGAAAATATGTCTTTAGTCAAGAACTGCCCACTGAACTCCAGTTTCCAAATACCTACTCAATATCTCCGATTGTGTGACCAATAAGAATCACAAACGTAACTTATCCAAAGCTAACATCCTAATCTTTCCCTTAAAACCTGCTCAGTTTAGTTCATTCATGATAACTCTGTCTGTCCACTTGCTCAAGAGAAATCTTTGGTATTATCCTTTTGTTCTCTATTTCTCCATACCACTTATTGAATTCCTTAGAAAATCTAGAAAATCCTATTGGTTTTATCTTCAGAATATACCTAGAATCCAACCATTGCTCATCATCCCCACTACCAGGACCTTGTGTCAGGCTACTGTCATGTTTTGTAGAGGTTACTGAAAGGACTTTCCAGCTGTTTTCCCCATTTCTACCCTTGCTTTCCTAGAGTCTGTAATTCTCAACACACCAATTGTATTAGTTTACTACTGCAACTGAAACAAATGATCACAGCATCAGGGGCTTGAAACGAAAACTACTTATCTTACAGCTGACATGGGTCTGACATCCAGGCACAGTACGGTTCAGTTGGTTCTGTTTATGCCACAGTGAGGTGTCAGCAGGGCTGTGATCTGGAAGCTCTAGGGAAAATATGCTTCTGATCATTCAGTTCCATACAGGGTAGGCCTGAGGTTCCCATTTTCTTGCTGGCTTTTGGTGAAGTGTGGTTCTCAGCTGCCAGAAGCTGCCCACATTCCTTGGTTTGTAACCCCCTTTTCACATCTTCAAAGTTAGCAATGGGTGGCATCTTTCTTATGCTTTGAATCTCCTCTGCTCCGCTCTTCTGCTACATCTTTCTAACACCAGATGGAGAAATTTCTCTGTTTTAAGGTCTGCAGTGATTGGACTAGACCTCTCCAGATAACCCATGATGAGCTTACTATGTTAAGGCCCATGATCTCAGTTAATTTGCCAAGTCTCTTCATAGCAGTACCTAGAATGATGTTCATTTGCCTAACCAGGGGAAGGGCACCTTGGAGAATATCTTTGGAATTCCATCTATTGTGGCAGCCAAAGTATCCTGTTAAAATACAGATTATGCTTCTCCTCTGCTCTATACCATATAATAGGTCCATAGTTCATACAAAGTAAAACCCAAATTTCTTAGAATGGTCTACAAAATTAAGGAGAAGGCATTTTTAAAAACCTTAGCCTTTTTGAAAAAAATTAAATACTCACATTTAGTAAACATTCTTTTATTTATGACTTTAAATCACTTTTTAAATTTTATTTGTGTAAACTAATAATTGTGTTGCTCAGGGTCAACACTATTACATTTTAGACCAGATAATTCTTTGTTGCTGAGGGCTGTTCTACGCATAATAGGATGTTTAGTATATCCTTGGCTTCTACTCACTACATGCCATTAGCACACCTCACCTGTGACAACCAAATGCCTCCTGGTTGGCAAAATTCCCACTGGTTCAGAACCACAAAATATCAAAATAAATATCTTTCGATGTGGCAATAACCAAAGGATGGCTATAATACTAAAGGCAGGCAGATACTTAAACTTCTACTTTTAGGAGTTTCAGAATTTATTTTCAAATATATTTGATATAAGTATTATTTTAGGAAAAAAATTCTAGAAGTTTCTATATTAATGAACAATATTCATTCAGTTAGAAACATAAATCAAGCATAAGGTTAACAAAGAAAAACAACAACAACAAAAATACCCAAGAATAAATTTAACCAAGGAGGTGAAATAGCTATATACTGAAAACTATAAGACACTGAGGAAAAAAACTGAAAACTCAAAAAAATGAAAAGATATTCTATGCTCATGGATTGAAACAATTAATATTGTCAAAATATCCATATTTCCCAGTGTACAGATTCAATGCAATTCTTATAAAAATGTCTCTTTTTCCCATTTTTTATAGAACTGAAACAAACAGTTCTAAAATTTACATGGAACCACAAAAGACTCCAAATAGCCAAAGCAATCTTGAGAAAGAACAAATCTGGAGGCATCACATTTCTTGGTTTCAAACTACATTACCACGCTATAGTAATCAGAAGAGTATGATACTAACATAAAAACAGAAACACATATCAATGAAACAGGACAAAAACTCCAGGAATAAACACACATACACAATCAATTAATTTACAACAACGAAGCCAAGAATATACAATGGGGAAAGGACAAACTGTTCAATAAATAGTGAGGAGAAAACTAGAAAGCAACCTGAAAAAGAATGAAACAAGACCATTACCTTAAACCACACAAAAATCAACTCAATATACATTAAAGACTTGAATATAAGACCTGAAACCGTAAAATTCCTAGAGGAAAACATAAGCGCCATGACATTCTTAGCAATGATTTTTTTTAAATCTGACACCAAAAGTAAAGACAACAAAAGCAAATGCATATACACAGCAAAGGAAACCATCAATAAAATGAAAAAACAACCTACTGAACAGAAGAGAATATTTGCAAAGCATATATCTGGTAAGGGGTTATAATCCAAAATATATAAAGAACTCATACAACTCAATAGCAAAAACACAATAAATATGATTTAAAAATGGGCACAGAATCTGAATAAATATTTTTTTAAAAAAGACTTACAGATGGCCAACAGATACATGAAAAAATGCACAAGTTCATTAGCTATTAGGGAAATGCCAATCAAAACCACAATGAGATATCAGTCCCCACCTGTCAGAATGGCTATGATCAAAAAACAAGAAATAACAAGTGTTGGCAAGGATGTGGAGAAAAGGAAAACCTTGTGCACTGCTGAAAGAAATGTAAACTGGTATAGCCATTACGAAAAACAGTATAAAGGTGCCTAAAAAATTAGAAATGGAATTACCATATTCAACTTCTAGGTACTTATTTGAAGATAATAAAAACATTAACTCAAAAGGTATATACACTCCCACATTCACTGCTACATTATTTATAATAGCCAAGAAATGAAAAAAAAAAACTTGTGTCTATTAATGGATGAATGCTTAAAGAAATGTATATATACAATGAAATATTATTCCGTCATACAAAAGAATGAAATCTTGACATTCATGACAACATGGATGGAACTTGAGGGTATTATGCTAAGTGAAATAAGTCAGACAGAGAAAGACAAATACCATATAATTTTACTTATATATGGAATTTCCTCCCCTGCTCCAATACCAAGTTTACAGATGTAAAGAACAGACTGGTAGTTGTCAGAAGTGGTGGGTCAGAGGTGGGCAAAATAAGTGAAGCAAATCTAAAGGGACAAATTTTCAGTTATAAAAATGTCATGAGGATATAATGTACAGCACGGAGACTGTAGTTAATAATAATGTACTGCATATTTGAAAGTTACTAAGAGGGTAAATCTTAGAAGTTCTTATCACAAAAGCACATTCTATATGCCTGGTGACAGATGTTATCTACAGTTACTATGGTAATTATTTCATAATGTATATAACATAATTTATATAATATATAAATATATGTTTATATTAAATATATTTATATTAAATATAAATATATATAACAATAAGTTATATAACATATAACATAATAATTTCAAATAATATCAAATTATTATGTTATCTACCTGAAACTAATCCAATGTGGCATGTCAATTATGTCTCGATTTATATTTTTAAAAAAAGAGACATACATATTTATTATTCCTAGATAAACTGTTCCAAAAATAACAGGATGTTAAGTAAAAGCTGGCTAGGACAAAATGTCACGACAGACCCACCTGGTGTTGTCAGAGCAGTTATTTTTATTTATGACCCACCACCTATTAGCAACATCAATCTGTTTGATTAAATGTACACAGATATAATGAATCGCTGCTCTTAAATCTCAGACTTTCTATTACAACTTAAAAGTAGAAATAAAGACAGGGCAAAATGAAAGTAACATTACAGCTACACACACGATGCCAGAAACATGTTAAAGTGCCTTCAAAAAGTCAGATGATGAAGGAAAATCGTCAGTGTGACTTCACAATAGGACAATTTGAGGACAGGATTATAAAAGGTGGTTAATATGTTTCCAAATGTCTAAAGCTTCTTAATCTATTTTCTTCTTAAAATTAAACCAGGGATACCAATTCAGGTGTAGTTTTATCAGAATTTTGGCAAAGAATACTATAAATTGAAATACAACACAGTAAAACTAATAAAAACAAATGGCTAAAAACTCTCAAGTATCAAAAACGTGATGTGAAGTCCAAAAATACACAACAGAAGCACATGTAGGAAGTTAGCATAGATCTATGCTGGAAAAGAATTTTATTTGGTTTCCTTTAATAATGCTAAGGATGCAAGCATTTCATTTCTATTCTTGAGTATAATGAGAGCACAACTGTTGATTAATTTGTGTAGAGGTGAGGGGACAGCACTGAAAGAGAAAAGAAGTAGATCAGTTATTATTTTATTGACTTGATTCCAAAAACCTTATACTATGATTACATTTTTTAAAGAGCTGTTGTTCCCCTCCCCTTCCTTGCCCAGGTTTGTCTTGGTGTATAAAGACAGAGAGAGATGGAAAATGGAAAAAAATAAAAAGTGTTATTGATTATAATTGTAATATATACTAGTTGGATTTTATAAGAATTCCAGAAATAATGAGATTTTTGTAATTTTTAAGTGCTATGGAGGCATCAGTTTTTAAATGATTAAACATGTTAAAATATAAAAAAAAAGGAAAACAAAATAATAAGACTTTGGCCGCAGCAATTACTAGGATAGAAAAATAGAAGGGGACTAGTAAACACTATGCAATCCTCATCAGTCCTCTTCATAATACATTAACAAAACCTGTCTTTATATGAATGTCTGATATAAATATCCAATCTCCTGGTTTTAGGAAATCCATTTTCAATAAACAAAGGCTGCATGTTTAAGAAGTCTCTACTGAATATTTAAAATGCATCATGAACAGATTTTAAATAAGAGCTTATTGCATGTGCTCTGGCATTTGGCATAAAGTGAGTCACTGTAGAATTCTTAGGTACTGCAAGATTTGGAAAAACAAAACTAATAAATAAATCCAAGTTATTCTCAAGTGTTTTGGTGGAAAAATTAGGTATGATGTAATGGTTACATGTGATTTCTGATTTTGGACAGAAACAAAACTATCAGTTCAGAAAGAGTACAAAGTCAAGGGCACATTCTAGTAGTAGCAGAAAAAGAGAAATAAAGCCTTCAGTTACAATGGCTAGCCACCATAATTAATGAAGTTATCTCTGAGGTCATCAAAGGATATTTGTACCTTTAAATTAAAATGCCATTAAAAGTACAAAGCACTGTGTTCATTTCACCAGCCTGTAGGCACGTTAAGGATGTTTAGAAATTAAAAAAAAAATCAAAATCACTAATTCAATACATTTATTAATATGAATTATTTTGGTATTAATATAATTATAAGCTAATATAATTATTAACTATATCTAGAATATTGCTAGAGTTCATACTTTTCATGTTTAACATTCTTTCAAAGATGACTTAAAGTCTGTTTAATTCCATATTTTCAGTTAGACAAAATTAAGAAAATGTTTTAATGGTTACTGTTTTATATTTAGAGGTGGCTAGCATCACTCATTTTAGAGAAGCTTTCCTTCATCAATATCCAGTCTGCCATTCAATGGACATTTCCTGAGAGCCTGCTCTATGCCAGGCCCTGTTCTTCCGCAGTGGTGAACAAGTGACCTGGTCCCAGGGGTCATCAGTTTTGCTTTCTAGTGGAGGAAGAAGCCAAATAAACAAGTGACGAGTAATAAAACATGAGTTGATGACAGCAATAAGATAAAAAGAGAGGCCTGGTAGTTTACCAGACCAGGTGGCTGGGAAGGACTCCCAGAAGTGGGTCTATGCCAAGCCCAGAATCACAAGAAAATCTCTGATATTCCAGGAAAAAGAAATAACTACTATGTTGCATAAAATTAAGCAATGCTTAGTAGTAAGCTGGAATGTTTTGTCTCAGTCTTGAAGTCCAAGGCATGATATTTCTTCCTAGAACCGTGGACGAGGGAAACATCAGAAGAAACCAGAAAGCCACAGGACATGCTTATTACCATCAGAGCAGTTGACATAATTTAAAATACATCGTAGAAAGGTGACACTTTTAATGACCTCAGTAGTTCTTCAAGCAGAAAAGAGTCCTGTGATTTCCAAATGAAAAGTGCAGAGGTCCAATCAAATAGAAAAGTTCAAGTTTATGTGGAAAGAAAATCAAAATTTCTAAGTAGAAAAAACAGTAATCAAATACCTAACGAGAAAGCTCAGAGGGGCTCTAAGTTCAAAGAGGAAGATGCTGCTGAAATCGAAGAAGTAATTGAAATGTATGTAGGTCCCGGAGTCCTGGGGAGAAGGGGTTAGGGAGCGTTCCACGTCCAGGAATTCGTGACTGTCCTACCGTTTTGAAGAACATGCACATTTCAAATACTCTGTCCTATTTTCTTCAGAGGCGAGGCAAACTGGTGTCTGTCACGGCATTTGTCCTGAGTATGAGCTTTCTATAAAAAGGAGTCTAGTAGTCATGAGTGGGAACCCAATTTTTATTTTGGGGAGCGAAGTTATCATCAGCTCCTACTCCTGAAAAACACATGGCTTTCTAAATATGCCAATCTTTCTGTACTGATTTGGGAGTCCCACAGTGAAGTGATGGGCAAAAATGAGGTTAGGAATTAGGCAGGAATAAAAGCCATGGAATAAGGTAAGAAGAAAGGTGACTTTCTGTTGATATCGTCAAAGGCAAGTAAAGTTATCTCTAAATTTAACATCTCTGGTTCTCTGCCCCATTGTTATTCATTTTCAGTATATACCCCTCACCCTCTCCAATCTCAATTTTAGGCATCTATAATATAACCCTTGGTAATTTCTTTATCGAGTTAATTATAAACAATAACTTTTACCATTGTCGATCATTCCATTTGAACACTTTTAATCAGTAATATCAGATCATTTTCCTTGTTTCTTATCCAAATCAATAACTTTCCATTTGAAGTTTTAAGAATTTTTGTGTACTCTGAAGGACCTGAATAAATATGATGAAAGGAAAAATTAAATAAAATAACACAATCTTTTGGTTTTAAAATAAAAATTCAAAAGTAGAATGGATAAAATTTTGCCCTTTACCCCCAAATACATTGAAAATCACTTGCAAGTTCCTGCAAAGGCCTGTGTGTAATATTGTTTTTTAAAGTTATTTATTTGTAAGTTCTTTCCACCCATTTTCAGTGATAGAAGACTGTCCCGTGGTTGACTCAGTTGTGTAAAAAGTGAGTAAGATCTATAACGAGGCATAGGGCATTGTCGTTATTTTAAGTATGTGTATTTTAAAGTGGTGATTCTGATCTCCATGGTGATATATGAGTTACTTCCACTTGGTAGATACGTTAAATTTCCCAGGATATTGGAAGATCATTTTAATACAGCAAACAGTGATTTATTATGTGGATACCTGTTGAATGGCATTGTAATTCTTAATACCAAACATTTTTCCTTCTCACTATTGAGATGAGAACATTGGTATCACTAAGTGTTTGTAATCAAATGCCATACCTGTATTTTGAAAACAGTATTAAACATTGACACCTTTAAGTATAAAATGACAGGGTGATTTGTTTTGCCAGAGATTTGATAAATTGCAGTTTAGCATGAGTAATTCTTATATGCACCTATAAATGAAGTGTGAACAAAAATATTGTTTAGGGAATTTTGTATTTGTGTATATTAATTGCCTGTGTTTTCAAGGATGACTGATGCATTATAATTCAAACTTCAAATGTCCTTCAAATTAACAGCCTGTACATGAGTTTAAATCCTCACAAAGAAATAGTATTAGAAGCTCTAAGAATATGAATCTGTTTCTTCTTTCTTTTTTTTTTTCAGACTAAACCTAGCCTACTGATCATCAAATATTTAAATATACCTAGAACATTTTTTTCTAAAAAATGCAAAACACAGTTTGTGTTAATGAGTAAAATTTCAGGGTTATGGGAAGAAAAAAAAGAAGTGAAAAATGCTATTCCAAAGCTTCAAAAATCACTTCCTTGCAATCGAGCACTGGTAGTAAAATAAATGAAATAAGCGTCTACTCCTCTCTTCTTGGCATCAATACACTGTAGGGCGTGGAGCAAGATCTTTTCAGCATTTGGACCCAATCTCGGTATTTAAATGAAAAAATAATCAACTTAACACCGCTTAGTGTTTAATCTTTAAACAACCCTTTTTTCAAATCCCTAGATAACTAAATCGAGAAAGAAAAACTTAAAAATATTTTTGATAGTTTTTCTTTACCTATTTCTGTCATTTCATTTCCATTTCCAGACAAAATCAGGGAGTGCTAAAAATAACAAACGTGACTAATTCTCAATTACCTGCAGTAAAAAGAAGGCAAATGGGGGACTGGCATGATGGAATAAATTACATCCACTGATAGTTTAAAAATCCAATTCTAACCATTACTTCAACCTCCTTCTTATTAACAAATAAAATTGGACCTCTCTAAGTTCCATTTCCTTTTCCTTCATCTGAAAAATCTTCTGATACAGTGGCTGGCTGAAAATGAACATCTCAAAGATTGGTAAGAGGGGATGAAAGAGAGCAAGAAACATGTATCATTAACAAAGTCGATGTTTCACTCCAAATAAATAAAATTAGAAAAAATAACTGAATTGCCTTAAACATTATTATATTATTTCAAAGTACCCTTACTTCAGAGTCAGGGTAATTGGGCACTAAATTCTACATGATACTAAGATTCCTTCCAATTTTAAGAGCACATGGTTTTGTATATGATTGTAAAATTCAGCATTGTATGTCCATATACAAACTACAAAATAACTTTTTACGTTTCAACAGTAAGAATGCATTTCATTCGTTTAAAATATGAATCATTAATATTGTGGGAAATTTGCATTTGTGCACAGAATTTGGATCTAGAAATTATGAAATCTGGTTCAGAAATAACTTTCTGACTATCTGAGCAAATAATTTAATTTGGCTATAGTTTCCTCATTTGTGTAATGGAGAAAATGAGGACATTGAGAACTACCTGATCTCCAAATTTCATTCCACATTTAATTTTTTTAACTTAAGAAAAAAAAATATCAGATGTAGAAGAAAACACTTTTTTATAGAGTGACAATCTGTGCCTGAGGTTCATGTTATTCTGCATTATACAAATGTAGTCCCTTATCCTTTAAAGTTAGGTGGTGAATGGATAAAGGGAGAGGTAAGTGTATAGATATGCTGGAAAGCAAATATAGCAAAATAGTAATCATGAAATCTAGGTGGTATATATGACTGTTCACTTATAACTTTTCTGACTTTTCTGTTTGAAAATTTTCATTAAAAATTAAATATTATATGAACTGGAGTTCTCCGACAATGGAAGTGTTTTTGAATATATGGAACTACTAGAAGCTTCATACATTGCTGGTGGGAATGTGAGATGGTACCAGTACTTTAGGAAACAATTTGGCACTTTCTTAAAAATTAAAACATATGATTACAATGTAACCCAACCATTTCTCTCCTAGATATTTATCCAAGGAAGGAAGGGGGCGAGCAAGAATGTATTTCATACAAGGACAGGTATTCACCGCAGCTTTACACGTAAGAGCCAAATACCAGAAAGAACTCAAATGTCAACCAACATTTGATAAACAGTTTATCCATAGGAATACTGATCAATAATGAAAAGAAATGGAATACTAATACATGCAGCAATATGAATAAACTTCAGAATGGTTCTGTTGAGTAAAAAGAGCCAGACAAATGTACGTATTTTATGTTTGTAGAAAATTCACACTAATCTACAATAACAAAAAATCTATGAGTGACTGTCAGGGCACAGGGCAGAGAGAAGGATGGATGGACTACAAAAGAGCACAAGGAAATATCTGAGGATGATAGAAGTATTTGTTACTTCTATTGTGTGATGGTTTCTTGGGTATATGCCTATGCTGCAAATTGCCAAGTTTTACACATTAAATATGTGCAGTTTCATTTATTTAAACTATGTTTCGATAAAATTACGAAAAAGAATATGGCACAAGTTGGGCTTTTTAAGCATTCTTCAAGACAAACGAGAAACACCATCAGAAGCACTATAATATAATGTGAAGATCATAATTTAAAAATGACATGTCCAGGGCTTTCCTTGTACACGATGGCTCTCAATGGGTATCATTTCCTGGACATGCGCTTCTCAGAAATGCCAACCTTGCCGATGTGCTTTGTGGTTGTACAACCTGTGCAGTCACAGAGGGTTCTGTGATTCGTTTAATGCCCTGCTGTTGCTATCTTAAAATTCTTAATAATCTTAAACAAAGGGCCTCTCATTGCCATTTGCCACTGTACGCCGCAAATTATGTTGCCAGTCCTGTCCCAGATCATGAAATCTTTATAGAGGCAATTTAACCGAGCCTCGTGGCAACAGAGAGTAAATCTGCACTCAGGGCATCTCTATGCATGTTTTGGAAATTATACAAGGGACAAGATACAGAAAATGAGTTTGCACAGTGCAGATTTTCTAGTAACGTGAGCAAGATAGAATGTCTATGGACTCAAAGCACACGTGGAACAAAGATTTTCCCGACCAAGCCAGGAAATAGCAACTACCACAGCTCCAAATGGTTAATGGGAAATTTCCAACAGGTCAAATTTTTCTTTTTTTTTTTTTTTTCTCTTTCTGCATCAGGATATAAATTCTACATCATCGCCCTGATGTGAGCTCGGTAGTTGGAGGCCATCTCTGAGAGTTATTAGAGAGTTGATGATGTACATGTTTTTTGCTACGGGGCTTTGCAGAGACAAACATGTTAAACCATCCGCCACAGATGTTCCTCATACCACAATTACCGAAACAGCCATGTACTGTGCTAAAATTTCCATGCAGAAACAGAGGCCGATTGTAAGAAAAATGACAATCTTCACCCCCGCCCTTTCTTCTTACGAACAGACATGAGGAATATCATCAACACACCGATCCTGTGCTAACGACAAGAGAAGCTGATTAATAATTTATTCCTAGGTAACTTGCTGGGATTTCTTTGTGAAACAAAAGCTTACCTTCTCTGCTTCCTCTCTCATTTTAAAAGCTTTAGGTTTTCACATCATCATTGAGTAGAGACCAAGAGCGAGCCCTTGCCTTAGCTACACAGACACTGACAACGTAAATAAGTCCTGTGTCACATTCTCGATGTCTTATAGCTAGATCCAGCTGCCTCTTACAGCCTGTTTATGAAAACATGCTCTAAGACTTTGCTGAGCTATGAAACTCCTTCTTCACCATAGGAAAAACACAGACAGTAAAAATTCAGAAGCTGAAAGCAAAAAGGAGTTATGTTGTTCACATTAGTAACTGTGAATCGGGCTTGGAGTAACAGTAGATTTATAATAATGGGTATCATACTTCACAGTTCAGCCCATAGGCAAATGTTCATAGCATTGAGGAAAGTATTATAAACACATTATTATAAGTTAGAGTCAGAACTTGAAGGACATAGGACCACAATGAGTCAACAAGCACGGTAATTATCTAAGAGTAATGTCAAATGGCCTGGGGCATCCCACCAAAATGAGTTTTATGCCTTAAATACTGACCACTTGTTTTGTCTATAGTTCAAAGGTGTCCTTGAGCTGACTGTTCATTGGTCAACTGAACTGAAGAGCTTAAGATCTGGACTTGCAAACGGTTCAAGAATTTGACTCTCCTGATTCTTCCTACATCCAGAGAGTATGAGGGAAACTGAGGCAATTACTAGACCACCTCAGGGCTCCCAGGCTCCAGATGGGCTTCCTCAGCAAAACTGTGCCATGACCTTCAGGGTCACAGGACTGCCAAGCCTCTGACCTCATAAGCAACTCCAACTGCGCTAATCATTTTTAAACCCATTTAAGTGAATGCCCTACAAATACTATATCTCACAGATAATTGAAATCCCTAATTCGAATTATACTTGGCCACATAAAAGCAAAGAAGGAAAAGTTGTAGAACAATAAAAGGCAGAAACTGTTAACCCTCCGTGGTGTGAGGCTACACAAGCAGTCGACCAGCAGTGTCTCTGCTAAGATCGCGGGCAACGGGCAGAATTCCACCTGCCAGAATAAGAAAGGCCTCGAAAGAAGGCTGTCCAGGTCCTGCGCCTATTCTAACTTTAAAAGCAAAGCTTTTCATTTCCACGATAATACTATTGTTTGAAACAGAAGGGTAAGTGGAAAAATAAATACTTAAAAAGCAGGTATATAATAAAAACCATTTTACATTTATTTGGAGAAGGGAAAGGCACTAATGAAATCCCTTTCCATGATATCATACTGAACCCAGCTTGGTTTGGTCTAGTCTAGAGTTTCTCAACCCTGTCACTATGCATACTTTGGGCCATAATTATTTGTCTTGTGCATTCCAGAGTATTTAGCATCATCTCCGATGTCTATGTATTAAATGCCAGTAGCCGTGTTCCCCACTCCCAACAAGTCACAACAAGTAAAAATGTCTCCAGGCCCTGTCAAATGTTCTCTGTAGAGCAAAATCACCCCCAGGTGAGAACCTCTGCCTTCCATAGCAGGGGTCCTGAACCCCCAGAGCCAGTTCTGATCTGTGGCTTGTTAGGAACCTGGCCGCATGACAGGAGGTGAGCAGTGGGCAAGTGAGTGAAGCTTCATCTGTGTTTGCTGTGGCTACTCAGTGCTGCCATCACCGCCTCAGCTCCACCTCAGATCATCAGGCATTAGATTCTCATAGGAGCACCAGTCCCTGGTGCCAGAAAGGTTGGGACTGCTGCTACATAGCACTGCCTAGAATGACATAGGGCATCATCTCCCCACACAGCCTTTGCACATACTATTCCCTCTTCTTGGCTTGGTCTTCAGACACAGACACACAGACACCAGACATACACACACACACATGCACGTACTTTTCTCTCGGACTTTTTAAAATGGTATTGTTACAACTTAAAAGTCCTAGTTCCTTAATTTAACCAATATTTTCTAGGCATTTGCATGTAGGGCAGAATATTATGTATTAAAAAGTTCTAAATCTGACTTATCAGGGTGATCACTTTGTAAGGTATGAACATGTCTCATTTCTCTGTTGCACACCTGAAATTAATATAATATGGTATGTCATATAATATAATCAGAAAATAAATTACTTCAAAAAGGAAAAAATAAAAAGAATTTAACTCCTAAAAATTCTAAAGATGAATAAGCAGCTTTCAAAAAAAAGGTTGCAGTTTATAGAGAGATCTTAATCACTAGAACACACCGAATAATCAGAAACATAAAGAGAGGAAAAATGGTGAGGAAATTGAAAGAAGATATGACCCCAAGGCATATTGGGTAAAAACCTCCTGGATGCTCTTTGCAGAAAAATGTCCCCCAGCCCTGTCCTGCTTCTTGAAGACATGTTTAAAAGCCCCTAAATTGAAACCCATCTCCACAATCTCCTTCTCATTTTTAGGAATGTTAGGAGATATAGTTTGAAGGACCACATTAAGTTTCAAGGGATTTAATCAGAGGAGCCTGGTTATTCGTCACTAATCAATGCTCTTACATCACATACCCCCTGAAGATGAGTATTGCTATTCACAGAAGTCTGGTAATTAAATGAGAAAATTATTAGCTTCCTTTTGTAGGAAGGAACTAAAGGCCCGGGAAATGCACTGAATTTTCAAGACTATTGTGAGAAAGAATTTTGCATTCTTATTTAACAACTCACCCTGTCAGCTTAAATGTGCTGTAAAAGTTATGTTCTAATGAGCTCGAATTACAACTGACAGTAGCTGGAATCAGAACCCGGTTTGGCTCTGAGCTAAAAAGCCAGCTAACCTTATTATTGAGAGAACCGGGAGAGAAAGATCTCATGGATAAACTTTGCCTATACAAATCTTCAGTGAGCCAAGCTTCGGCTTCAGAAGCAAACTTATATATCAGAAAATTGATGGTTACAAAAAGAACTTAATTATGCCTCTCATTTTTCTATAGGAAGAGCAAAGGAATAAGGCAGAACATACAAGAAATCTGCTAGCTGATCTCTGAAACTAGGACTGTCAAAGAGGTAAAACATATTTCTTTAGCTAACAGACTAATCAAGATAAATAGAAAAGCAAATCAAAAGTCCTGTTTTGCAAGTATGCCACAAAAAATGGATTATGATCCACAATGGCTTCTCATACTGTACCTCAGAGCTGAGACACAGTCAATTCTAAAAAAGAAATATCCAATATAGCCACTCAGGGCTAGATGTAGACAAGGCTAAGACCAACAAAGTAGAATAACAGAAGGATGTCTGATGTTTAAATGAACCTCTTAATCTGGTACCCTGTTTACATGAAGGCTGGCCTTAATAATTATTATTAGAGGTTTTAATAGTAAAAATAACACTTAATAAAAATAACATATAATGTTTTGTTTTTGTTCTCACTGTACAACTACATCAGTGAGTGATCTGTGGGTTTAGACCATAAGGCAGGACCATGACTGCCACTGTGCCAGTTAATTTAATGGTGAGACAAGGACACAGGAGAAAGAAAATAGCTCCTGATATGCTGACCTTATAACAGCTTGCAAAGTGGCAGTAAGTAGACTACTGTCCAGGAGAATGAGCAAAAGGACACTGATCACATCGTATAATAACCATGAAGAATGTGATCTGAGGCAGTATGTTAACCACCGCTTTGATATCTTGTTAGAATTAATGGTATTTGTAAGATTTCTAATTTTTAAATAATTTTACACTTACAGAAAAGTTGTAAAAATATTAGTGTTCTCACTTCACTGAGTTTGCCCTACAGTTCTTTCATATAATTATGAATTGAATAATTAATGTTGACACAATACTAGTAAGCAGCAGATATTATTTATATTTCTTTAGCTTTCTCTCTATTCTTTTCCTAGACTTGGATCCTACGTTGCACTTGGCTGTGTAGTCTTCTTAATATCCTCCAACCTGTTATAGTTCCTTAATCTTTCTTTATCCTTCATGCATATTTGAAGAGCATTTGTCAGCTATTTGTCCCTTAAACATATCTCTTTAATTTTGGTTTTTCTCATGTTTTCTCATGATTATACTGAAGTCATTCTTCTTTGGCAAGAATACCACAAAAATGATATTATACCTTTCTCAGAGTATTGTATTAGGAAATAAATAAATAGATAGATAGATAGATAGATAGATAACAACATGGCTCATTACTAATGATAAATTTGATAACATGGTCAATATTGTGACTGCCACATTTGCTCACTCTGAAGTGCACACGGCCATATTGACATGTTTGTTTCATCCCAGTGAACCCATTTTGAACTTACTATATCCAAAAGCATAAGAAAATAATTTGTGTTATTTCGAGCCACTGAGTTTGTAGTAATTTGCTAGCGTAGCTATAGGAAATTTGCTAGCATAGCTATAGGAAATTTTTATAGTACCCATATTATGAGTTAAAATAAAAATATCTCATTTGTCAGGTATTTCTGAAGGAAAAATATTTGTATTAATCAGCAGTTTTGTCTCTCAAAAAATAATTTGACTTAGTACTCTGGAAAATGAGGATGCCCTAATTTCACAGACCACAGAAGGTTGGAAGTAGAAGATTTTTATCTGAAAATGTAAGCACATAGTTGTTTTTTATTTCAGGTCTAGTCTACTCCAGGATCAGTAGAACCAGATGCACTTCTTCAAAGAGATAAAAAACAGAATAAAGCCTTTCAACTAAGTTGCATACATGAGTGAAGTAGAGAGTATATCAAGTAACATCCAGATTTCACAGAAACCAATAAATGAAGAAAACCATAAAGATTATCTAACTAATTTGCCTTGGTATTTAACTAAATAAAACCTTTTATGTAAATTTGTTTTTTCTGCAACCAAATATATGTGTTTGCATTCATATGTGTGCTGAATTTCTTTTCATAGCAAATTAAATATGGAATTAATGTTTCCATTTCACTAAAACCACAGGTATTCCACAACTGTCTTCTGTTGTTGATGGGGAACAAGATGCTGATAATGATGAGAAAAACATTCATGTTATTTTTTTTCTTAAACCACTGCAGGCATTCATTAATATTGACTGAATTTTCCCTCAGTTAATTTTTCAGAAAGATTAATTTCTTTTTCCCTCAGTTTTACTGATATATAACTGACATAGAACATTGTGAAAATTTAAAATGTAAATCATTACAGTGTAATGATTTAATATAGGTACGTTTCGCAAAATCATTACCATAACAAGGTTAACATAACTATCACTTCATAGAGCTACCATTTGTGTGTGTGTGTGTGTGTGTGTGTGTGTGTGTGTGTGTGTGTGAGAGTGTGGGGTGCCAATATTTAAGAACTACTCTCATCAATTTTCAAGTATATAACACATTATTAACTATAGTCTCCATGTTGTACATTACATCCCACGAACTTATTCATCTCCTAACTGAAAATGTCAACCCTTTGATCAGCATCTCCCTATTTTGCCCACCTCCCAGCCCCTGGCAATCACCAATCTACTATTTGTTTCTATGAGTTCAGATTTTTTATTGAACATATATGTGAGATCATACAGAATTTTCTTTCTTTGTACAGCTTATTTCACTTAGCATAATGCCCCTCATGTTTATCCACACCGTCGCAAATGCAGGATTTCCATCTTTCTTATGGGTAAAAAATATTTCATTATGTGTGTGTGTATGTGTGTATTTGTGTGTGTGTGTGTGTATGTGTGTATTTGTGTGTGTGTGTGTGTGTGTGTGTGTGTGTGTGTGTGTGTATCACATAGGAATACAGGTATCTTCCCAAGACAGTGATTTCATTTCCTTTGGGTATATATCTAGAAGTGGGATTGCCGAATCACATGGTAGTTCTATTTTTAATTTTTTTTTTTGAAGAAACTCCATACTGTTTTCCACAGTGGCTGAACGAATTTACGTTACCACCGACGTGCACAGGGTGTTCCCTTTTTTCCATATTATTATTAAACATAAATATACTTTTGTATCTTTTCTTGAACATTACTTGAAAAAGCCATATACTGCTCTTATGGTCACAGAAATACTACTCTCACTTTGGACACATTCCTTCTTAATCTCACTGTTGCTGCTCTCCTTGATTAGAACATGAAATGAAAGCTTGATTTTTTTTTTAAATGACTACTTCTGATAAAGAGCAATTACTTTTCTTGATTTAAAAATTTTAAATTGTTGTTGTTAGTTGTCTGAATTTTGAAAGTACTCCCAAATAGTTATCTTATTTTGGCAGAATAATTTTAATTTCAGGAATACTCTTTAAATTTAGAAAATTCTAAATGGTGTCTATGTTCTATTGAACTAAATATAGTTTCTTCACATTTACTTAATTTGTTTCCATTTAATTCCTATAAAAGAATCTGTAGTGCTTAACAGAAGCTAAAATGAGATGAAATGATAAAGATGATGATTCAAATGAATGAGTCCTACTTCATTTGGAAACATTATTAAATCAAGAAACACTCTCATACTTCCTAAGTTTCTAAGATGCAATAGAGAAAGCAAGATTTTTCTTACTAATTTTCTAGGGTTATAACAAATATCTTTCTTTGCTCAAAAATGTACTTTGATCAGAGGGAAGTGAGAATGGATGGTGGATGGAGGTAGATAGGGATAAAGGAGGGTAAAATATATGGTGTTGGGAAAAAATTTAACTTTGGATGGTGAACACACAATGTAATATACGTATGACATATGACTATATATTTGAAACCTATATCATTTTATTAACAAATGTCACCCCAATAATTTTAATTTAAAAAATTTACTTTGTTTCTCAGAACACAATGCAAGGAAGACTTTGTAAACTTGATGCTATCTTATATAAAAATGACCATAAAAAAAATTAAACTAATTTCTCTTATCATTGACTGAAAAAAATTTTTTTTGCGTGCCCACTATGTGCAAGGCACTGAGCTGCAGCAATAAATATAACCAATACTTTAAAATACATAATAGAATACTGAGAAGCTAGCTGGAAATGTTATTAAGCTTTTGGCTGGATTGTGCTTGGGTCGACTGGGGCCAAGAACGGGAATAATAAACTATATTGAGGCAGCCCAGGATGTCAGGCTAAAGCCTGATGAATGAGATGGAAACAAGGCATTACTGAGTGGGCTTTGCTTTCACTGATTTAAGTGTAAGAGATGAAACTTGGAAAAGTAAAACTTTCCCTTAGGCAGGGAAAGAGATGCATGAGTGCTTCTCCAGGGGATGGGCAGCTGCCAGTCTAGAGAACAAGCTAACCAGTGTCCCAGTCACTGCCAAGAAAGTTGGGAAGCTTTGCCAAACAGGCAAAGATAATTAATATTCAATCATTTATCCACTCACCAGGGCATATTCAAACGGCAAAGGTTGAACACAAAATGAAATCTTTCTCCCCTGAAGATTTTTGGGATGGTCACTGTGATGAAATTACCATATTGTCATCATTTTCTTTATGACTTCACATTCTGGAAATATACAGTTAAATTGTTGGTGATCTGTTCCCTGCTAAATATTCTGTATTATACGCTGAGATTTTTAGAACCCTGTAGAGAGTGTTCACAGGTTTTTTGTTCTAAATTCCTTTAGAAAATTAACAGGTGGCGTAGCTCTCTTGGAAGCTCAGGGACACCTTTGTATTTCCCAAAACTAATGATAAAAATGGGAGCCAAAAGGCATCAACAAATTCAAGAAGTCAAACAAAGGTGATTAGGGACTTTCACTTATTTGTTATGCTACTTTCCTGTGTCCTATTTGCTTAATGTTGCTCTATTATTGTCAGAGCCCCTGCTATTAAATAAAAATAAATCATAATTAGCATTAAAAATTACCTTCTGGGTAACAGGATGCCTAGGTGGGTCTGGCACAGATTAAGCCTTCCACAAGAGTCTAATTACAGTGTTATTTAATTCTCTAGCTACTACCTGCCAATTCTTTAACATAATCTTTGATCACCAGCTTATTTCAACATCTAAAAATATTAAGGCACAGTCAGGAAAGGTCTTTTTGAGATTAGCTCCTATACTTTCTGGACAAAAGTGTGTTTCTAGGGAAGGAAAGGAAGGAAAGGAAGGAAAAGCCAAGATTATCTTGCCCAGATGATTTGAAACATGAAACGTCTACCTCTATTTCTGCAGCATAATTCATTCGCTGAAGTTCATGACATGATAAGGCTCACAAGACTTGGGAAATCAGACCCAATCTACTTTTATGAACATCTGTTTAAACTACTATATTCTTTGTAATACTTAGAAAAATTTGGAAAAACATAGTAAGCTTTCAGAATTCTCTGAATCCATCACTTAATAAAATGTGCAAAATATAATAAAGATCCAGTAAAATCTTTCCAGCAGCAGCTCAAAAAAGGGAGGATTTACAACCTTAGGCCTTAAATTGTGAAATACAAGAGCCAAAACAAGAAACGAAATGCTGTGTTCACACAGTGCTCAGCTCCTATTCCTCCCATCTCTACTTAACCAGCAGAAGGAAAAGAGGCAAGTGAAAAACATTCTCACTAAAATCTTCCAATTTTCTGAATTGAGGGGTATCAGCGGTTAGTAATGATAAAGGTCAAGGGGCAAGATTTCCTGAGAAGAAGCTCCAACACATCACCGTGAGCTGTTGCAGAGACAAGATGGATATTTAGGACTCCTATCCCCCGGGGACACGGCGCTACCGAAGAAGATAATCAGGTTATAAGGGAACTAGTGAATAGCACCTTTCCTTTCCTTAATCTGTTTCTGAACGTGGTTAAAAAAATAATAATAAAAAAATAAAATAAGACAATAGAATTAGCATATGGGGACAAAAACTGTCTTTACGACAGATGAAACTTCACAGGAAAGTATAGCACATACCTGCAAGATAGTGGGCTTCCTAACACTAAATCACAGGATTTGACCAACTTACCACGCAGTAAGGACCAGGGCTAGGAATCCACAGCCCTTCCCACATGAAGGCCCACCTTTCTAAACGTTAACGGAATCCAAGAGCAGACTGGAGCTCACATTTCTTACAAGTACCTTGGTTCCCAAGAGGAAAGAATGGCTTAGCTAAGCATGCCTACTCCTATAGCCCAAACACCAAGCAAAACTCATGCCAGCCTTTCTAACTTCCAAAGTTGGAGGGAAAAGGTGGTAGTCAGGTCTACTGAGAGAAAGGGTCCTATTGGTAAGAGCTGGGGAACTGAGGACTAGGTACCTTTTCCAAGTGGGGCTACCTACACTTCTCGGCTAAAGGAGATGTAATCAGGTTTTAGAAGAAAGATCAAAGTCTTTTGTCAAAGCCAGCTTCATCCTGGCTCTCTCTCTGCGCCCTGGGAATCACAGGCCTCAGGAGAATGGACAGAAGGATGTGGTAAACTGGCAAAGGAGAAGCACGTCTGTCCCGAAGCATTGGAGGGACATCTCATTTCGTCAGAGCAAATAAAAAAATCTGGACAAAGAAGGCTGTATCTGAGAGATACATAAAAAGTAATGGCATGGCAATGCTGAAAACATACTGTAAATACATTTGAAGGAAAGAATGAACAAAGGAAGAAAAGCAACAATCAAGAAGTACAGAAGGGAGACAAAGAACTCAGTGTGGGAGAAAATATCAACTAAGAAATTAAAGTAGCACTATACAAGCGCTACAGAAGAAAAAATAACAATGTAAAAAGAGCTCAAAATTAGATCATTAGAACATCAGAAGGAGATGAAAATGTGCTATACATTTAAGGGAATAAAAGGAGAAATAAATAATTTCATTACAGACATATTGCTTAAGTTAAAAAACAGCGAAAACAGAAGTGGATGAAAAAGGAAAGATTTGACACAATCATAGTGAGTAAAAATAAAGAAAAAAGAAGAGAAATAACTAGTGAAGAGGTGAAAATTACATAGACAATAATGATCCAATGTGAATAGTATCTCTGAGATGGCAAATATAAGATATGAAACATAAAAACATTCAGAATATAGTATAACAGACCTGAAATGTAAGAAGACATGACAAAGCAGATTAAAAAAGTATACTATCTCATGGGAAAAACTAATAAAAAACAAGCACATCAAGATAAATTATGGCTAACCTACTGAACTACAAAGGAAGACCTTTGACATTCAGGTACAAAAAGTAAGTCACCTACAAGAGAGAAAAATTAAATCTAGACTTAGCTCAGACTTCACCACAACAACAATCAATGTCGAGAGAGATACAGTAATTTCTTTAAAAATCTAGGAAAGATATTTTGATTCAATAACATACTTAGACAAATTCTCCTTCAAATTAGATGAAAATTGGCAAATGCTGAAAACATGAACTAACTCAGGCTATAACATAACATTAAAACAGTTCTAAAAGATAGAAATATATCAAGATTTATCAAGAGCTAAATTATAATCACCTAATAATCACATGGATAAAACTGGGTAGTACAGTTTAGAATAGTATGGTAAAATATTTTTTCTTCTGCTTTGTAGTTTGACTTTATTTAAAAGGAACATAGATTATTTTAATAAAAAGCATGAAGTCTGTATTTTACAAGCGCAAATAAAATGATTCCATTTAGATAGAATAATAAAACAGTCAAAATGTAATTTGAAGCTACATAAATAAATCAACATTTGACTGAGTCCAAGAGTGAGAAAATTTCCTACAAAGGTGAATGGGGGAATATTTTTGGTGATGGAAATATCTATGTCTTGACTGTGGTCGTGTTTGCACAGACACATAAATTTATCAAAACTCACATCACATTATACTGATAATAGAATCATCTTATCAAAATTAAATTATACTTCAAGAAAACCGAGTTAAAATGCAATATGAGTAACTCCTAAAAAGTAATCTGGTGGCATGGTAATTGTTAATCGTATACAAAATATACACACACATACACTTTCTACTTCACGACTATGATTACTTTCTTACTAAATGCAATTAAAAAATAGAATTTTGATAACACAATTTAGATAAAGAGGTTAAATAAAAGTTCCAAAAAATTTAAATGACTGGCCTCTGTGAGATCCACAAAGTTCCCTGTAGGTGACAGCTCTCCCTAAAGCCATTTCTCATCTCTAGACATCTGTATACATACCCTTATCTATCCACAATAATTTATAATTTACAGAAAAAAATATCTAAAATTCTTTACTAATTTTTCTATTAGACTCTGGATTCAGTATAGTGAGATACAGAAAAACTTAGTATCTACAATTCAATTTGATTTCTTTCATTCTGAAATACAACTGCAAATAAATATAAATTGGTCATTCTCATTTTCATAGTTTATTATACATTTAAGGTCTGCTCAGAATACTTTAATCCTAAATACAAACTATTTTAATACTCCATGACTTTTCATGATCCATATACCTTTTATAATCATAAATATCTATGTTTTAGTTCATGATCCATACATATAAATACTGTTTAGATAGATGATAAATTAGATAGGGTGACAGATGATAGATAAAGAGTGACTGGTTTTCTAGACATTTCCCAAATCCACACATCCTTTCCAATTCTGGGAAACCATTCTCAAAGTAGGATTGAGTGGAAAATTAATGAAGCTCTAATTTTAGGCACTCTGACTTGCAGAAGCTTTTATGAATGCTAGAAGTTGGCACTCATTTCACAATTTGTGAAGTTGGCACAAATTTCACAAATTGTAGGTAGTATTGCTTTAAACTTAGTACAGGTGATGGGGAAATAAAACAGTATTTCATCTTAATTACATTTCACCGAATTTGAGAGATATAAAATATTTTGCATTAAGATGTAAAACATTTTACTTATTGGCCATTTACATTTTCTTTTGGGAACTGCAAAAGGGAATTTTAGAACATGTGATTTCTAGATGCAGGCAGGTTGATGGAAATCTGTCTTTATTTGGTGAGATCCCTAACCACAAGCCTGAGTTTGAGAAGCAGAATTCCTTCTGGGGAAAATGTAAGCACAAGGATGTACTCTGAAAATATAAGGAGCTTGACAGATTATTTATTAAAAATTAAATTGAGCAAAGGAGACAAAATAGACTTTTTCCATTATCAAAATTCATGTAAGGAGTTTGACTGAATATGAGGTAAACTTGAGATGTAATGAGTGAGGCCAAACACCACAGATGAGTTAGTAAAAGACAGGCTTGGATTCAAGTATCCAGCACTGTGCTTCACATACACTAAATATCCAACAAATTTATTGAATGAATAAATAACTGAATAAATAATAGAAAACAAAACTCTCTACATGTCCTTGCCCAGTAAGAATAAGTATTTTAAGTATTTGTTTTCCATAGTATTTTTTTTTTAATTAAAATCCTCATCTTGTTACTTCTTATGTATCTTTTAAAATGTCAGTCTTCCAACCAGAAGCAGGTTTGATGATTCAGCATCTAGCCCAGATCTGTACTGCATGGAACAAAATAAATATTTATTAAGTGAACATATGAATGAAAGAAGGCCTCAATGATAACATATTTCATATACTAGAGTTTATAACAAATTACTGAATATATCTGACTTAGAGGCACTTTTATCATATCGACAACATTCTGTTTTATAATTGAAGATGAGTTCTCAGATTTTGATGGTGCCTGAATTTGTGAATTTGGACCAAAAAGACAGAGCACTAGAGTAATGATCTTCATCACCTAGAAAAAAAATGCAATTTTCTTTCTCACTGTTTCCAAACTTTTCTTGCATACTATTTTTTCTAAAACTACATGTCAATTTATAACACCATTTTGCAAATAAAACTATTTAGTTGCTGATAAAAAGCAGTTTTTCCAAATTCATTAGGATTTATAGAATGCATCAAAAAACTGAAGATGCATTAATTGCATTTTGTTTTGAAAAGAAAGCTTGTCAGTTGTCACTTTTGCTCCGGGATTAAAACACAGAGCAAGAGCCCAAAGATCCTATCTTCCCTGCTACAATCTAGTCTTCCATTACTCAGTGTCACTGAGCATTTGAAACAGCAATGGGCCTCAAGAAGTTTAGAATTTTTCACTGCAATTTTAGATTGAACTTTACAATAAATAAAAGTTTTCCCAGGAGAAGTCAAGTCAGTTAAAAATAGTTTTATCTGTTCCCCTGATATGCCTTACATATCTTGTCTAGGGTTCTACTCAGTGACAGAAAACAGTAATAGAAAAAAATTCCAGGGGGAAAAACACAATGCATATATATAAAAAAGAATATTCTTGCTTGCATATCAGAATTAAACTTGTATCTCTTTTAGATTGGACTGTTTATTATCTTTTGAAATTAAATTTTATTTTCTCAAATCCCAATATGATGTTCACTTAGTTTCCTAGTCTTTTCTTTAAAGTCATGGAACATTCTTTGATATAAGATTTCAATATTTTGACTTGTACTGTATTCAAACAGAATTTACTTCATATTTAGAGAGGTTTTTTAAAGTCCACTTTTTTTTAAGTTTAATAACTCTAAGTGGCTGCAGAATTTTACAACTGCAGTTTTCACTTTCTCTACTTATAAAAAGCATAGATACACATTGGTTAATATGATATAAGCTTTCATTTATATTATTTTTCAGTTTCTTTGTTTGCTCTCTATTTAAAACCTGTTTCAAAGTACTTTAGCTAAGTTTTAAAAGTCAGCATCATTCTTAATTATCACCTAATTTTATTAGTCAATTACATAATGCATTGCCTTTTTATTTTTAGAATAATTCAACATAAGATTTTCTAAATCCTCAATTTGAAAATCATAAAAATGTCTTAAGTCATATAGGCAGCAGACCTTTCAAACAGAGTAAAAGAACGTATCTTGCTCTTCAGTCTGGATGACATTTTATAAATGTGGCTTCTGGAGTGGAGACATAACAGAGGGAAATAGGAACTATCTGTCAAAAGGTATGAAGAATTGCTAGAAGCTATTCTGTTAAAGGCCAATATAAATTTCTGGGACTTGGTCAATAATAGTACAGCAGTTGTATAAAATCTTGCATTGCTTTAAGCTTCGTAAGAAAAATAAATCAATATTAGTCAGAAAGTCTTTTGTTATATAACTACCATTTTAAGTGAATACGTATGAGATATTAATAAAAAAGCTTTACTTTTCCTGTATGTTAAAGGCTGTCTTGTATCCAATCTTCAGGTATATTTATATTTAAAATTTGAGGATATTTTTTCTCATTTATGTTAAAAAAAAATGAAAGCTTAATGAATCACTTTAGAGAGTATTTCAGAGAAATTTATCAGCGACTATTTCCTAGGCTAGAGGAGTTAGGACAAATCGTACTTCGTCATCTCTGTAACTATGACTAGTCACCATGTCCACATCACTCAGAATCCACAGGGTTAGATTCAGAAGGGCCTACACAAATGGACAGGTTTTTGGTCATTAGTTAACGTGTGCAGATGAATCTCAGGCTTCTGAGCACTCAGCTACTTGTGGGCAGTTCTCACTTTGAAAGGAGGTGTGTTTCCTGGCCAGAGGTGACTAACGCGCATATTGTCATCTTTAATGAACTTGTGTTAGTCATTCACCACCCTTTTCCCACTTGCCATTGATGTTACCAGAACCAGTAAGCTTTGTAAGCCTCATCCAAATTGTGTTTTATTTTTAGAAGTACTTTAAAAAGAAAAATTCTTGGCTAAAGAATCACTGGAGTAGGGATGCATTTTAATCTTTACATGTGGGTCACTTTTATAGTGAACTCTCTGAGCCTTTAAGATGAGATCACCGAAATTTCCATATGAACAAATCGTCCAAATAACCCAGCATTCTGAATCCATATACGGCTTAAAATAGATGTTTGCAAGGGGGAAAAAAAGAAGTGAGATATATAAATGTTGGCTTAAATATAGATGGGGAAAAGCTTTTCTAAGGGAACAGCTTGTCCTGAAAATTTTAAGTGTTGATTATTCACTGTCTTATCTTATCCGTCACTTCTGTATATGTTGTTAGTATTTTCTATTGCCAGAATTTTTCACTGACACCAGTTTCATATAATAACAAGATTATTTTTGAAGACTTTTACATTGCTCATTGGGCTACGGCCAACTCTAATGAGAATACATTCCCAGAGGGAGGAACACAGCATGGTGATGATGAGACTGTGGTAGCCGAGGGCTTGGGCTCTACCCAATGTGAACAGTGTGACTTGGAGGAACTTGCTTAGTGCCCCTCTGCCTCGACAGCCCTCGCTCTGCGATGGTGACGTGTACTGAAAGCAGAGGGTGTTCTGAAGTTACATGAGGTAACACAGTGCTTTGAAATAGTGAACGTTCAAATATCACGATGATTGCAAATAGCTTCGGGAGTCTCTGCTGCTGCTCTATACTTTCCACAGCAGCAGGAGATATTTAAGACTGAAAACGAATGATGTCACCACTAAACTCTCCAGGAGCCTTATGTACATTTAGAATAAATTTCAAGCCCCTCACCAAAACCTAAAAGGTCACGATGCTCTGTGCCCAGACTGTCTCTGGCCCCGTCCCCGAATGCTCTGTGCTCCAGCCATGCCAGCCTTCCCTCCCCCGGCACACCACATCTTCGTGCCATAGCACTCCCCGCTAGCTCTCCTCTTTCCTTGGAGCATAGATCTGTACGTGGCCCATCCTTTATATTCCTCTAGGCACTATCTCTAATGTTAGAGAAATCTTCCTTAACCACCTCATTGCCCTGGGTTCTTTTTGTCTTAGGATTCAACACTAGCTAAAATTATCCTACTTACCTATTTACTACGTGTTCTCTGCCTACATCAGTAGACTAAAAAGGTCCACAGGTGTAGGGATATTTTATGGTCTTATGTTCTATTATCTCCAATGTGACAAAAGCAGTTGATAAATATTTGCTTAATGACTAAATATAGAAATATAGTTTTATTCAAAAGTTATGCAATTTATGATTTCTCCCAAACTCACAACAGAGTGAAAAGTCTCTATGGCAAGAAGAGATGGTTTCTAGGCAAGGTAAGTTTATTTTAAATTTTATAATTCCTTTCTACCAGGGTTATGCAAACCTGGTAGAATGGAGGATCTGTTACTGCTGTTTTTCAAATCACCTATGATCATATAAGATTCAAAAAACCAAGTTCTAAGTCAAAAAGTATGTGAACATATGCGAAGACTACAAAATGGCAAAATTTTTATGAAAGGCCTAGATATAGCAAAACAAAAACAAAAACAAAACACAAAAACAAACACAAAAACAAACACACAAAACCCACCCTGGTCTGAAGAGTTTCCCTAAACAGAGCTTTCCAGTCTTTCACAATTATTCTTTTTCAGCCAGAATTGACACTGGCTCATTCTACTCGAGTTTTTACAGATTTGTTGTTCCCTCCTTCCATTTCTTCTAGTCTCACACATATCCTTCAGCAATTATGATATTGGAAAGCTTGAGGAAAGATTAATAGGGAAATTATTTCCTGCAGGAGGGCTGGTGTGCACGTGATACCTTTCAACTGCACTGAGCCTTCATGACCTTGGGACAGGAGAGGACAAATGGCGGGAGCAGTGACTGGAACTCAGAGTTAATGCCCAGGGAGGGTCGCCAGACCACAGCTGGCAGGGAGCCAGGGGATACACAGCCCATCCCACTCCTCACCACCTCCAAACATCCCCTGTCATCCTCCCACTGGATGGCAGAGGCAATCCACAAAAGTCATCCCTCCCTCTCTGTCTTTTTCCCACAGAGAGGAGGCAAATGAGTGAGAGATCTGAAGGTATAAAAACAAAACCCCCAAAAAACAAACAAACAAAAAAACCATGCAGCACCTCTGCTCATTCTTTCCCTTCTACAGTTGGTGACCCACTTTTGGCTAATTTGAACGGACACCTAAATCTGGCAGGAACTTTGCTGTCGATGCCCTTCTTGATACGCCCCTGGGCTCATAATACTGCACATTCTCCGTCCTTTCCACTCTTCACTCTGCAGGACCTTCTCGTAGGTCTTGCCTTTTCTATAGACTTATGCTGACCTTAACCCAGAAAGATGAAGAAATAAAAAGCACAGTAGCTTTAAATGGCTTCTACTTTTTCTCTTTGCTTCAAACTCTTCAGAGAAGTAATCTATTACTTTTGGTCCAATTTTCTTATCAACTCCTCTCTTATTCATTCTGTCATTTCAATATCGCTCACTAAATCTTCAAACACCCACTAAAATTATTTTAAGTTTGGTCTACCTCTAAACAAGTCACATTATATTTCCTTCATTTTCCATCTTCTTTTCCATGTTTCCAAATGCACTGTAATCTTTGGATCCCTCTCTTGCAATATTTTTATGTGCTATGTTTTAATTCTTTCCTAACTCTGGATAGTGTTAAGTCTCCTTATTTTATCTCTGTTCAATCCCTAGCTTTTTTCATACCATGACGTCAAATAACTTTTATTATCATGCACATTGGCAATGCCTCCAATTCCATTTTTTCCCAACTAAATAAGTCTTCCTACTTGATCTGCTCTCAAGCCTCTTTTACTTATCTCAGTTTATACTTTGGCTATCCTTCTAGAATCATGGAAGGGAAAATTTTTTCAGTATTTAATGTACCAAATAATTTAGTATCCTAGTTACAGTATCCTATTCTGTTACATGTTCTTTTGCAGTCCCTTTACTATCCATTTTCATTATCTCCAATCTCCTAAATTTCAGCCTCAAAATTTCTTGCCTGGACTGTTTAGGCCACCTAAAGTGTTTCTTTCCTTCCCTTCAAATTCTTCCCCCAACAAACCAACCCTTCTCACCACTGTCCAGAAATAAATTAAAAATCACAGAACTTGTAAAGCAATTCTGCTGAGGAGAAATTTTCAATGGAGCTTCCACTGCATTTTGAATAACTAATTCCAGCACCAATACCATGTAAGCAATTCTCCAAAGAACTTATAATCATCTATCTGATGTTTAATGTCTATTTGACATAAACACTGCAAAGAACAAAACTTAATATTCTTTTGGTTAAAATGCAAATATTATTCATAATTTTGCTAAGTCACTGAGAAAAAAAATTTTTCTTTTGTAAAATTTAGCCTAATATTTTAGTTGTTCTCATGATTCATTTTCTGAATTATTACTAGATGTGGGGGAGGAAGGAAAGCACTGAAATTCACATGGATTCGTAAAATTTTCAACTTAACATATTCTCATCTTGTCAGTAATTAATTTTATGTTAATTTTTTATTCTACATTTCTTTAAATCCATGACAATATATAGACCCCCAACTTACCTGAAGATTTGAACTGCAAAATTTCCTGTTTATGGATAATGTTGACTAAAATGGTAGTAGGAAATGACTATACTTCAGATATTAAATATACATAATAGAAGTACTCTTATAAGAGCTCTACGGAAAAGAATCTAGACACTTCATGAAGAATTAATCATACTACCATAAAAAACTTAAAAAATTATTTAAAAATGAAACATCAGAGTACAACAATTGCAGTAAAATGTAGTGGAAGATTGCATGAAAAGACAAATAAAACTATGTTGAAAAGGGACTCCACATGGATAAGTGATTTTTATTATTTGAATGAAATTTAAAATGTATGAAACTAATTACTTACATGCTTCTCTGTGCAAACATTACTTGAAGTTTCTAATTATGCTTTAATACTCTAACACAGGTCTCGAAGCAAGAATTTGTTAATATCCATGTTATAAATAATAACATTTTTGACGAATTAAACCTTTTCACCTTCACATAATTAGAATTATTTTATGAATCAAAAATATATATTAATTCAAGAGGATTATGATAGTGTGATATTTTATAGAAATTGCAACATCAGAATAACATTAACATACATTGCACTAGTTGCATTGTCATCGAGACATAATACAAATCATTTTCAAAGATAAATAACTGATTTAATGCAAAGATATAAAAATGAAATGATTATCATTAATCTAAAATAGTCATTCAGATGTGAGTGTCTAAAAGAATTTTGTTAAGGACTAAAATATCTAATGGAATAACTGCTTGAAAATGTATTTTTATCATCTTGTTATTTTGTTATCTGATCATTCAGCCTACTATTACAGCATGCTCCATTAGCTAGTCAACTAGCTGAACTAAAAGACTAACTACAATCTTGATTAAAAACATTCAAAAAGTTTATTTAATCTTCAAAAACATACTAGGTAAAAATTTAGGCATGTTCAGCCAGCTGAAAATAACTGAATGTCAACCAGCCAAAACCTATTGCCAAGTATACATTTTTGCAGTCTTTAGAGTGTTAATAAGTAGGTTTGAGTATGCTATTAACTGCCAGGCTCAACAATAAGCACTCATCAGTATTCTGCTAACCTTTTCAGACTGAACTGCATGGGATTTATTGTGAACTCCAATGTTAACTTGACCATCTAGTAATAGTGGTCAAAATTTTTACAAGAGGCCCTCTCCCATATAACAATGTAACGTTATCAATGAGAAGAGTGCTTTAATTTTTTAGATTATTTTTCAGTCCTTTATTTCCTTTTCTCTATTTAATCAATTTCTGAACTAGGGAGATCAGATATTTTTCTCCCAATTAACTAAAGGAATGAAATAATTCATAAGAAAGTTAATTAACTTACTAAAATGAATACAGATATACAGAAACAAAAGCAAGTACCTAGGCTTCTTGACATCCTATGTTTTTTCAATGACTAACAAAGCCTGAAGGGGACTGAGTCTATTTACTCAAATGAGATTTTATCAGAATCATTATCTTCAGAAACTGTTTCACTGATAGGCTCAAAACAACCCGTCTTTCTATTTCTGTCACCATGGGGCTTTCCTAATTAACATTAGCTAGCACATCCTTCCATTCTTTCTTTCTAAGATATCTGAACAGCGTGACCCTGATCTCTCTCTCTAGCTCCCCATCCTGCAAAGGACTCTACCCAGATCCTTCTGACCCTCTGGAATGATGGTCACAGAAACTCTTACGAGCCCATCTAGAATCTAGGATATCTGAGATGGCCAGCAAATGGTTGTATTGGCTCACATAGGTAAGAAGATTGCTGATAATACTGATTCAGGGATTCAGGGACAAATAAGCTCTGACTCCCTCCCTACTTTAGCTGTTAATAAATACGTCTTAAAGAATCCCATTATGGCAAAGGTTAAAAACAGGCTGTTTATTATGCTCAGTTAAAAAGGATACAGAATAATTTCATGGAATACAATATAAGAAAAATACCCAGGATCCAGAGAAGTAATAAAGCATATGTTTGCTAATACCCTTGTTTTTGTTTTTATCTTCCTGGAACCTCACATTCTCTTTTGCTTTTTCTCTAAGTGCATCTACTTCATTGTTTTTCTGAAGATTCATATCTCCACTCACTTAACAAATTCCACATGGCCAATCACGACCTTCCTAAACAATAACGTTAATTCTTGGCTTATGATATCTGTCTTAGATTTTCCAGTTAAGTCACCCAGTTTTGATGTCTCAATTTTACTTAGTAGGAGACAATCTAATGAATACAGTTTATTTTGAGTCATTTGCCTCAGCCCAAACCCTTTGGCCATATCTAGAGTTGTAAGACCATGTGACATATGCAGGGCTCTCTCTCCAGGCTTGGGAAAAGCCAGCTGCCCCTTAAGAAGAAGTGGCTTTGGAAATGCCCAGTATCTCTAGTACATTAGCTTTTGAAATTGGCAAAGATGTTTTAAAGGGTTCGAATACAGTTAATTAGGGTTTAGAGAAATGATTCTAATAAAATATTTTCAGTTGTGAATTGGTACTACTTCTATGAGAAAAAAAATGCATCATTAGCATTAAAAATAATTACATGTTTATTCAGTGCTTCAATTCTAATAACTTATGTTAAGGAAAAAGGCAGAGTTGAGAAGAAAGATTTATATACCATGTTAATATTAGAAATATTGACTAATATTTAAAATAATTAAAAACTGTAAGTAACCTAAAAATGCTGAGGCAGAGAAATTATTTTAAAATTCTGATATGTTGAATACTGTGCAGATTAAAATAATAATTTAAAAGAATATTTAATAATATTTTAATAACTTAAAAATGTATTTCAAATAGAGGACAACTTTTGTAAGTATGCTGGAGTGGAATGAATAAATTTAGTGCCCAGAAGAAAGCCAGACGCTAAATAAGCACTTAGTATAAGATTTTACTCCAGTTGGGTTTATGGCATATGTGAATGCATAGATGTAGATATAGATGTAGTATCAGGAGAATTTTTATACTTCAAAAATTGTCAATTCTTTCAATTAGCAAATAGAATGAGATATTTCTTTAATTTTTATGCAGCTCTGCTTTACTTAATATAGTAAACCTCTCAACCACCCTTGCTCAAACTCTATCTTAGCACACAACAGCTTGACAATACAAGGGAAGACTGATTGTAACACCATGAATTCTGAGACATGGATTTCTAAAATTATAATGAAGACATAGAAAGAAAAAAAAATCTGGGAACTGGAATATAGATTTTCTCCAAGTTATTGTAACAAAGTATCATTAAAGATAATGGAAAGGGGAAAATATTCCCAGCAAAGTTAAAGAATGTAGTCTATAAATTTCCTATCACATATGAATTTTCAAATTACTTTTCTTGTTTTATCTTAAAACTTCATAAAGATCTATTCTGAGCCATAATATGTGTATGAATGTTTTAGTATTAAAAACAAAGTTTAATTTTAAAATGTAAACAAACACACTACTTTTCTGTAACATTTACTCTTAAGAAAGATAAGGAGTGCTGTATTTGTCCTTTTGACATACAAAACCTCTGGGACACTGTCATGTGTCCTCCATGGCAACCTATGCCATTCTTTTGAGAAGCACAGAATTCCATGAATTCAGATTCTATAAAAGCTGTTCAAACCACTTTCGCCCCAGATTTTCTCAGCGCAACAAGGATAGTGTCTAACCGACAGTTATGGGATAAAGTCAATATCACAAAATTACATACTTAGCTAAGTTTATTGTAGAAAGAAATAAAAAGAAATGGATTCTAAGGTCTTCAAGGATAGGGGAAATAAGAATAAGCTAAATGTCATAAATAAAATTTTGATTTGAAGACCTGACACTGAGATGATATTGTATACCAACTAAAATCATCTACAATAAAAATATAGAGAGATTTTATATCAGATTTTAAAACTGGATTCAAAACTGGATTCAAATTCTAAGATTCTGAGAGAGACAGAAAACGAGTGTGTGTGTGTGTGTGTGTGTGTGTGTGTGTGTGTGTGTGTGTGTGTTCACAGAGTCCTCACTTTACACAGTAGTGCAGGACCATACAAATGATTACGCATGCTGATACCATGCAAAGCAATCTTTATAATCAATGGAAAATGCTGCAATTGTTCTGGGACATCTGACTTGCTTCAGATAGTCTTTTCAAAGACATGTATAGCGAGCAGCTTTAGAAGGTAGAGACACAGTCTACAACTGGAGGTTTACTTACTGTCCAATACAATAAAATTCAGTTCTCCCTCTGGAGCACCCGTGCTTACGCGGTTTGCTAGCAGTTCCCTATATAAAATCGGGCTTCCTGTACTCGAGGTGCTTCTGTAACACACCCCCACTGCGTGTCCAGGCATCCCCGGGCCCTCATCTTGCTGCCCTGTGGGACCTGGGGCTCAGGGAGGCAACACGACAATGTGACTCTAGCTACTGCTGTTGTTGTAGGTCATTCCTTGTCTTTTATCACCTGCTCAGCAGTCTCCTGTCTCCTGCCAGAATCCATGCAACTGTGGCAAGTTAACTTGTTAGCCTGCAAGGAAAAAATCTCAGAACGCTTGCAGGTTTTTAACAAAACAATATGGAAAACATCCTAAGTTCTTGAATAAAGCTATGATAAGTCTACTAAGTAAATGAGATAGTGAGAAAACTTCTACAAAGTTATGCATAAAGGTTCAAAAATCCTGCCTAAAAATCAGCACAGAATTCAGATTAATTCCATTCTTATTATAAAATAATATATGATATTTAAGTCACATATATTCTGGGAATGTAAAGATGGGACAAGAGTAGAATTATATTTGGTATAATAATATTAATAATCCCCCCAAAAGTTTATGAAATTTGGTATCAACTGGTTATTTAAATGTTAAACTGTATAATATCTTTTTTGTCATGTTCTAAGATAGAATGTATGTTAAGTTAGAAAATATGTTAAGCGAATTAGTAAATGACTAAACAACCAAAGAGGAAATTGTTATAAAATTTCCACTGAGATCATGAATAGGACAGAATTCTATTATTTCTATTATTCAAAATTATTAAGATTTGAAAGCAATTACCAAAAAAGAGCTTTATGTATTGAGGAGGAAAAAAATTTTGTATGATTTTCAGATAATATGATCACATACTACAGAAGCAAAAAATATCAATTGTGAATTTTATCAAAATTCTAAATATCATATTTTGAACTAGAAATTAAAGAACAGAAGAGCCTTACTCCCTTCTAAAGTTAAAAATAAAGAGTGATTATAATCCAGACTCAGTTAGATACTAAAATTTAATATAAAGCTAAAATAATCAGTCATTTTACTGAATACACCACTTTGCAGTTGAATTGACAGTCATTCCTAAACTTTAATATTAGTTTTATAGTTTCCTATTTTTGTACACATTGAAACTTTTTCAATGTTAACTAATTTGGGTGTTCTCTTTTTTAGTTGATAATACTGATAATATTTACTTTAGCATATTTAAAAATTCACAAAATGTAATAAAAAAGAAATAGAAATAAACCATAATTCCATTATACAAAGAAACATTTGCTTATCTTTTTTATTCATTATAAAAACAATACATTTTGACTACAAAAAATGAGAACCTAGAGATAAATCAAAAGACAAAATAAATTTAAAATCTTCCACATGCATACCTCTCAGAGATAACAACCATTAACACTTCCATAAACTTATTTCCACACATTTTTCTATGCATATACATAAAATGGCAACATTCTGTTTAGTAACCTGAATTTTTCACTTATGTATACATCATAAACATCTCTCAATGTCAATAGATATTTAGCTACAATACCATTTTTAACTGAATGAAAAGTGATGCATTTTACTAATGCACTATAATTTAACACCAATTTACAGATATTAATGGATTTTTCCTTCAATATTTTAACATAATAAATAAAGCTACAGTGACTCTTTTTCAGACCCAGCCGATATACTGCCTGGTATTTTTACTCTAAGCTCCTGACTTCAAAACTTACTTCAAAGGCTAACGATAATCATGTTGTTTTCCATCAGTGTTTGTAATTCATTCAGCCAATGTATCCTGCTCCGAATCTTATGCGACTGAGCAGCCATTACCCACCCAACACACACACACACAGAATTCAGCTCGTCCCATAACAAAAGGAAGAGACACTCCAGTTTAACCACAGGGCTACATTCTCTAAAGAGAGTCCTGATCAACAGAATCTCAACAATGATGAGACTCTGGATGTCATGGATTAATGTTCTGTGGACCGATTTCATATGCCCTCAGCCAAAACGGGGGACTAAGAAAGAGATAAGTGGCCCCTAACTTTCGGGAATTGGTCTGGTAATATCAAATAGGCTTGCTTTTCTCCTGTCAAACATAAATCATTTTACAGAATGGCGACTTCTTAAAAGGCCACATGTGACCGTATGACAAGGCTACTCTATTATCATGCCTGAAAACAGCCACAAACCTGAACATGTCCAGACAACAAAAACAGCCCTAACAGTCCCCTACCCTACCTAATGAGTGACTTGCTTCTTTACCAATTACAGCTTTGGCTTCATTCTAGTTTATTTCCCTTCTAGGAGAAATTAGCTTAACCAATCACAGATTTATGCCTCCTTCCTGACAGCATGCAATCCAGAGCAAAGCCCTGCTTCCTGAAATTCTTGCTAAAATCACCCCATTCTGGATATTCAGCCCAAATCCTATACACCTTTTTAATTCTTTTAGAGAAACCTCATGATTCCCCAGGATGCGAGCTCTTTCTCATTACAATCAGAACCAGTGGAATGACTGGAGAGCACTGATGCTTTTAAAACACTTGGAGGAATTTCTCACACATGGTGTTTAATAAATGTGAGCTGTTATCATTACAGGATGCAGATTACTGTTAAGATAAAATCTATGGATGTAGAAATCAGACCTCATTCTGCTCTAGTTTGGCCAAATCCCAGATTTTTCCAAACCTCAGTTTCCTCATCTGTAATGTGAGTGATAACCACACTCTCTGCAGAAAGATGAGTATTACTAGGCGAAGCACTCATTTAATATTCATTTCCTGTCTATATCTTCATGTTTATTTTACAAAATTTAAACCTCATTTCTAAAACAGTAAGTGAATTCTCAATGGAACAATCCATTTGTTTTCAATTCTCTCCCAGACACCGTAAGCAGAAACAAAGACACAAATAAACCCTCTAAATACAGGGATCATTTATGTAGAACTACATTTCTTCCCATACAACAGGCTGCTGCAAACTTGAGAAGCAGAGTTTAAGGAATGACAGCAAAGATGTGACTTTGCTTCTTGACCAAGACAGAAGTGACCAGAACAAAGTGAAAATTTTTCTTAGAGACTGGACACCAGTTTGTACACAGTCATTCCTGTCCATATATAACACATGGTTTGATGTCATAAAAATTCAACTTACATACACTTCAATAACCATTTACTACATAAATAAAGCTATACTTGAATATACATATTCAATTAGTCAATGCACTCACCAAGGACATTTGGCATGACAAGGAAGTAATAAAACCTTTTTCTTCATTTCTGAGCACAGGTCTACTATAAGAAAAATAAAAAAATAAATAAATAAATTTTAAAAAGCTTTTTGATGGCCCCATCCTGCAATCAGTAATTCAATGGGAGAATAAGAGAGGATGAAAGAAGACAAGGACAACAGGCCATAGTCAAGTCAAATATAGAAACAAAAACGGGCCTACTGAAACTTAAATTCAGTGAATACATTCCATGAACATCTTAATTCTCTTGCTTTGGCTATCTTTAGGTTTATCTAAGAATGTTATTTTACTTACTGTTCCTTTTAAAGAGACATAGTCTCCTTTACGTGGAAAACAAAAACCTTCAGATTAAAGAACTAACATGAAAAAGAATTAACGAAGGAAATTGTGTCCAGTGGAAATTAACTTTTAGTATATTAGAAAACACCTAATTAGTTTGTTTAATTTTGCTTTTTTTCCTTTTGGTTATTTAACAAAATACTTAACAGAACTTTAACTTCATAATTTAAATTAGTTCAATTCTGATGAAATAGAGTAAAATATCGATCCATGGGGCTACTAAAATTGGGATTAATCAGTAAATCATCTGGAAGCAACTTTATTGGGATTTATTGATATATGTTATTCATCTGTCATGCTGTAATTTTTTAAATCTTTTTTGATACTTATATTCTAATACACCTAGATGTGTATCCATTTACATGCATATACAATTGTGTATTCCACCCCATTAACCATCCCATACAATAATATATTCACACTAATTTAAAATTCATTTCCTTACATCATTTTTAAATGTAGATGTTGCATTCTCTCTTATGTTCATATTATTAAATTACTGTCTTCCTCAAAATTGGTTACTGAGTTTAGTCACTTATTTTCTATTTGCTGATTTTACTACACAGAATGAAAAAATGTTAACATCCTGTAGCTTTCACCACAGGTAGATAGATCTGAATTTAAAAACTCTGATAAAGCTTTAGTACTAGTAGTGATTAGTGATTATTAGTTTGTGGTTCTGGTGGTAATCTGGGAAAACTTTAAATATTAAGTCTTTTAAAATTTCTCTGAATAGTATGTAAATGGGAAAAATAATTAATTTTCTGATGTGTATTAATGAATCTGGGTAGCCAGCCAGGTGTGCAAGAAGTTCTATATTTTACTGGACAATATTATTTCTGACTCTGTGAATACATTCCACCAATCTAATGGGAAATAAAAATAACTTCCATTTTTTTCTGTTTCTCCTTCCTCCACCTGGAATTGACCAGAAAATTGGAAAGGAATTTAGGGGTGACCTTCAGCTTGACTAGACTTGAAAGTTTTTTTTCTGATTCTAGGTCCCTTTCCTCCCTTCTATTAGAGCATTTACTTTAGAAAATTTGTAATTATAAATTCTCTGCACCTTTGAAATGTAAATCTGTTTAACAGCTTCTTTCCAGGGTTACACAATCCAGGAACATCCTTCTCAAGGACCTAAGAGCCATCCCTTTTTAAATCAAGAGTGATAGCAGGGACAGATGGCCTAATCTCCGAGGAAACCATAGGCAAGTTCAGGAAAAACGCAATGTGCTCGTCACACCTCATTGATGAACCTCCTCACTAATGTCTTCCAGTATTTTTCCACTAGCCCGCCCCAGCACTTAAAACACCTTTCCACCCTTTATTCTTATAGACTATCAGACACCTAAGTTTTCCATTTATCTTTGAAAATGACCTGTCCTACCACATTTGCTCAGGAGCTCACCTACACATTGGCTAAATTATTTTAATATGCTCCTCACCAGAATGCCCCCAGATCAGATCTGCAAGCAATAGAACCAAATCTGGTCAACTTATACAAAAATGGCATTTGCTGAAAGGGTTATCAAAACATCCCAGGGTAAGATCTAAATTGTGGTTGGAGGCTAAACAGTCAGAGCTACAGGGTAATGTTGCAAGGATTGTGATAATCCTGTCTCTGGTAGGCAGAGACACTACTCCTGGCTCTGGCAATTCTAGTGACTGTGATCTTGGCATACTGTTGCCTCTGCTTTCTCTGGAAACAAAAGTGGTAGCTCCTTTGGCTACTGATGCTGCTGCTGCTGATACACCCCACTGCCACCCAAGCTCAGTCTGAATCCATGTGGACCCAGCTACCTCATGGGTAGCCTTCTTGAGCAGGGACCCAGTTCTTAGCTACAAAGGGCCCTAGGACAGTGAACATTTTTGCATTCTATAGTGAAAGATGAGCCCTGCCACATAAGCTGAAAAATTCTAAAATTATTGAGAAGTGTTTTAGATGCGTAACTCTAAAATAATGACAAATCCCCACATAAGTCCCCTTTCCTATCACTCTTCTATAACTGTCTAACATAGCTTCCACTATCTTGCCATGTCCTTGCTTAAAAAAAATCCACTGGTTGCAACAATATGGATGAACCTGGAGAATATAACACTATATGAAAAACAAGTCAGACACAGAAGGACAAATATGACATAGTATCACTTAAATGAGAAATCTAAAATAGCCAAACTTAGAGAAGCACAGAGTAGAATAGTGGCTGCCAGGGATCGAAGGGGAAATGAAAATTATTAAAGTGTTCAAAGTTTCAGTTATACAAGATGAATAAATCCTACACAACTATTATATAGCATAAAGCCTATAGTTAACAAAAATGCATAATTAAAAATATGCTAAGAGGACAGACTGTATCTATGTTGTGCTTTTATCACATACACACAAAATAATACAATTATTATTATTATAAATAAAGATGGGAGGAAATTTTGGAGGTGATGGGTATATTTATAGCATAGATTGTGGTTTCATGGGTATACTCTTATCTCTAAACTCATCAAGTTGTGTATACCAAAAATGTACAGCTTTTTGTATATTAACTATACTTCAGTAAAGTGGCTTTAAAAAAACAACCTACTGACTCTCAGTAATTGCGTGAGACTAATATCCTAAATTAGGCACCTATGATCCTTCATTATTAGTCCACACAGTAACTATTCAACCTCCCTTCTCCTATTACTCAGTGTAAATCCTGATTTTTTTATTCTTCCTAGAACACAAAGCCCACGGCCAATCTTTTGCACATCTTACCCTATGGCTGGAATGCCCTTTCCTTAATTTCTCTGTGCAAATCATAAACGGTACACATTATTCAACTCTAATGATATCTGTGATGAAATGAAGGGTCTTCCTGCAACAGTATCCTGAGAAGACCTAATACTGCTTCTGGGTTCAGTGGGAGCACGAGTGATCAGTGACGTCGGCCGTGGCTGACGAGAAGGAAGCAACTCTCTCCTGAGAGATCTCTGTGCCCCCTGATGCAAATATACTGAACCTTCAAAACTCCAGTCAAATACAACTTTTCTATTAAGCTTTGCCCATCTATTTTGTTCCCCATGACCAATCTACTTTAAAAACTTGAATAGCACTTATTTTCCATACTCATTCTGACACTTTTCTATCACTTTGCACAGTATCAAGAACATCGCATCTCTGCAGGTACCACATCCCCCAGACAGTAAGCTCCTAAAGGCTGAGACTCTTTTCTTTCCTTCTTTTTCACATTGAGCTGTGCTCTGTCCTTAGCAGACTATCAAAAAGTTCATTTATTGGAGGAGCAAACACCACTGTGAACTTGCCTCAGATTTTTGTTTTTCTCTTTAAGATGCTGAGATCTCATATTCTCCACTGTGACTCTTATGGTATTTTCTGTGCTTCCTGCACATGGCTGGCTTCTCAAGTTCCATCATAATACGTCCCTGGCAATGATGCTGCTAGATAAACTGGCTCAGCATCTCGAGTGGCTTCCCCAATGTTCCTTGGAGCCCAGCAGCTGCTACAAATATGTTGTACTTGATTTCCTTGGCAAGCATATTATGTTCCCTCAGCTACCTGTTCTCACACCGCTTTGGCAAATTCATCCATTGTGACAAATGCCCTCTCTTTTCCACTAGTCAGTGGTTCAGTAAATGTCTTCACCAGGTATCCCATTGTCTAAAACTTTATATACGTTCGTTCTTCTTTTGTTGTACAACTGCATGTATTTCTTATTATTATTTCTTATTCCTATGTGCTAAGGAAAATGATGTCTCAGATTCTAAAGGAAAAATCCTCTCTAAAGTGTCTAGTGTAAAAAACCTACAGTAAATTCTTTTGAGTGTTATGGTTTTGAATTTTGACTGTGTGAGTATGTATACACATTAGCTCTTGGTGATTCAGCAGGAAATTCACACACAAAAAAGTTAGTTTAGGGAAGTATTGTATATATGTCTCTATATGCTTATAACCATTTTCCATAAAATAGCAATTTCAGAGAAAACCTGAATTACCTACATCCCTAGGTTTAATGTGCAATAAAGTAAAATGAACAAATCTCTATTCAAGTAAGAAGCTGTTTAATTGTCTTCTAATTTCTTTAAAGAGAAAATATATATTAAATATCTTTTAATATACTCATTCACCTCTTAAGTTTCCAGGTTACTGGATAGTTTCAATTCCACAAAATTTTCAAATTCCTAAACTAGCAACTCTAAAAAATTCACCTTTCCAATATTATCACCCACGCCCATAGATAAATGCATACCCTGAATCACTATCACATTCCATTCATCACCATCCTCAACATTCCTAACTTTACAGAACCTTCGAATTTGCTTCAAGTATTTCTTCATCCTGCAGTGCCCCCAAGCCCACCCTTTCACCAATTTTCTGCTGAGCCACCAAGAAACAGCTCATCTACTTCCTCTTCAGTTAAGCTCTCCTCAAATGTTCAAGGGTAATTATAAATGGTCCACTGCCTAAGTTCTCCTAGAACTATTCTCTATTAAAACTGACTAGATTTCAAGGTTTCTACATTATTGGTTTACAAAAGTCTCCGTGACTAGAGGCTGTCAGCTACAGGTAGTCAGAACCTGTTTCATCCTTTGTGTCTCTAATGCCTGGCATTGTATATGACACATATGATTAACTCAATAAGTATTAATAGAATAACTGTACGTTTGCAGTCACTTTTGATAGATTTTGATTGTTCTTTTTAAAAAAATGAAAGAGACATATATTTTTAGCATCATAGTGGATTATATTTCTTCAGTAACCCTCCCACTGAAAATAATTTAAAATGCTGCATAAAATAAAAAAAAAAAAAACTCACATCATTTAAAACCCTTTGCTGAATTGACAAGATAGTTAGAAATACCAAAGGCAAAAGTAAGAGCAAAGGAAAACCTTGGTGATTTTGAGGTTTCTTTTTAGTGTCTGTGGGAGACAATGTGTTAGAAGTAAGGAATGAGGTGGTGTTAACTCCGCTCAAATTAGTGAGTTGACCAAAGACCACTGAATAAGGCTGGCAAGCAAGGCTGCACATGGTCAGTGTCCTGTGTGGGGGAGAAAAGTGGCAAGAGAACTTTCCTTTCTCCCTTCATTATGAGGTAGAGGAGAAAAAAATAGTCTCTCTGCATAATATCTAACCACGAGCTCACTCTCCTCAAATCTGTGCCCCTAACTTGCTGTACTTGGATGGTTAAAAAATCCTCAAAGGGAAATTGTAAAGTGACTGCTAGCGAGTAGCACTTCTTGAGAAATGAGAATATAATGTGTTTCTGTGTGAGGAATCATCTAAGAAGAACCAAGACATACGTGGAAAAGAACAAGGGACAAACCATACCAGATACCAAGAACTGTTAAAATATTTTAATTAAAATAGTGTCAATAAGCACAAGAGTAGGGAAAAAGACTAATAAAACAGAATGGAGAATTCAGATTAGAGTGAAAATACGTAAAATGCTGTTCCATACATCAACATGGATGGATATTAAAAGTATGATATTGAGCATAAATCACATCACGAAAGAAATAAGTGACATATATTTTAGGAAAATATTCACATGTGGTAAAACAGTAAAGAAGTATAAAATAAGAGATTGAATAAATATCAAGAGAATGGCTACTCATGAGGAAATCAACAGGAATAAGCACCCAGCAGTCTTCTAAAAATCTGACTGTATTCTTTTGTTTATATAGTGTGGTGGGATTGGAGATGTCTGTGTTGTATACTCTTATACCTCCGTGCACATATGCTAGAAACACTGCTTTATTTCTTTATAATAAAAATTGGAATTTGAATTTGAGTAATTAAAATTTATTAATTAATTCAACAAATATTTATTGAGAACCTTCTACAGATGAAGCACTGTTTCATGTTGGAATACTGTGATAAACTAGATTGAGCTTTTACTTTGGTATGGCTGGCATTTTAGTGTCAGAAATAAAATGATGAATGTAACCTTTTAATTCACCAGTGAGTAAACTGAAAAGTCCAAAGTCCAAATGACTTTTATGAAGTTCTAAAATGAGGACAAAGTCCAGATTTAAAAAATGAAGCATTCTCCAAACAGACAGAGACTCAGGGACATGGACAATGGACTAGTGGTTACCAGAAGATAGTGGGTGAAGGAGGAAGGGGGAGGTAGACAGGGCAAAGGGGGTCAAATATAGGGGGGAAGGGGTAGGGTGAAGTGGTTAAAGGGGATCAAATACATGGTAGCTGAAGGAAACTGGACTCTGGGTGGTAAATACACAATAAAATATATAGATGTCAAATTATAATGTACACCTGAAAATTATAGAATTGTATTAACCAATGTTACCCCAATAAACTTAATTTTTAAAAAAATGAAGCATCTTGATAGTCATTTCAGTGCTTTCTCATTACAAATTCAGCTATCTACATGCAGAAGAAAGGCTATCTGATAGCGAGGTAGAGAGACAGATGAAAGGTGGAGAGATGGAGGAGGAGAGAGATGCATACTTGTATTACATCTAAACCAAAGCAACACAATATACAAAGGGAATGTTCGTGTAAGGATTTATCTGTTGGATGACAGCATATACTCTTTCATTGCTAAACAGTCCTGATAAAAGGCCATCTGCTGAAAAATGCAGCCATTAACACTCATTTTTATTTTAAATGGTAATGAAGACACTAAAACATGTCTTTCAATATTCTGAGTTAAATGGGAATAATTTAACATGGACAATCAATCAGTAATGAACTAGTAATAGCAGATTGTTTAAATAGATGAACTTTTATAATTTTTTAGTAGTGACCCAGTGCCTACAGCAATACCTGCCACAGTGTGTGTGTGTACATTGTTGTTCTGTTTTGTTTTATTTAATTCTGTCAGGGCTAACTGATGATTGATCAAAGCAAAGCAGTCTTTGTTAATTTGGGAAAGACCAGACCAGGGGGATACCCCTTATATTAAAAAGAGGGTGTGAGTTATGGCTTTATGCATCTTTAAAATTAAAACATGTAAAGCACAAAGAAGCACTTAAAATTCTATACAGACAACACCCACTTGTAAATATCAAGAAAACCTCCTATCTCATAATATGCAACTCCACCTATCCTTTTTCTAGGATTGACGATGCTGTATATGATAATATAATAACTCACTGATTAAAAGACTTAATGCAATATTCCCCAGGCTAATCTGATTAGTAATTTCAAAGGGCAATCGGTTAAGAACGATTGACTGTTTTCTCTTGAAGAGAATAAATAATCATTCAATAATTACAAATAGTTTGTTTTTCCCTTTTGTCTCTGAACCAGCAAGAACATAAAGTTGTTCTTATTCTGGGACAACAACAGTTATAAGAGACACGCTACATGATATAACACATTTGTACATAATGGGGATAGGAGATGGGAAAGAATTGGAGACACTATCGGGGGAAAACACAACCCAGCCTCAGATATCAATAGTAAACCAATGTGGATTTCTCTGAGGATGTCTTCAAATTTGATTTTCATAGAAATATAAAGTGCTTGCTACAAATGCAAGCTACAAATTGTGTATATTATTAAGTGAATGTAAAAGAATTGATTCAAAAGTACCTGAGTCTCTTATTGTTTCAAATCAGTCATTTAAAAAAAATGTTTATTAATAAAGTCAATTATTTTCCTTTTGTTGTAAGTAAAGTATGACTGGATTGTGAAATCATCTCCTAGTCAGAGAAAAACTTATTCTCATAAACATTCGTAAAAATAAATAAAATAGTGTTATGTGACCAAGAATTCAAAATTAGTGTGGAAAGTTCAGTATATGGTTTTAGTTCATTTAATATCTCTAATAAATAAACCTAATAGTCCTAAAATAGATTGAGGCAAATGGCATTTTAAAAAGCATGCAGCATTAATGTCATCATTATTTCTATTCTGAATCAAAATGACAGGATTACCAACAAAATATTCAAGTCCTTTTGATCTGGGAATATAATTTCTATGCTTAAAGCTCTACTAGTCAGGGATCGTTATAATACTTATTTCTACTTTGCTTAATTCAGTGCCAACTATAGACACAAGCATTTCAATAACTTACCATCATTACATCATATCCTTTGTGGGGGTTCAGGTTTTCAAATGTTACTTGAATCTACTTGCTCAATAATACTTAGTTCTATTTTATTAAAATCTTTAAATTTTCCTGCATCGTGTTCATTAATTTATTCTATAATATTCTACATGTTTGGGGTGGAAAGATGAATGAGACCCTGCCACTGCCCCTGGGATTCTGACATCCTATTCAGTGAGACAGATAAGAACTTAATACTTATGACACCTTGTGGAGAGTGTGGTACCCGAAGTGAGAAACACAGTGTGATGGATACCGTACGGTAACGTACCCACCACCATGCTCACTCTTTCTCTTTTACTAATTTCTTCTATTGGGATTTATGAGCCAAGGACCAATTGTTAAGCTAAAAACCGATTAACTTCCAAGCTGATGCAGAAACAGTTCTGACTGACTTCTCTAAGCGAGTGGAGAAGCTGAGTTCGTGGGAAATCTGAAAAGTCGTCGTCGGCTGCAGCGGTGATGAAGTGTGAGCTCATGGCGAGATTTGCCAGGCTGTTGCGGCTGACCTACACGACCTCCTGAGAATAACGGCTCCCAGTTTCCTTTGCTTTCTAAATCTGTCTGAATCGTGTGCGTTAGCAAGTGTTAACCCAGGACCTTGTGCTGGACAGTAAAGAAGACAAACAGAACGCAGTACGGATGATGTTCTGCTACGCCCCTAACTTACAGCCCTCTAGCACCAACACAGTTCTCTGCTTTACAATATAGATCTCTGAACTCTTGCTAGCTAACATCTAGGATAATCCTCGAAGGTGTAAAGCCACCACCACATCAGGCACTTATAATCCTGGTATTCCACTATAACTGACATGCGGGTGCCCCAAAAGCATCCCATCTGACCTTGATGTCACTGCAGCCAGGAATTGTTTTGATACTGAATTCTCATCAAAGAAATATAAGCAGACATCTGCTGGAATTGCCTCTTCCCTTTTCTCTTTCCTCATCCCTGGAATGTGATGTGATACCTGGTTCGGGGCCATTTGAGTTGTAACCATGAGGACAAAATCCACATGCTAGGAATGGCAGAATATATGTTGATTTTCCATGTCAAAACTTAACTACTACCTCAAATCTCTGGTTGTGTGAGATATAAAACACCTTCACCTATTTCAGCCGCTGCTATAGACTGTTCTGTTACACGTGGCTGAATGCAGCCCCAAACGATACAACAGAGAAGGGGAGGCTAATTCTGCTTGGGACATAAGGGGAGGTTCCTCATCGGAAAACTCAGGCAGGACCTTGAAAGAAGTACAGGAGCTCAGAAACTGAGAGTGAAAAAGTCTGAACAAAGTGGAGGGAATCCCAGCGTTTGTTCGATGCACAGGTTTTGGGGAGCGAGTGCAGGGGTCCAACTAATGCCCTCAAAAATAGAAAGGTGGTTGGAGATTGACAGTCAAGCGAGTCTAGCTTCACTTACTGCGCTGAATTATTTGTTGTTGACCTGACTTTATAACCATTTGCTTTAAGTTCTGGTTTAATAGTTGCTAATGCACACAATTCAGACAGATTTAGAAAGTGAAGGAAACTGGGAGCCATTATTCTCAGGAGGTCATGTAGGTCAGCCACACCAGCCTGACACACCTCACCGTGAACTCACGCTTCATGACCCTGCTGCAGCTGATGATGGCTTTTCAGACTTCCCACGAACTCAGCTTCTCCACTCGCTTAGCGAAGTCACTCAGAACTGTTCCTGCATCAGCCTTCCAGATGCTTACTCCCCCCAGTTCCTCCAGCATGAATGCAAGCCTGATTTTCATCACCAGCATTTTACTGGTGGTATATCATGCGTGAACAAACACACACTGGTGTACCCAGTCGGTAGGTACCGAGAGGCAAATTTTTCATTAGTCTTCATCTGGTTCTTCTGCTTCTATGATCTCCTATTCCATCCACTACACTATGACCAGAACATTCTTTCAAAGTACATATTAGACAGTATATTTTCATTGCTTCTAACCCTTCAGTAACCCACAAGAACTGATCCTGGGGCCCACTAACCAGTAGAGTAGAGCAGCCTCCTTCTGAGGAAGGTTTATGGACTTTCATGGTCAGATCCACGCACAGAGACCAACTTCAGCTCGCTCGTGACCTTACTTCCCACCTGACACCTATCCATCTAGGCACACCAAACTGTGTGGTTTCCTGTTTTAAAATGCTTTTCTGCACCTCTGTACCTTTGCCCATCCTTTTCTATGGAATCTCCTCCCTCGATCTTCATCTCAGTAAATTCCAATTTATTTATTCAAGACACAACACAAACTTCCCTGTGGTATGTTCTTTCTTTGCCACTACCTCCAACCTCCACCTGTAGGGGGCACTGCTAGCCCCCCTACAGGCTCCTCAACAGCTCACACACACACTCCTAAGACAGCCCGGTCATATTGTTTTCATTTGTACTTGTCTTTCTTCCCCAATAGGACATGACTCTTTTGTTAATAATCTTTGTAGCTTTATTCTTTAATAACATATCTTAAACAATTTTGAAATTGATGATTATGTTATTTTTAATTGAATGTTTTTAAGCAAGTAAATAACATAATCTGATTTGCATCTAGATAGAGACTGTCATTGGAAGGTGAAAGATTGGAGTGAGAAGAGACAAAAGGAAACTTGAGTCACCAAACTTATGATTAGAAAATGCATAAGAATGGCGGCATTTCTATTTAGAGCAGTAACAACTCACTATTTTGTATCTATGAATCTCCTGAAATCCATATATTCCTAGACATTTTCAGGCTGAGAACATGGTGACAGTTCACCAACACGTTTTAAAGCTCACTTAACTCTCCAGAGCATCCAGAGAGACTGCTGCTACCCTAGGATCACCATTTCACTGCACTAGGAATGTGTAGGACCCTCCAGGGTCAGGATGTGCCATGTTTTCAGGGCCATCAAAAGGCTCCCAGACATCAAAATACCTCTTCTACTCAATCACTAATACTTGAGGAATAACATCTGTTATCAAAAAGAGATAAGATATGAAACTGCCTGATAAGAGATTCATCACTCTGGCTCTGAGTCATATTTTTTAGTATGACTAGCAAGTGATTTTCCTATACCAGGCTTCATTGAATGCAAAGGGACAAACTGCCCAGGGTGTGAATAACTGAAACAGAAGGAAGAAAATCATGGAATTGAATATGCCAATTGAAAACTTTACATCTGTGATAATTTTGGCCTTGGATTGCCTTTCATTCACTCATGTAGTTATTTTGCAGAAGTTTGCTGTCATATACTATGTATGAAGGATATAACTGGACTCTAAGGACAGAGATAAAAGGTCATCATCAGTAATGTGTTAGACAATAAAGGGACTAATAGAATACAGCATGGATAATGTTCTGAAAGGCTGATAATACGTAACACTCTAGCACCAACATAATTCCCTGCTTTAAAATATAGATTTCCAAACTCTTGCTAGCTAACATCTAAGATAACCCCCAAAGGTATAAATCTACCATCACATCAGACACTTATAATCCTGCTATTCCACTATAACTGTCATGAGAATGTCCCATAAAGCATCCCATCTGACCTTGACATCAAGCATACTTGACCCATGTTATTTCCTACCTGATCCTCATAGGGCTCTATTTTCTTCAGTTAAATATTGCTTATATTTACGTACCTTGTAGAGCATGCAAAAGACTTACATTCTCAGATGTACTTCCACCCAAATTACACGCCAATAGGACTCTACAGTGACTCACTCCTATACTATTTACTGCCACTGCCACTGCCACTGCTATTCAGTTAACTGCTGACTCTTTTAATAAATGGAGTAGAGCACACAGCCCTGTCTTCCCTAAACCCAACAAATACACATGATCAGCATCCTCCGTCTCTCTGCCAGTTTCACGTCTCTTGCTATTTCACTTATATAAATGTTGAGCATTCACTGTGTGGATACAGCTGTTGTCCTTCTCAGAGAATCTTCTTCACGATTCTAGAAATTCCATGTCTCCCCTCACATTTGCTCTATACACTTCCTCAAACCCTCAGCTCAGTACCTAATAGTTTTCTTCAGCCTTCCTACATCAGTGATACAAGGATCCTATTTTCCAACTCCTCATAGGACCCCAAACCTGTTGCCAATAACATTTATAAATTCTAAGCTCCTACTATGAGCTCGCAGATGCATTTCTAGAGGGAAGCTCCATCTAGAAATGTCACTGGTCCGCCAGTCTTTAGAAACTGAAAATGACAAATTCCCATCACAGTTCTTAACATGCTGACCTTTGAAAACAACATTAAAATTACCTTTGTATTAGTTTTTAGCCCCTAGTGAAGTAAAAGCTCACTATATTTGAGAACAAGTCTAGTTTGTTCATTATTATATCTCCCACACTTTTCTCACTAACTTACACAAAATGGAAATGAAAAAATATGTTGAATGAATTAATGAATAGATGCCTAGATGACTCAACTAATTTAGGCACCCTTTAGGGTCCATCAGCTTTCCCGTTGAACTTCATATATCGAAGTCCAGAGCCCTCTCTGTGTCCCCTGGACTTTGTCACAGGGACAAGAAACAGCTCAATTTGTTACCAAGACTCTTCATTTAATCCTACTTCCTGCCAGGGAGACTCCTGTAGCCACGTCTTCCCTCTGCTCAGCTATCTCCTCAGTGATTATTATCTTTCTCATGTTTAGAGAGCTAAAAAAATTATGACTCTCCTAATAACTTTTCTTAAAAGTCTGCCTGCAAATTGTTTTATTTTAAAAAAATAATCATTCATTTTGGGAATAAAATTTCAGGAAAAAATAGCTAACCAAAAAACACACTGGGAGCAACATATTTTTCTAGTCGTTTCCTATGTTAACATTTTAGAAAAAAAAAAAAACACCTTAGACATGTTGTATACTAAATACTCAGGCTCCGCTACATCAAAAAAGTAAAACATAGCCATGTACTTTTGTTAAAATGCTGCGTCAAAAGAGACGTAGATTGTAAATCACGTTGTGCGATCATCCTGCCAAGTCCTGATGAAACCACCGGCGTCCACACACAATTTCATACGGAGAAGCAGATACATGGGGAAAGGAAGTAAAATGTACCATGTCATACATTTAAATTTATTTCCCACATGCTGCTCTCAATAATGACATGTGGCTGCAAATATGAAAAGGCTAAGAAAGGGGTATCTCCCAGCATTCTCTTATCAATCCTAGCTTCAGCACTACAGAAACCACAGCACCATAGCAGCACCGCAATGCCTTAAAAATGTTGGTACAATGTCATATGTCAGAGAGAGAATGTGTGTTTTACAGGCAGCGAGAGAATGCATAAATCATGACTCTGGCCCTACAGCTATGTGAGTTTGGAAAATTAAAACTTCTTAGGGACAGAGGGTGGGGGGAGGGGGTTGGGGGAGGTAGGGCAAAAGGGGTCAAATATGTGGTGACAGAAAGAACTCTAACTATGGGAGGAGAACATACAGTGTAAATATATATATGCCTTACTGTTCAAAAGTACAGCTGAAACTTACTGGATTTCGTTAACCAATGCCACCATTAGAAAATAAATAAATAATTAATTAATTAAAAATAAAACTTCTTAGGAAGTTTCCCCACCTGCAAAGTGAGGCTCAACGACAGGATCTAATTCAAAGGGCTGTCATAAAGCTTAAAATAGATAAACTATGCAAAATGTTATTATAGAGTTTGGCACCGATAAATACTTCAAATTATTATAATTAATGTGCTATATTTGCCAATTAATTTTGAGAAAAAATGACTCAGTTTTGCCCAAGAAATACTTCCAGAAGAAAAGAGATTTTTCTCATGTCTCTGTACTCCTTAATCAACAAAGGTTCACATACTTAATGCTAATATGAAATAACATTATGACAGGTTCTCTTTTCCAAAAAGTATTTGTTAGTATGAGCTCAAATAAAGCAGACAAAATTTAAGCATGACAAGTAAGTAAATGTTAGAAAATATTCTATATAAGATTAAGGTTTTATCTTTGTAGAATTTAGCAATCTATTGTCTATTTAATTGAAGATTTATTTCAAAGACTGTCTAAAGAATACCAAGTTAATTCATTTTTTCCTGTAATGAGAAATATGTATTAACTTTTGAAATATGGTCTGAGCCATTTTCTCTTTTTATTTCAAGGACATTTTAGACATTTCTGCAATTCAGTCTTTTATTGTAAAAATATGCTAGTAAAGTACAAAGGCTTGTCTATATCAATACCTGATTATTCAGGTGCTAAGACAAAACTTTAATAATCGGTGATAATAGCATTCTATGTTATTTTAACAGAGAATACCAGTGTATCTTTAATGTGGTAATCTCTGATTGTACTGCATTCTTTACAAAGCTTCTTCAGAAAGATCCAGAGGAAATATTATCTTTCACATTAAATGATATTCATGTTTAACTGATTATCTTTGAGAAAAGAAAAGACTCATTTGTGTTCATCAGACTCTCTTTGGAAAAAAAAATACTTTACATCAGCAAGCAGCAAGACATATTTTATTGTTGTTCACATATGATAAAATAAAAGGGAGATAATCACATTGACAAATTTACTCTGCTCTATTAATTTTGGTAATTAAACTCAAATTGGCCATTCTGGAAGCAAAATATAAAACTGTGCCTTATAAGCAAGCATAGAAATGCTGGAATATTTACTTATTATATTTGTGATAAGAACACTTAATACAAGATCTATCTTTTTAGTAAATTTTTAATAGCACAATATAGTAGTGTTAACCAAAATGATAATAAAGATAGTGGAAGGAAACTTTTGGAAGTGATGGGTATGTTTATGGCGTAAACTGTGGTGATAGTTTCACGACTATACACATCTTTCCAAACTCATCAAGTTCTAAACATTAAACATGTACAGGTTTTTGCATGTCAGTCATAACTCAATAAAGTGATTTTTTTTTTTAAATGCTGAAATTTGTTTCAAATCCTCTTATTAGGGGCCGTTATTCCAAAATTTCTCTAAGCTCTTAAAAAATATTGTGACTTAGAGATTTCTTATTTCCTGGAATCTGCTAAAAAATTGAATACTTAAAAATGATATGATTTCTATAATTTAGATTGCCCATGTGAAAGTACTGAGCTCAAAACATTTAGCTACATAAAACCACTTAATTAAAAAATAAACAGCAACACATTATTTGACTATGAAAGTTATTCATTTTCATGCTTTTAAGATTTCCAAACTTTTTAAACACTATGCCCTTCTTGACAATTTTCAAATGAAATGTTGAGGAAAAAAGAATGACTAATGAAATTAGGATATCCCAATTACCTTGTAACTTTTCCTCTTAATCACTTGAACGCAAATCAAATGGTTTTTAGAAATAGCAGGGATGCTCTGCCAAAATGTAATTGGCTGTAACCACTGACTAAATTTATCCTTTTTGTGCCTCGTGTTTAATTATTTTACATTGACACCTTATCCTCACTGGGATTACTTCATGAGGTCATAGCTATCTATATCCTGTATTTCGATCTGGCACTAAGAAACATGGTTCCTGCTTTAATTTATATAGCCAATGGGAATACCTGAAACCTAACATTCTTGAATACACATTACTTGGGAATCAAAATGAAAATTAATGTGTTGAAGAAATTTCTGGTCACAGCCTTTGGTTCATAATTAAGGAAGTATTTTTTTGCTTGTGACATTTCCCCACCAAAGTTATTATCTGCTTTAGTCTGCTCACACGTCATTAAATTATAGTCACTGTGGAATAGAAAAGTTCCAGAAATGAGTGTAGGGAGTGGGGCAGAAGAAGACAGACAGTAAGATGCTCAGTGAAATCTGCAAAGCTTGGGGATAAAGAGAAAAAAAAAAACACTTTCTCTCCTATATCAGACATTCCAAATTTTGTGACAAAAAACTAAACAGTCATGGTAGTTTCAATTTTCAACCAAGGATTTGGTTGTCAAACTCTTACCAATTTAACCTTCTGGAGAGAAATGTAATGTCACTCAGGGTTGAGGCAGAGTAAGTGCACGTTTATGTGAAGGTAAGTATGTTGACATACTGTCATGAAAAACTACACTTTTCTGTATGCTTGCTAAAGGTCAAAGACAGAATACATGTGTTATTTTCTTTTCCCAAGCACATAGCAAAACAAAGGAACTGTATACCAAAGATACAATAGTTTAAAATATATAAATTGTTTCAAAAAGAATGAGTGAAAACTGAAAATATTTTAAGTAATCTATAATAAGTCATTGATACTTCTGGTAGATGAATTCAAAGCAATCATAAAAATGAACAATTAGGACCAGCACAGAAATGTGTATAAATATTCATAAAATAATGTTAAGTAAATAAGATTAATACAAAGCCTATATTTAATTAATTAAAATTAATAAGGTCTGGATGAAAATAAAAATAAAACACTTCATGAATTATTTATTAGAATTAACAGAACTTTCTCCCTAAATGTCTTTCATATACTTTTATTGTTTACATAAAGTTTTGTGCAACAAAATAAAATAAGAATATAGAGAAAGTGTCTTATGTATTGTCAATTATAATAGCCAGTAAAAGAAGGCTAGAAAATAATAAGAACATAAACTGAACATATTCACTCTCTAAAGGCCAGAAATTTCATTTCTAGGCACATAAACAACAAAAATATGTATATACAGTCATCAAAAAACATGTTCTAAAATATTGTTGATAGCACTATTCATATTAGCTCCAAACTGGAAACTATTCAAAAACTCATCAAGAGCAGAATACATAAATAAACTGTGATATTTACCCAGTTGAACACCATACAGCAATGAAGATGAACCTTCTACAATATGTACTGACATACGGACAAATCTCAAAAATGAAATGTGGACCAAGAGAGAAGTACATACTCTTTTGTCTCTGGCTTTGCTCACGCAGTACTATGTCTGTGAGGTTCCATTTGTAGAAGTAATTAAAATCCACAATAAACCCTTCCAGGACAAATGTACAACATTTCAAGCCATGGAAAAATATTTGCTAGAGAAAACTAAGAATCTCAATGCACTATCAGGAGTCAACAAACAGATCAAACTTGAAATATTCTACAAAATAAATTCATTTTTACCTAAAGATCTTTAACATAATAATTATCCCTTATAATAAAACCTATGTTCATACATATTCATACACGCATACTGTATGTGTATACATTATATATGTATACGTGTGTGTACACACATGAGGGACTACATTTACTAGCCCTTCGACCTTTCTCTCTCCAGGTGAGATGGGAAGACTTTCTAGCAATGGGATGTAAGCCTAAGGGACGCTTTGATTAAGAACAAGTGTGCTTTCTTAACACTACCCACCCGTCTGCCAACAACATCCAGAAAATCCAGAACAGGACTCCGAGGTCCTAGATGATGGACAAGTTGTAAGATGAACAAATCCCAAGTCTCTGCATCTCTACAGAGAAGGCCGCTTGCCTAGCAGAATCATCTGCATTGACTGAACTGCTCCATGAGCCAAAAATAAACTTCTGTCGGGGCAAGTCTGAAATTTTGAGCTTTATTTCATAGCAAATTAAAATATAGTTTAATATAGTGTTTTGTTTGTTTGTTTGTTTGTTTGTTTTTTGTGTGGTAGTGGTGGTGGTGGTGGTTTTCAACGCTGGCTTAACCCAGTTTTGAGACCCTGGAGAGGCTGGTCAGTTTCCCTTTCTGAGCAGCTGGTTAAGACCACACTTCTGGGCAAGCCCACGCTCCAACCACTTTTCTTATTGGGCTCTTACACACCAGGCCTCTAAGCACCTGCCCTAAACAACCTTGCACCAGGTACAAGACAACTAGAGACAGTCCTCAGGGCCCCAGAGCTCATGGAATTATTCAAATGAGTCAACCCACAAGGAGCCCAAGTAATCTAGGCAAACTCAGTCCCCTTGCACATCAGGTGACCCTGTCTCTAGGGGCAGCTCCCTGTGTGACCCTGCCTAACAGCCTTCTCTTGTTTTGGAGCAGTAAGTAACAAAAAATTCTATCCAAGTATTGTGTCCCACCACCAAAATAATGTTAAACCTTATAAAACATGAATTCAGGCTAGCTTAATTAAAATTCAGCCTGAGCTTCTTTTTATGAAACGTAGTCGCTTAGCATTCATACATTTAATACCTGCATTTTTTGCCCCCAAGAATACCAAAGATTCATTAAATATAGTAGTTTGTGGATTTGCTGAGACACAAATTTGAATAACTTCAAGGATCGTGGCTTACACATGCTATTTAACTAGCAATCCTGTTTATCTGCCGCCCAGCATCTGCATTTCAGTGTGGTTTTGCTCTTGCCTCAGAATTATCTTTGCAGAAAATATAGTAAAGTGCTAAAATCTGTATTTCTTTGTGAAAAATAATCATCAGTTAAAAGATAGATTTTAATGAAATTTAAAGGAGGGTTAACATGGCACAAGAAACAAATGACTCACCACAGAAATGTAATTCAGGAATAAATTAAGAGCCTGTATAAATGCATTAATTTTCTTGAATTTCATGTTTTTGAAAGATATCTACCACATCCCTCCAAAGTAAGAACTAATCATATAAATGTATATATATTGCAAATAAATATGTAGTTCTATTTTTTTATCTATATGGCTTTATCTTTTGTCAATCAACTATTTTTCTTATATAGTACTAATTCGAAAAATGTAACTTATTTAAGAATAGAGGATGATTATGAAAAATTAGTAGCTAAAATTTGGAAAAAATAGAAATTTTGATATCTATTCATTCTACTTACCTCTTGTTGACTTAAAGAAAAAGGTAAACTGACAAAAGCTCAAAATTGTCAAAAAGAAAGATTAATTTGGGAAGATCATAGAAACTGCATTTTTGGAAATGCAAACTGTAGCAAGCCACAGGCAAGTCTGTAGAGGGTTTGGGGTAGGCTGTGTTTATGGGCAGGGAATGTAAAGAGGGAAATAGCTCAATTAGAGTCTGTTAAAATCATTAAAAAGAAAAAAAACACAGAAACCAGCTTTTGAAAATTCTGCGGGCAGACAAAATTGGTCCAGTCATACAAACAAAGCTCAGTTCAGCTTATTTTGTGAGATCAACCTGACCTGGGTCATTTCTTATTCATGTCTCTGGAAACCATAAGCAAAATTTCCCAAGGTTGAAATGAGACAATCCCTGACCAACTTCCTATCATTTAAGAAAATTCCAATACTATCAGTTTTCTGTCATCAGGCATTTATAGGAAGTCAGTCTCTCAGTCCTCATGTTTTGTTTTCTCAGGGGCAAATAACTGAGATTTTCCATTTTATATCTTTCAATTTTAGACTGAAAGTTTTTCATAGTGCAAAAAAAGAATATCTGAGACCATTTGACTAATAAATTTGCAATTTGGTACTTCTCGAACATGCGTGGGAAAGAAACATACATTAATTTTGAAAGTTAAAAAGAGCTCCGAATAAAATATACATACTGTCACATACACGTATTTATTGTACGAATAATATCTATTTATATGTGTGTGTGTGTGTGTGTATTAATTTAGTTAAATCACCCATTAAAGATTCTAAACATTGGCTATGCTGCACTACTCAACTGCACATTTAAACCATCAGCTCGGGGACACAATGCAGTACAGGGGCGAAGGCCACAGACTGTGAAGCCAGATTGCCTGGCTTTGCATCCCAGTTACTCTGCTTGCCACGTGATCTTGGATGAATTACTCACTTGCTTGGATTTCAGTTTAAACATCAATAAAACAGAGATAGTAATATTAACTACTTTATCGTGTTGTTGTGAAGATTAAATGAACGAATATATATAAAGTGACTAGAGCTAATTAATTCTACCTATCATATTTATTTGATACAACTGAAAGAGTAGAAGTAAGGAGATTCTAGCTCTGTAGCTAATTTTCTATATAATCTTAAAGCTGTTATTTATAAGTTTATATCTGAAAAATAAGAAATTTGGGCTATACATATCCTGAGGTCTTTGTTAGCTCTAAATTGAAGTCAAAAAACATTTTAAAGAAATCACTTGACCGTCACTTCAGTTATTACCTACCCCCAATCACATCCTCATAAAATGTCTTACTTGGCTGCATGCGAAATCGTTAGTGTTGTAGCTGACTGGTCGGAGATGGGTTTTAAGTGAGTTGGCTGCTAAGATCGTTCCCGTTTCATATTATATTTTCATTGCTATCAACATAAAAAGATAGGAAAATGGTGAGTTTAAGAAATTCCATTCCATAAGAGATATTATTTCAGACTTATGGAGCAACAATGGAAACCAAGCAAAAATACGTTTGCATTGGTATTTCCCACACTGTGACTGACTCTCTCAAATTTATCTTAACTTCTGAAGTAGTATATTAATGACATCTCATTGACAATATCCAAAATAAAATTTTCTTTTGTTAGGCTAGCTCACCAATAAAGAGCACTGTCTGTTGCATATAATAAACTCAGCATAACACCTGATTCTGTATTTACATTATTGTACCGTATTAACGTGAATTTGTAATAATAATAAATAAAAAAAGATCGTTTAACAGCAGTTTCAGATAACAAGAAAGCGTTTGTGTAAGGTTTTCAATGGTAGAGATAATCAAAAGTACCTTTTTCTTTCAATATGGCCGTCATCCAGGAATGTGGCTATGGCCAAAAGATGCCTGTGGAAATTAAGCTGAGGGATAGTACCACTTGGAAAACGATTATTAGTCAATTACCAACTTTTACATATAATTCCTTTCAATCCTCACTTACTGAAGTCTGTAACTACTGTCATTTTGCTAGAGATTGCACCACATTTAATCAGTTTTTAAATAATATACAGATGGCCCTTGTTCCATAAAATCTCTGGTTTCTCTCCTTCACTGACCACACAGTCAATAGGCATGAATCACAAAGCCGAGACTTAATGTTTTCTTCAATAAGCCTGGGGCAATAATAAATCAAAGGTTCATTTCCGGAGATGGTGAACCTCATAGACACAAGGCTGCGGAGAGCACACATCTGTTTTATGAAAGAATGTTGCTAATGGCGATCAGTTACACATTACTGCATAATTTTCATTCATCTTTCATGGGTCAAAATCTTATTAGGTTAACTATTTCTCGTTACGAAAGTACAGGCTGCTTTAACGAGACAAATACATAATACTCTGGATTTACTCAGGTCAGACGTAAGCACTGCAAAATTGTTCTACTTTAGCTTCCTGATGGATCTTAAGCAGAAGGCAATAAACTGAACCTGACTAACCACAGCTAGTATAAAAAGACTTTTCGGAGAAACATATTGGCTTTATTTAGAATATATTTCAATAAGAGCTGAAGAATAGAAACTGACAGAGCTGAAACATCTACAGAATGAAAAGGGGTTGAAGAAAATGAGGAGGAAAAAGCCTGAGGTCTCAGGCTGGGTGGGGAATGAGAAAGGAAGAAGAAGACCCCATGGGGAGCGAGAACACCAAGGAGACGCTTCAAAGGAAACACACGTGTGAGAAGTTTTCAGCTGAAAAGTAGTGCTATGTGATTTTGACACTTCCTGATGACCGCTGAAGTTTTCAATTGAATTACCCTCTACAAAATTCTATTTTAAACTTGGTATGAATATATTTTTATGGAAACAGAGAGGAAGCCCTAATCTTGCAATGAATGGGATAGGAAAGGGATCCTAAGAGTAGAAGGCAAGGGCAAAGAACAGAAGAAAACACTACCCCTAGGGATTACGGCACTGAACATGGACCACGTCCCCAAACCAGGCAGGATTCATCAAAATCCATGCGACTCCAGTCAGGTTTACAGAATGGATGCTTAGCACTTGTGTAAGTAAGACACTAAGGGGTGACACCTGGAGCACACACCGTTAATAGCGGAGAGGCACCGAGGCCTAGCATGCATAGTGTAAGAGACTTTTCCTTGAAGAAAGCATCATCTAGGTGAGACCTGAAATGTATAAGGGAAATATCCAGGTGGAGGAGAAATGAGAGTGATGAAGGCAGAAAGAAAAGGCGGGTAGGGTGTTCAAACAACAGCCCAGGTGAAAGGATACTTCTTATTCAAGGAGTTAAAACAACTTTTGAATTACTATTTTATAGAACAGGAGTATAGTATGTTTAGGTGTAAAACAGAGGAATATACAAGTCATATAAAAAATAGTTCTCTAGTTTATACTAAAAAGTTTGAACTTCATCCTGAGGAAAATAGGAAATAATTAAAGAATTTTAATAGAATAACAACAATATCACTGCATCCCACTTAGACTCAGAAAAACAGACCCTTGTCCATGGCCTCCTCTGTCCATGTCTCCACACAAAGGACAAGGTGTCCAAACGGCCCAAGGCAGGAAGCCAGCTGGCACCTATGCCCACCCTTCCAGAACATGCTGTGTACACTGACACGGAATTCCATGCCCAGATGATCTGAGCTGCTTCTCTGGCCTGCCTGGTCTCTTCCCCAGGTCTGCCCCTGAGAGGAGATCTCACCTATGGGCTTATCTCTGCACTCCAGGGGAAGTCCCTGAATGGCTGTTAAGGGAAGGATGGCTGTGGGCAATGATCAAATATGCAGGTAGGTGCGTCTATATATAAATGCCTGTAATGGCACTTGTTACCTTGGCTGTAATGGATGGAGCCTGAAGGCAGAAAAGGAGAAGGACAATGTGTCTCCATTTATACTCTTGCTTAAGGTCCACAAATTTTGGAACTAGGCCAGATTATTACATTTGTGCTTTAAAAGATCACTCTGTCTATTCTGCAGAGAATGGAATGAAGGCACAAAGGACTGGTAAAAATAGAGTATTAAATGATCTCTTGAAATATTCCTGGAAAGAGTTAACATGGTCTAGTCCTAGGCGGTGACAGTGGGAATGGGGATAATTTGATAGAACTTGGTGTTGGATTGCTATGTTTGACTAAGATGGAGCTATAAGTCACAAATAATAGCTAAGTTTCTGGTCTTCACAACTGGATTCATGGCAATAGCTTTATTGCAAAAAAAAAAAAAGAGGAAAAATAGTTTACAGACAGATGATGTTAAGTTCAGTTTGGAGAATAATGAATTTACAGTGCCTGTGGGAAGTAAGATGAAGCTATTCGACAGGACATTGGATTTTGTGATCTAAAGAGCTATGTACTAGAGAAATCAATCTGGGACTTATTAGCAAATGATAGTAACTGATGCCCTGGGAGTAGATGAAATCTGAAGAGTGGCAGATGAGAAGAGAACCAAGGGCAGATCAGTAAGTAAAGACAATTAAGGAATAAGAATTTGAAGAGACTTTCGCTATTAAATGTGTCCAGTGACATAGGTAGTGTGTTGCAAAGGATGTTAATGAAATCAGGTAACTAAAATGAATAACAAAAATTAATTCTTAAAATGAATTAAGAAACTTAAATACAGATTATGCTTTAATAGCCAACACCACTAATCCTGGGAGTATAGCCTGCAAAGATGTGCAGCAATTTTAAAAATGCTATTTAATACATGCAATGCATGAGCCAGCGTTAGCACCCCACTTTCTACCAAAGATATTCTTTAAATGGCTGTTTTCAAGGATCATGAAAATGTGCCTTATTTAGTAATTATAATTTAAATTGAAAGTAATTTAATTGTATTAAAATCACTTATGTATTCCTCATTGAGTACTATATGCCAGGCATCATGCTGAGAGCATTTATTCATAATCTCATTGAATCCTCACGCAAAAACTATAAAGTAGCTACTATTATCTATTTTTCACAAATGCACAAACTGGAGTTCAGAGAAATTAAATAACTTGACCGTGATCACTGAGCTCATAAATAGCCAAATTTGATTCTGAACTTAGACTGATTATCATCAACTATCTTAGCATTAGAAATTTATTTTAGTGCCATAAAAAAAAAAAACGGAGATAATGATACTCTTAGTAGTCGACTGAAGTTTGAATGGCCTTCCTCGACTTACCATAATTTATGATAATAAATAATTTCAGGGCATCCACATATTGACTTTCTTATAATATGCTCAACTATTAAAGAAAAAAATGAATCGACTTTGAATTAGCTTTTATTTTCAGCTACATAAGTGAACAGAATATAATCAGTTATAATTGAGGCATTTAAATATTAATTTATCTTGGTATAACATCCAATCATTTCTTGGCACCTGTACAATTCAAATTATGTAGGGAAATCTTAATAACATAAAAGAATTTAGAGAAAAACACTATTGGAATATGTGAAAAATTCCTAATTCTTTTTTTTTTTTTAATAGTGACATTGGTTAATGAAATCACTAAGTTTCAGGGTATACAATTCAACAGTAGGCTAATTCTAAATAAAATCATAAGGAGTTAAGTTCTAGGTAAAGTAACATAACATAAGATAAAATAAAATAAAGTAAAAAAAAATAAAATATGTAAACTGAAAAAATTTTAATTGACCCATTGATTACAATCATGCAACATGACACTACCAAAAACTTGAAACGTATTTTCACAGTTAAAAAATCCTCCTAAATTATGTACACTAAAAATTTGTTTAATAAACATTTTCTCCCTTTAAGCATAATAGCAAATTTTGGCATATTCACATCATCCTAAATTCCTAATTAGTTCATCTTACGTAATGAGATATGACACTTTTTGACACTGTAAGCACCTTCATATGCTAATTTAAATATAAAGATGAGATACTCAAATGGGTTTTAGTGAGCCATGTTATGAGGTAGGTCATACTGTAAAATTGTATGACAACACTGAGCAATGTAAGGTTGATGGAGAATATCAATAAACAAACATTTTCCTTCCAGGAGTAGAACAACAGAAACTTAAGCAAGAAATAAAACACATACTGGGGGAGAGGAAAATATTTACTTTGAGCAACCCAATTTAATAAGGATGCTCTGTCTACTCACATATTATATATACATAAAACATTAAACATCCATTATTGTTTCTTTGGACTGATACGTATGCACATAGATTTGAAAGAGAAAGAGAGAGCTAGAAAAAGAGAGAGATATTCTAGTAAAGAAGACAAACAGGTAAATCTATCATTTCTTAAGTATTGATTTGAATAAACATTTTAGCCTTCTGAGATCATAATCTCTTTTTCCATAACCATCATTGTCAATAATGAAATTTTATTGAACCAGAGCTGCCCAAAACATGAATACTCTCTTCAAGTACATTAGGTTTTCTTAGATATTGCATCAATTTTTGCATACTCTGAGGGCTTCTAATTTGTGAATGACTCTAATATACTGAGCTTCTTCCCCTACCTTCTGATTTATCAGGTTTTTATATACTCTAAGATGATTTTAACATTCACTAAGACGTGCTAAAAGGGAGAAAGAAGCATTAGGGATAGTATTACCGATGTGTCACCAAACTAAGAAAAGATATATGCTGCCTTTGCTTGGGGATTACATGCTTTTTATGATAACCCTATGCTCTCACCTACCTATCTATCCACTTTTAGAGTTTTATAACTCTATACCACACATTGTATTTTGTGTTTAGAGTACAGAAATGAACAACACAGATCCTAATCTCAAGGACATCAATGCCTATGGGGAAAGAAGTGAAAAAAAACAAACAAACAGATTACAGTACAGTTCCACACTGCTCTCATAAAAGCATGACCAGTCACTTCTATACACACCTAGATTACTGCTACCTGTTCCAATGCAAGAATGGTTTGCAAAAACACTCTTCTACCCACGGACCTGAGGTGCTCCCCACCAGAGCCACAGTGATCTGAGCAGGCCTGACAGCACCCCCGTCTACAAGCTAGAGAGAAGCCTCTGGTTGTGAATCATCCAGGGCCAGAGCTAGGCTACGTAAAATGCTTTTTTAATCTTACTCATATATTTTAAAAACCTCTCAGAGGCTTTCCCAAATTTAAAAACAATTCTAGAAATTGTGTGACAGTTTTAGTAATATATAAAGCTAAAAAGAACTCATGAGCTATCAAAAATAAATACATTTGAGCAAACATGCTAGGGGAAAAAGTCATTATTTTTCTCTTCTCTGTGAAGAAAAAGATATTGTAATATGACTTGGTAATGTTCTGGATTTTTGTGATGTTTGTGGGTTTTAATCATTTTTTCAAATGTGATGCTAATTATGATTTCTTTCTCATTCTAAATACTCATTTTTGTACTTAATTATATATTTATAATTTTGCATTTCACTGTTAAAAAGAACCCCTGGAATCGTATAACATTCAGTTTCTACAAAACCTAATTATTCCTAATGTCCTCATCACTGCCATGGAGAAAGAAAAACAGCTTGAAAACATTTCTTTAATACAGCTACACTGTGTAACATTAAAAAAAAACAGAGAAGAAAGTTATTGAATACTATTCAAAGATATTTATGAAAATTACTTATCAATGCTCCACTGACATTCTAATTTCTTTAAATGGCTTTTAATCCGCCCAATACTTTCATGATAGGTAACACTATTTCAAAGCCATCATTGCTATGTGACAAATTTACATGAATTGTGCAATGCTTTATCTACAAATTATCTATTTAAAGGCATGTTAGTCTTCTTAGTCTTTAAAAACAATTATTATCTACTGCTTTGGAAAAACACAGAGATTATAGTACGATGTACATTCTTCATTATTGCTTAAGCAGAAAAAATATACTGAACTTCAAGTTCTCAAAAATAATAGTTATTTTCCAGGTATAATGGTAGCTTTAAAAAAAAAATCTTAGTTTTTGTTCTTTTTAGCAAGTACATCACACTGACACATTACAGCTAAAACTACTCCTAGGTGCCTTTGAAGGACAGAAAGCCCCCAATATTCATAAAAATCACTGTCCAAATATGTCAAGTGTAATCTTCGCAGGTTTAGAGATGAATAAGTGAAAAAGCTCATTTTGTAAAATGTTAATTGTGCAGTTAGTGCTGGCCTGAAGCATCTCAAAATTGCAAAATACTCCCTACCAGACAATATGAGAAGGGTCACCTTCCAAGCCTAGCAGAATGGGAAGAATGGATTTCTGAAAACTAACCACTTTGATAACATTTCTCCTTAGGGCTGAGCAAATTTGATATATAGACATTATCCTTTTGAAGTCATTTATATCCTAATTTATCAAGATCAATATTTTAAACTCTATAACTATAGGTTTTTATATTTTATTACCCTCTAATATAGGAATTTATAGTATTAAAGAACTGAATGGGTATGTTTTCATATTATTTACATCTAGAAATGTATGTCAGATTATTTACACAGGAAAATTTCCAGACGAGGTATCTATGTTTAGGTCTTCAGAAAAACAAAACACAGAAAAATTCCTCTGAAATCTCTTAGATGTAAATGTGTATGTAGAGTGCAAATGTCTCCATTTCATATCACCCCTACCTTTCTCAATTCTTTCTATCCCCTTTTAAATTTTCATCGAAATAACAATTTGGACATATATGAAAAGGCATACATGCATCTAACAGTACAGAAAAATATGGATAGCCATTGATTATATGCCAGATTCTGGAAGGAGTTTACACAAACTATATCACAAGAAGACTGGATTTAAAAATCCAATTAGTGTCATGTTATTATTCATATTCTCCCTCTTGTTTTAACTATATAGTAGGTCATTGTTCCCTTAAATATCAAGCAACATTGTTTATATAAAAACATCTCACCATGCTTCATACCTATTTTAACTTAGAAAAAGAGAGAGAGAGAGAGAGAGAGAGAGAGAGAGAGAGAGAGAGAGAGAGAGAGAGAGAGAGAGAGAGAGAATAGGAGCAGTTTTCCAGTAAATGTTATTTGTGTTTTTTTTGGTAACAAAATTTAAGTGTTAGTTTCTGAACTGCAAAACAAAAGTAACACTTCGGTTTCTAATCTAATGAATCGTTTAATTTCACATTGTAAAAATTCCACTTAAATTCATATATCTGCTAAATTAAATCTTGAAAATTAAACTCTTGTTTTTCTTATCGATCAATCAGAATTATGTTTGACTGGGTGATTAATTGTGGTTCTGTGCTTATAATACACAAGAAACTGCCTGAAGCTTTAGCTTAATGTGTTTTTTTTGCTAAATCTATTAATAATTTAATCATCTGGGCTACCAATTAAATTTCAATCATTCTACAGTTGGTTTGAGGACAGTTTCCCTAATAAAGTATATACGAACTACCTGCTGTGGTAGATTTTTTTTTTAAGTTTCCAGACTATTCCTCCTAAAGGTATAAAAGAAAATGAGAAAAAGTAGTATTCTTCACAGACTTCATCTTGATCTTTGTAGCAAGAAAATAACTTAGCATTTCACAAAAGATGAACTAAATTGACATCCTGCCATTTTAATAAGCTTCTGTATTAGCCTGACCCTATCTGTACACATTGACTGGAACACTGTGCTACATACTCTTTACAAAAGGTTCAGAACAAATGGCCCTGCTGTGCAGTAGTCATTACAGGACAATTTAACTAGTGCTTATGGGTCTTCAGTTGTTGAAAGAAAAGAGGGGGATTATCCAGAACTAATAAGGTGGCAATGACATTCAGTAGATCAAGATAAAAAGCAACAGAAAAAGTAAGGAAAGAAAAAAAAATGCAAGGGAATTGGCAAATCTTTCTGTCCCATGAGTTAAGATCAATTTAGAACCACAAAATAATTCCTCAGGTCACTGCTGGAACATCTTACCATCAAATACAAAAATATTTACTTGAATCACACCTGAGATTTACATAACAACTAGTTAGGCCACTAAGAACATAAATCACGTTGATAATATTCTAAAATGTCCCCATCTTTTCTCTTGCAAGTTGGCGAATGTGTGTGTCGAGAGAGCTTATTAATGGATTAAATGGGCTCAATATTAAAAATGTGTTCAATATTTAAAAAGGTTAGGAAACGTTCTTCAAATGTCAGTTGATTTTATGAACCTGAGTTACAAGATCCTAATGTGAAATGTTGATTATGCTGTTATGCTTAACCCACATAGGAGAATCACATGCTACCACATCGTGGTACAACATGTGAAGCCCTCCCCCTGTCCTCAGAGTCACTTTCTGTCACAAACCCTGACGCCATCTTCACATTGAATGATTTAGTTCACTATATTCTAAATAAGTTTTTCCAGTCCCTCCCTTCCCCACTGAAACCAGAGGCTCACTGTGGCATTGAGCCTCAAAGGGGTGGGATGCATGCCCCTCAGAGAAGTCAGTTTCTGAAAATGAGTTAATTAGAAAAGAGCCTACAGGAGATTGTAATGTGTGCTTCCAGGTGGGTGGCAACCCCCCACCTCATGCTTGAAAGTGACAGGTTTGGGATGCTGCAGTTACTATGAGGTAGTTGCTAGGAGCTCTTTAACAAAAGAGATGCAGGTTCGAGTTTTCTCTATCTCAAGCTAGAAACTGTGAATCGTCTCTGATACCTTTTCTCTTTTTAACATACTACATATGTCATCAAGTACTGCTAACTTTGCTTCTAAAATAAATGTGCAATCTGTCCACTTTCCTCCTTCTCTATTACAATAAGACAAGCCCCAGCACCTCTCTCTTGAACCACAGCAGAATCCTCTTAGTCCTGCTTCCCATTTCCATCATTGCTCTTTTACAAGCCATTTCTCATACAGCACCAAAGTAATCAATTCAAAACATAAACAAACTCATCACTGTACATAGAACCCTCTAGAATGACTTCATAATACCCTGGGGAGGGAGCAGGAGGGAGGAGGAAAAATTCATCACCTTTAAAATAGTCCTCAAGAAATAGCATTTCTAATCGCCAGGACGACATGGAAGCAGCCCAAGTGCCCATCGATAGACAACTGAATAAATAAGATATGGTACATATATACAATGGAATAGTGCTTGGCTACAAAAAAAGAATGCGATCTTACCATTTACAATAACATGGATGGACCTAGAATGTATTATGCTAAGTGAAATAAGTTAGACAGGGAAAGATAAATACCATGTGACTTCACAAATATTTGGAATCTAAATAACAAAATAAATGAACAAACAGAACAGAAGCAGACTCATATACATTTACTCAGATACAGAGAACAAAATGGTGATTGTCATATGGGAGGTGGGTTGGGGAATGAGTGAAAAAATATGAAGGGATTAAGAAGTACATATTGGTAGTTATGAAATAGTCACAGGTAGTGAATATAACATAAGGAATATGGTCAATAATATTAAAATAACTATGCCTAGCGTCAGGGAGGTACTAGACTAACCAGGGGGATCACTTTGTCAATTACAGAAATGTTTAACAACTATGCTGTACCCCTGAAATTAATAAAAAAAAATATGAAATTTCAACACTAACTGAAAAATAAATATTAATGAAAAAAAAAGTGTGCCACACATGCGCACAGAATAGTCAAGCTCCTATGCTAGTTTCCCTGCCCAGTCTTCTTTCAGTTCTTCAAGATCCTTTAGGTTTGCTCCTAGTTCTCATGTCTGAAACTCTGTTCCTTGACTTCTCCACTGCTCATGCTGTGCCACCATTACAATGTGCCTTAAAATACTCATTTTCCCTAAAGTGATCCCAAATATAAATTAGGTATTTCTGTAATATTTTTTTGGTGGCAATATGGACTTTTATTTCGTAGTGCTAATCATAGTACTAGTAATCACATCCTACGGGAATGTTCATAGCTTGCCTTCCCCTTTAGTAAGTCTCGAACAGCAGGGACAGGGTTTGCTGGTTTACCACTTTGTCTTCAGAATGTAGTATATAATTGCAAGTATATACTAGGTATTCAATAAATTCATGAAAGAATGAACGAATAAACGTCTAAGGCGTCAACATGGCTAGGCTACAATCTTCAGTAATTCAAAAAAGCACACATCAAAGTGCTGTTGTGAAGACATTTTATAGATTTGATTAAAACCCTAATCAGTTAACTTTAAGTGAGGGAGTTTACTCTAGATAATCAGTGGAAAATCCTTAAAAGCAGAGCTGGAATTGCCCCAAGAGAGAAACTCCCAGTACTAGTTTACTATGGTTTAACTGATAAGAGAAGGATGAATGGATGGATACTATCGGTGCCACTTTACTACATGTGTGTGGCCTTTGGGGCAAGTTATTTATTTACTTTATGTAAAATGTGTAAAATTAAAAATAATCATGCCTAACTCACAAAGTGGTTTATATGATTAGAAATGCAACAGTTATAAAATATTTGGTACAATGTTTAATATATAGTTCAATAAATATTTGCTATTACTACGACATACTTATAAAATATGCTTTGATTAAAACAGATTTGCAACTTTCTTATCAAATATTTGTTATATCTTAAAAAGCATTTTCCAGTTAGTCCCAGAATTTCCATTCAATAGAAACAAGGTAACTCGATATTTAAATTTAAAAGAAGTACAAATCATTAAATCAAAAAAAATATATTTAAAAATTGAAGCAAAGTATCTTCTCCTTGGTTGTCCTGTCTAATATATATAATAGGTATATATTTATAATATTACATATAATTATAAACATATATTTCTTGAGTTAGTAATTTTCTTTAAATATTATATTTCTCTTCATGGAAACAAAATTATATATATATATAATATATGTATAGTTTTGATATCGTGATATAATGCATATATATCTTGACATATATATTATAAACATATCTTAAATATCATAGAAATTTGGATCAGGTACTCATTCACGTTATGCTTAATTCATGCATGAATTTCCAACTGAGGCTATCCAATAATCAACATGAAAAAATTAAAAAGTTCTTACATATCTTGGATATTAACTCTCATATCTCATTATACTTTTAAGTTTAAAATTTTACACCTAAAAAAATGGCCATCTGGTATTTTAGTAAAAGCCACCAAACTATATCATTTTCAATTAAGAATGATTATATATATATATATATATATGTATATATATAACACATATAAATACACACACACATGTGTGTATATATATATGTATGTATATATACGTATATATACATATATATGTGTATATATACATATAACACAAACACACACATACACACACACACACACACACACACATATATAAGATTTTCCAAAGGGAACAGTCACTTTTTATAAAATAATCACATCAAAGACATATGATTAATAAAAGGAATTTTCTAGATATGTTAATTTCAGAATAAAGACATCAAAATGTCTTTATTTATTCTGCACTTGGATACATTAAATAAATATTAAGAGCAACCAACATTTGTAACCCAAATCATCCTCAGACTTCAACAACTAGTTAATTTAAGTATATCTAAAAATAAATAGAAACCAAAAATTATTTTTTGAGGGGAGGGGAGGACTAGAGAAGAAAAACTGCCTCTTTATGTTTATGTACTTATAATTGAATTTTTTTAATTAATAGACTTTTTTTAGAATGTTTTAAGGTTTACAGAAAAAGTGAGCAGGAAGTAGAGTTCCCATACATATCAACTCTCTCCCTATCCCACATAGTTTCCATATTATTAATCTTTTGCATTAGGATAGTACATTTATTATCATCAAGGACCCCATACTGATACAGAATTATTAAATAAAACCCATAATTTACATTATGGGTAACTGTGTGGTACAGACAGGCAATTTTTATTATTAACTACTTCACCATTTAAAAACGACTGATAACAAATTGGCCATAAAATAAAAACTGGTGGAATTTAAGTTCAAATAATCAGTGATTATACTTTACATATTCACATAATATCTTCCATCTTTTCTGATACTTCCACTCTAGATTCTTTATTCTTCACCCGCTTCTCAGGTGCTTACAGATTTCATTTTTGTTTAAAATGAAGGGAGTGGTACCATTGAATAGCCACAACTCCAGAGATGTCAGGTTCCTCATGAAAATATACAGATGGTCCCTGACTTATGATGGTGCGACTTAATTTTTCCACTTTATGATGGTACAAAAGCATTAAGTATCCAGTAGAACCCGTTCTTCGAATTTTGAATTTTGACTCTTTCCTGGGCCAGCACACGTGGTATGACACTCTCTCACAACGCTGGGCGCCCAGTCAGACACACCACTGAGGGTGAACAACTGAGGCTCTGTAGCGATTGTGTCATCAGTGTTTTTTGGATACTGTTTTCGGAGCACATTTAAAGTAGGCCGATGTATGGTAGGTGATGTGTATTCGGTGCATTTTTTACTTAGGAGATTTTCAATTTACCGTGGTTTTATTGAGAAGTGACTCCATAGTAAGTCAAAGAGCATCAGAATTACCTAAAGATTAGATTTGTTTATTTACCTTATGATGAGTATTTTCTCTTTAAACATGATTATTTGTCAAAGGGTTTTAAGTAGGTGCTCAACTAAATAGTAAATCCATTATTGTTACAATATTTGATCTGTGCTAGACATGTTTAAATCAGCTCATGTATGGATTTACCATGTAAAAGTGGTCTTAATGCAAAGCAAATAACAATGATCATTGATGATAATTCATTTTCTTTTCTTAAAGCAACAAATAGAGACAGACTATTTGGAATAAACCCACATGAAAGACAATAAAAAATTTAAAACTGTAATTTCTCTGCAAGTGAAACAGTCGATAATTAAAATTCTGCTTAAACAGGTAATCAAACACCTTTCCCCATCATTAATATTTCAAAATAGTTTTAGGAATTCCGTTGCATGTAAATGTGTATAGGCTACATGCATATGTATGACTATTAAGTGGATGTGAATATTGCATGTGCATATTATGTCTGTGTGTGTGTATTTTAAGGAACCATTTTTGTGGTCAGTCTAGATTTATGCCAATTTAAATTGGAATGAGTTTTATTATAATTATACTAGTTAATCTTCAGAAATAAGGTATAGGGAAAAAGTGATGGACTTGGACTTTAAAGAATAATTTAGATATAAAGCTGTCATAAATTAATAAATGACTTCATCAAGGAAACCTATAATATTTTCCTAAAGTCAGCCATAAAACGAGATAGCCAGTCTGTTATTTGCTCCTGTATGATTATAAAAGAACTAAAATGTTTCACAGTAATAATCCAAATTACACTGTACCATTTGAACCACTTAAGTCCTTTCTCTGTACAATAAACACCAAGCATGCCCCTATCCATAGATTCTTAATGACTGGCAACCATTTCCAGCTTCTAAATTGAAATAACAGCAACCACACCTTTCTTCACAAATGCAAAATAGCATATGGACCATACAGCTGTCATCAATTAACTCTGATTAAAAATATTATAGTTGATTTGGCATCAGAGCTAGCATTCCCAACCCTTCCGTTCAGCACTGTGCCACTCAACCAATTTCATTTATGTCAACTGAAAACTAGCATAAAAAGAATTAGATGAACTACAATTTAAAAAAATACAAAAAAAAATATTAAAACTTCAAAATTCTTTTTTTCCTATTTCAGTTTTAACTTGAGGTGTAGCCAAATGGAAACCATTTAGAATGCTAACGATGTTTTGAGGCATTTTTGATACACAGTTTATTTAAATCAACTAGATCCAAAACCATTAGACCATGTGAAACACAGTAAAAAAAATAGTATTTGTTCAAAAGCAAGATAATTAGAAACAAATGGAAAATTATCTCAAAATGGAAAACAGTACTGTCTCACTTTATGGCCTATTTTAACAAGAACAGAACACTTAGTTTGCCAAAGGCCCTGGTTTTGAATGACTACTGTAAAAACGTACACACCTGCTTGGAGCTAATTGCAGCATTAACTATCGGAATCGCAAATGGTAAGAGGCAACTGTATACAGTAGGAATGATTTAAGCCAGTAACTAGATGCACATTTTTTAGACTTTATTTCACAAGCTGCCTTTGTAACTCTAAGCCTAATATTCTCTACAAAGGTGCAGCCAATGTGCAGAATAAAACTTCAGGAGATACATTTAAAATAGGTCTTTTTCTTTTCTATTTAAAAGTTATTATCTGAAATAAAAGACAGAATTTAGCTCTTACCCAATCTACCTAAATTTTATTGTACATATATATTTTTCTCATTTAGCTATACTTCATACTTTTCAAAAATCACAAATGTGGCCTTGACTCCTTGCATAAAACTGTTAAAATGTCCCATTACACTGATCAAGCCCCAAATCCCCAATACGTCCTCGCATTTCTGTCATATAAGTACCTTCTCTTATCACTACGCCTTTACTCTCTCCAGCATGATCCCCAGTTTTGTGTGTGCAGTCTTTGTTTCAATGATGCAACATTGTTTTAATTTATGCTCCTGGATTGTTCTTGCCTCTAGGCACTGAATGTGATACACTCTTTGAATATGACCCTTTCTCAGTCTTGAATACTCACTCCATCTCATTCGCCTTTGGAAAGCTCTCCCACGCCCAGCAAGTGCGTGCTGGTGCCCAGACTGTGTGCTGCAGGGCAGCACTCATCAGCTCTGTCAGAAGGCGTTCAGATTGCCTGCTTCTTTGTCCATATCCTCATCGGCTCTAAGTCCTATGAGATCAGGAGCCATGTCTGTCTCATCTGGTATGTTCTCCCAGCCCTGGTACCCAGCAGAAGTCAATATGTGTACACTGACCAAGTGAATGAATGACAAAATCTATAAAAACTCATACTTGGCATTAATTGCAAGAGAAAAGAATGAGTGGATTTTTAGGATTCAGTGTCTCTGGGGGCGAAGAGTAAGGGAGGGACTGAAGAAGACTGCTTCCTTTCTACTGTCACCTGAGGAAAAGTTGCTTCACCTCCATGTGATGATGTAAAATGGGAATAATGATAACAGTGCCCATCTTGTAGGGTTTCCATGAATTTAAGTTAACATTTGAAGGCACTTAAGATATATGCCCGACACTTCCTAGGTGTGTTATTAGTGATAGGTACTATAGAAGAAAAATTGTACCAGACTAGTTAAAGGGATACTATTCAACATTATTGCAATATAGACAAGAGACTACAGCAAGAGTAGTGAGAGACTGAACTCAACTCCATTGAAACAAAAGGTGGGAGTATTTAATTTTAAGTGCTTGGGAGATCTAGTGAAAAAGCACTGGAAATATTGCAGGTCACATATCATTAGGGCATCGGTGTTTGCCAATTGTCTCGTACTGAGTTACGCTCAGACCGTCTCACAAAGAGTGGGAGATGGAAAAACTCTATCCTTCCTGATGGTACATGTCTAAAAGTTTGCTCCCAGTTCTTCCAGGGAGACATTCCTGGTTTGCAGAAGATTTATATCTCAAAGGGGCAGAGAAAGAATTTACAATGGCACGTTTTCTAAAGCAGATCCTCTAAGGGAAAAAGGTCGGATGGAAACCTGTCTAAAGTTTAGTCAGGCTGAGGGGAAGGAACTCTTTAAGACTACCTTGGCCAGGATAAACTATTTTACTATTAATTAAATTTAAGGGTGAAGGTAGAGTGATTTTTATACTTTTAAAATGTTACCGAATATACATTTTTATGTTTCCAATAATATCCTTTGCACACACCATAGAAGGTCAACATGTTCTTAAAGTTAAAATGCCATTTTAGGTTGCTAGAGTCTTCGATAGTTCCATAAACTATGTCGCGGTCAGAACTGGAGCTAATGAGAGCTTAATGAGATATCCCTTCGGACAATGTGTTAATGAACAGATGACAGGCCATACCGAACGCACATCTCTTAACTCCAGGCTGAAGATGGTGGCCTGTTAACCTGCAAGCCACGAAATCGGACAATTGTAAAAAGTATTACACCTTCTGGGAAGAGCGTTTCTCATTCAAAAAGGTATTTGAGTATTTGAATAGACCTGTCTGAGAAGATACTAATTACCTTCAACTCACTGAATTTTAATTATCAACATATCACACCACTCAATATGTTTCCAATTCCTCTAAAAATGGTATAAATCTCCTGTCATAACACAGACGACTATTTAATCTGAGGGTAAAATGACACCTGCAGATTAAACTTCCTGATGTAATTTCAACCTTCAAAAGCAGCTTTTGTGTAGCATCCATGTTTCTTTAAATTTATTTTTTATTGGGGTAACACTGCTTTATAACATTAAATAGTATTCATATTTAATAGAAGCAAACATGACTGAACGAATACACTTTGTTCAGCTACAACTGGAGTGAATACCTGCTAATTATCTTAATGGCTCCTTAATAGGTCACTAATTGCAGTTGAGGAAGAACAGAGGACATTCAAGGCATGACCGAACAGTAAGTCTTTTCTGGACCAGCTCACCTAGAAGAACAATGTGGAGATAGCATCAGTTGATGATGACAGGAAGCATGAATGCTACATACCTTATATGTTTTATCTCCTCACTCCTCAATTTTCCACGGATAGAGTGAAATTAGCATCACTCCCTTACTGCTCATGTATGTATGACTTCTAAGTCTACAATATCAGTTCTAATCTCTCATTTCCTCTAATCCCCCCTCCTCCAATTTCATCAATCTACTATACCCAGAAATCTCTAAGATGTTTTTCCCTTTTCCTCAATTAAAGTGAAACCTGGGAGTCACATTTTAACGTTTTGACTTTTTTTTTTTGCTATTTTCTCATCTCCACGCACAATAAGAGCCTAAGACATGCATTCACTATAATGTATTTTAGTTTAGCCCTTCTAAGTCTCAATGCTATAAAAAAAAATCAGAAAACATTGCAAGCTCATCTATCCTTCTCTCTTATTTGGTCAATCGTTACAATTGAGGTCAGACAGAAAAATTATATTCGACGTACTTTTAAGTATTGCAGAACCGTTTCTAATATGTTTATAGAGAAGTGAAAACAAAGGAGAGAGATGCTTCTAATTCAACTTTATGTTATTACCCCTTTGTGATTCTCTCCTTTGCGGAGAATATGCTAAAACTAGATTACAGCTGAAATAATGTGATTTGGATTATAAAATGTTGACTGATCTGAACACTCAAATGAAATTTGCCATACTTGATTAAGTCTCATATTTCAAATTATTATTTCCTAGAAAAGACAGGATCTATTCCATGGTTAAATGTATAAAATATCAATCCATAGGCAAATAAGACTGTCAGTTTGTAAAAAATATTTACTGAGCACCAGTGACACATGATCACCAGTGACACCAGTGAGACAGCAGTAGTTCCTACTTTAGTGGAACCTGAAGTTTTGTGAAGACAACACTAGTCAAATGACTATCAGGATACTGTGGGCTGCCATCATAACGGATAATGGAAGTCAACGGCTTCCAGAAAGAAGTGAGGTTTAAGCAGACTTAACAGGTGATTAGTAACTGGTTCAGTGAAATGTACTCATGTCAGTAACCCCCTCCCCGAAGTAGGCAAAACAGTCATTTGTCATCATGGATCTAGTTCCCGGAAAAAACCAGTGCACAGGAATCATACGTTAGAGTCACCAGTACTAAAACGTTAATCTAAGCTATAGAAAATGAATATGATCACCAAAGGAAAGAGTATCATTGGAAAGGGAGCTACGGACAAAAAAAAACATTAAAAGTACATGTAAATAATCAAAGCTTGAGCCGTTAGTAGAAGACCTGTTAAATACAGAGAATTAGCCAAAATAAGCTCCCAATCTCCTTGGTCCTTTCTGCTCTGATGGTACAGACACAACACATTGTCTCTCTGAGTTCCCTAATCACATATCTCTATCATTCCTCTTTTGTCTCTGAATCCAACAGAAATTTCTGTTCAATAATTCATCTCAGTATTGTCTACCTCAGGGCAGAGTAAGGCCAACAGTCCATATAATGGCCTAGAAGGCCCCAGGTGATCCTGAATCCCATTACTTGTGGATTCCATCTCCTCCTCATTCTCATTCTCTTTCAGCTGCACTTGGCCTGTTGCAGTTAGTTTCTTGACAATACCAGAAACACTCCATGTTAAGAGTTTTGCACAGGCTCTTCCCTACTGCCTAAAATGCTCTTCCTCCACATTAGCATATAGCTCTCTCCTCCTTCAATCAATTGAATGCAATCAGTTGTCACCTTATCTAAAAGTAGAATCCCAACTTTCTTAATCTGCTTTATTTTTCCATTTCCTCATAGTACTTTGTGTATCAATACATTCGAATTACCAAGATCATTGAATAAGTGTTCTAAATAAGTAATTTTTGGATAAACGAATGAATAGGTTTTGTATATGAATGAATAGATTAATGTGCAAAGAACATATCTACTCCAAATTCAGCAGCTTAGAAGTAGATAAGCCCATCTCTATACCTCATAGGCTATAACAATGCAATAAATGTTGTTTCTAAATTATGTACAATTTACCAAAGTGTTAATATACCAATAAAGTAATTACAACACACTAAGAAAGAAGTTAAATCTTTGCACATCCTGCTTGAATGGCTATGCATTAGTTGTGTATAATCAATGACCATATAAAGTAAATTTGAAATCTACGCTTACTGCTGCTTATTACTCTACGACTCCCAATTCAGAGCTATTTCAGAAATCTTAGAAGACTTTATTATCAAAGATTACTTCCAAATTAAAAACCAGAATAGGCTGACAAATTAATGAATTTCTGTCCTAGGACCTGTCACACTGCCTAAATGAGACTCCTTTCTTCTGCCTGTGGTTTAAGATGAAGAACTAAATAGATTTTATTAAAATTTTATTCATTATTTCAAATAATTATGGAAAACAATAGGAAAAACACTCCTAAATCTGAGAATACTGAACACATGTGTAAGAGTGCTCCTAAATTAAAACCCACATCCAGTCTCACACTAAGTGTGCACAAGAGGCTAGCTACCATCAGTTTTAATAAAATCAAGCTTTTAGTTATCATCTCCCAGTTTTCTCATGGCAAATTATTTTCAATTTTCAAATCAACAAAATGAACTTTTAAATACAATCAAATTCAAAATTAGGGATTGTTTTTACATCCTATAGCTTTCATTTTGGGGAACACGATCCAAGGTTTAGCTAAGGAAATGCAGTGACTGTAAGGTAGCAATGCTTATCCTCTATGTTTGTACTAAATGGAGCGCTATCAGCTTGGTTGACAAATCAGTCCGTTACCTTCCATGGATTCGGTTCTAGATTTAATGCCACCTATAGACATAAACACACTTCCTTTGCTGAGGTGGAAAGGCACAGCACTCTAAAGACACTATGAGGTTCGATCACTCATTCTGACTTGGAGACTCTGTAACCATCATTCTCATACTAATGACACTGCCTGTACCAATGACTTGATAAATTATTATGGTCTTATCCAGAGAGATAACACCGCATTGCATTAAAAACACAACAAGAATTGCACGTACTTAGGGTGATAACAGAAACACCAAACACGTCACACAGCATAGCTCAGTGGGGCAGTTAATTTCCATGTGCTCACCAGCTGAGAAATGAGCTGGACTCAGATTAAATGGTGCCTCTCACAGCAACGAACTGTAATTTCAGTGACCCTGAAATAGGAAGCTAGAGATACATTCTATTAAACAGGACTACGTAAAATTTCAGTGTCTGGGAATAAGAATATTTCTGGACTCAGGTGGGTGCTGCATGGCTCTAGTTCAGCCGTTGCTCTGTGGACGATCCCTCACATCTGCTTTATATGCAAAGAAATGGTTTCTTAAGTGTAGTCTGCACACTTAGACCAAACAGCTATTCTTTCTGTGGTAAGAAGCAGAGGAGAAGACTGAATAGGAGTGGGAGAACATATGAGCATTACTTCTTAAAAAATCCTCGAAATTCATGTCTTCCTATGATTAACCAATAAGAACATAAAGGATGGTCCATTTCACTTAACTTGCAAACATCTTCAGAGAAGAGACTCCCCAAACTTCTTTAACAGCTAACATTTAAGAGGCTCCTGCCTCATAAAATTCCTAAGATTTTCATGTGGTCATTTATGATCCTTTTAGGTAAAACCAAGCAGGAGCTTTATCAACCTCTTCTGCATAATTCCTCGGCAGCAAGGCTGAATAAGCAAAAAGTTGCATTTTGAAGTAAAAGAGGGCCAGATACTTTGCTGAGGGTGCTAGCTGTAGAGGGAATTTACAGACCTCTCTGAGCCTCTTCTGAAAAGGTGCATGTTCACCTATATCACAGAGCTGGTGTAAGTCTCAGAAAAAAATAATATATTTTAGCGTGTCTAACACAGTGCCCAGCACGTAGCATTGATAAAAGTTACTTTCCTTCCTTCATAACGATATTTAAATGTTATTGCTGGATTTCCCAGTAAAATTTCAAAGCACCCGGGAGACTCTGGAGGCATATGTTAATTAAAGTGGAGAAACACTTAAATGCTGCATTGGGGAAATCAGTTGGCTGAATTTAACATACTTCCCTGTACAGTCATTACTTCCACATATATCTCAAGGTAGCAGAAAATACCCAGTGGGAAAGCAAATCCAGCACTAGCCTCAAAAGACCTAAACACAGTTCTTGGTTCTGGCTCTATCCCTCTGTTGTATTATTTGAGGTCTGACTTCAGAGCTCTTAGTTGTATTATAGCTAGTCCAAGACGGTGAAAAAACAAAATTAAAAACCCATGGACATAAAATATTTTGCTTCCCTGAAGTCAAAGCTGTGTTGCAATGTGTAAGGTTACCCTTCTCTGAGTCTTTGCAAGATATTCTGCATATCCAACTCATGGCTGTCAGGGGGACCCTCAATCAAAAGTGACATAGCATTGTGGCTGGTGAAAATGACAGACAAATATGTCTGTATCTCCTCAAATAATGAGACTTAGTCTACGTACTATGCAATTTCATTGCCATTGCCAATTTGAGCTGCAGTGACCAGAGAGATGCATGCACCAATGGAAACAAGGATGTCCAAAGCTTTTAATCTGTAAAAGGGCTATTAATTACTCAAGAACTAAGATGCATCACAGAGCCAACACTGTGAAATTCTTTTACGCTCCTCAACCACAGAATATTTTGTATTCCTAACATTTTTCTACCTTGAAAAGAGTCCAGTGTAAACTCATGCAAGGTGTTACTGAATAAATAGAAAAATGCTGCAGAAACTCTGAAATAATTAAGAACACCTTTTAGCTAATCTCTCCATGGTTGACAAAAAACAAACAAACAAAAAAACCTTTTCTTGGATATGATCAGAGATTTCCAAATTTGTGCTTAAAGTCGCTTTTACAGAATTGATAAGTGGACTTAATAACATCTTAATACATTATAATTCCCTGAAGAGTTTGCTTTATACATGATTATTATTGTCCTATCAGGATAGATATTGCGAATACAAGGAACTGTTGGAAAGCTAGCTTTGAAGACAGTAACTTACAATATGGACAAAATTCAAATATAAAAATTATATGGATTACCAATTCTATGCAATTATTATAAGTACTTGATTGTGATTGTTACAGAACAGATTTCTGAAAATATTGTTTTGTGTTAAACCTAAGATTTATGCAACATAAGTACAACACTGCTACTAATACTCGAACTATAAAGACAGACCAACAAAGGTCAAAGCCAGATTAAAAGATGAAAGATCTACAAGATGAATCTCACCTAAGAAATCTACTAATATTAATGTTTAATCCAAATCATTCAGTCATTCAACATTTAATGACCATATACTATGTTCCAGATACCAGAAGAGGCTCTGGGGACACAGCAGCTAACAAAACAAGCATGATCTCTGCTTTCATGAAATTTAGAATTCAGACCAAAGAAGAGAGACATTGAACAATTTATTAGAGGTCCAGTGAATATTAACAGAGTTCTACGTAACTATATGACAGAGGAGAAAAAACAGTCTGGAAATTTAAGACTTTATTTCATAAAATGATATTAAAACTGAAGAACGATGAATGAGCTTTGAAATCACCCAGCAAAACAGTATTATTTACCCAAAAACCTGATCGCCAGGAGGAAAATATCTCAAATTCAAGCTTCTCTTTTTCCTCCTATTCACTCACCCTATCCAACTGTTCCATGCTGCCCAATTGATAAAGCTATATGATCCTGTACTTGGACAACAAAATGACTCACTCTTATTCACTGGAGTAGCTGCAACCAGAAGATAAATGAAGCCACTGCATTTCAAACAGCTCCCTCATTTCAGAGCATGGGTATGATGCTACTGACTCCCTGCCAACAACCCTTCACTTATGTCCTTCTCCCATAAAGAAGAGAATTAGTCATGGAAACTTCAATGGTGAGCTTTCATGATCACGTAGTTAATTTCTGTCTGTGTATATGTTAAATCATTTTTGGCACATATATAACTGATGGAATATTTCTAAAACCTGACTAATATCTGAAGTTTTAAGCTTGAAAGCTTACTGGTGTTGACAGCACACTATCCACTATATGGCTTTTTAATTTTTAAACAGAAGTTCCATAATGAGTGTGTTTTCCAAAACTGACAGATTCAGAGATGGCATTAGTAAAACATGCATAATGATGCAATATAATTCAACTCAGCAGACATTCCTGAGCTACCACTATGTACACAGCAAAATTCCAGGTGTTGTGAGAGATTGAAAGATAAAAGACGAGATGCCTGAGAAGATTTTCTGGGTTAAGATCTTTGGCCTCTGTTAGTTACTGGTATACTGGAGGGTTCGCAACCTCACGTATCTTCAGTGAGTGGGTATTTCTGTGCTAACTTTGTAAAGCACCTCATGATTTACTGATTGCCTTGCTTCATTATGTATTTGCTTTTATTTACTTTGGATTTATTTATTTATTTATTTATTTATTTATTTATTTTTGCATATTATGCAGTTGTTGGGTTAGGAATGCTGTATTAATGTGAATTAAATTGAGTAAGGTGAAAGTACCATTTTTTAAATCTCTATTAATTTTCTATATTTTGTCCTAAAAGCAGTAAGAAAGGAGTGTTGAAATTTCCAATGAGAATTGTGCATTTGCCTACTTTCCCTTTCTGGTAGGTAAAATTTTCTTTAATGTATTTTGAAGTACTGCTGTGAGACTCCTACATATTTTAGACTTACATCTTCCTGAAAATTGACCCCTTTTATCTCGATAAAATGCCATTTACTCCTAGCAATATTCGTCATTCTGATGTCTACTTTGACTGATATTAATAAAGCCGTGCCAGCTTTCTTAAGGTTAGAATATATTTTTCCACTTGTTTTTCAGCTATCTTTATTTGTATTTTTGTTTTTTTTTTTTTCGTGGAAAGTATACAGTTCCATTTTCCTTTTTTAATCTAATCTGATAATTTGTTTTTTTAATTGGAATGTTTAGACCATCTACATTTAATGTAATTATTGGTAAGATTAATTTAAATCTATCATCTTGGTCTTTACTTCCTAATGGTTTTATTTGTTTTTTATTCCATTTCCTCTTCCCTGACATTTAGATTAAATGTGAAGTTTTATGATGCTACATTGCATACACTTTTTGCTTATTAGCTACGTCTCTATTTATTAGTTTTTCTAGGATCTGTAATAGCCATTTTTAATTACCACAGTCTACCTTCAATTGTTATTCCACTTCTTAGTATAAAAATTTTATATTATGCTTTCATATCCTTCTTTCCATCTTTTGTGCCTTTGTTTTATTTTAGTATACATTACAAACCCCAAAATATATTGTTGCTATTTTTGCCTAAATGGTCAAGTACCTTTAACCAAATTTCAAGGATGACACAAATTTTTTTTTAATTATCCATATATTTATCACTTTCAATACTTTCCATTTCTTGGCTTAGATCTAAAATCATTTGTGTTTTCTCATACTTTTTTTTTGCCTGAAAAAAAATCTTTTAACCTTAATTTTTGAAAAATAATTTTGATAATATAGAATACTGTATTGACCAATTTTCCTGTCCTATCATTCAGCATTTTAAAGTCATCATTCTTTTGTCTTCTAGTTTTCAGGTTCTGACAAGAAGTCTGTAGTAATTATCTTTGTACTTATGTAGGTATTATGTCTTTTTATCTAGTTCATTTTAAGATTTTCTGTTTTTCACAAGTTTTCAAAAATTTGATCATGATGTGCTTGGTGTAGTCTTTCTTGTTTTTATCCTGCTTAAAACTCCAGGAGGTTTGGGCTTCTCATTGTCTCAGTTTTGGATTTTTCAAATTTTTTTCTGTACTTTCTTCCCTTGGGATTCCAAATATTCATATGGTAAAGTGCTTGATTTCTCCCACAGATCACTGAGTATTTTTCTCTGTTCTTCATTTTAAATAAATTCTGTTGCTATTTCTTCAAGTTCACTAATATTTTATTCTTGTTATTCTTACATTTTATTCCTCTCTGTTCCATCAGCTAGTAAATTAATCCAGTGAAATTTTTATTTCAGAAATATATATATATATTGAATTTCCTTTTTGTTCATATTTTTTCTATAAATGAACATATTGAACGTATTTTAATAACTCATTTAATGTCTTTGCTAATTCTATCATTCTGTCATTTGTTTCTATTGATTGATTTTTCACTCTGGTTATGAATCACAATTTCCTGCCTTTTCACATGTTAAATAATTCTTTAATGGATCATGAACATTTTTAATTTTTCATCGTCGAGTACTACATATTACTGTATTTTTACTGAGTATCATAGAATTTGTTCTGGCAAGCAATCACATAACTTATGAATCAGTTAAATCCTTTAATATCTTCATTTTTAGCTTTTAAAAGGCAAGTTTTGACTACCCTCACCTCTAGGGCTATTTCCACTACTAAAGATGATACTTCTGGAATCTCTATTGTATGTCCCATGTTTTCAATGAGATCTCTTCCCTCTGATTCATAGAAACTCAAGTAAATAGCCCTGAATAAACCCTGGGAAATTTTCACTTTACAATTCCCTGGTAATTGTTCTTTCCTCATAAATTTTCTCCAGCTGTGTGGAGTTTCATCCTATTCATGCATAGACTAGTATACAGCCAAAGATACTAGAAGAACTCAACACAGATTTCTAAGGCTCTTCCTCTGTGTATCTCCTTTCAAGTATTCTGCTCTACAGATTTTAGCCACCTTAGCCTCCCTAGACTTTGATATCCATTCCCTGACCCAGCCAGACTGCTAGGTTCTCCTTGGCATTCCTTTCCTAAGAAGACTGCGGAGACTCACCTCATTTTGTTCCCTTTTCTCAGGGATCACTGCCCTATCTTGCCTCTGGTTCAATTCCTAAAAGCAGTTGTTTCACATATGTTTCCACTTTTTTAAATCAATTTTGGTGGAGAAAAAATGTGGACCCTGGCACATATGAACTTATTATTTTAGGGTAAACTTTATTTTACATTTGAATATAATAATTACCAGTGCAAAAAATAGAATTTAAGTCTTCCACATGATTAGCAAATAAAAGTAAAAACATAATATTTTATACTTAAAAATAAAATGGGACAAAAAGGCAAAGAAAAAACTATGAAACAAAGTATAAAGATTCAAAAGTAAGAAAAAACATTAATATAATGGAAATAAAAAGCAAGATACAAAAATTCATTGGTGAACGATCCTGAGTCTGTGTGATTTGTGTGTTGGTGGTGAGTACACACACAGAAATAAAGACTAGAAATAAAAACTCAAAAAAAAACTAGAAAAATATATGTGAAACATTAAGTGAAATTATCTCTTTTTAAAACAAAGTTATTGAACACTTGTTTCAAGATCCTTTGATGTTCACAGATTGCTGAGCTGGAAGAATTTTCAGGATCATTTTCAGGTTCCTATTTGTATTCTCAAGCATAGCTGAGTAAAATAGGATGCATTTAACTGGGCTATTAGATACTTCTCTTTCATTCTTTTGTTGATAAAAATCGACTTAGGTACTTTGTCACAAAACTGAACTAATCAAGCGCATTCTCGTGGTTTTGCTTACTATTATAATGAACTCTGGACAAATATAATTATTTATGAAATGCTAACTAATATATTGATATATATTGGTAAGTTCAATGATTCTGAATTCCTATTATATCTGTATATCTTTCACCATAAAGCATCTTGGGTTTCTGCCTGAATCTTTCATTTGTGCTCATTTTATTTCTCTAATTACAAGTTCTTTGAAGTTTGTATGGTTCAGTCCATTGACTTTAATTCTATTCTTATTCTATTTCGATACCTTTGATACTTACTAAAGTTATTATTTTTAAGCAAGAAAGCCTCAATTTCCTCATCTCTACAGCATGCATACATTTGTTCTTAAAATCATTTCATTTTAATTATCCCATGGCTTGTAAAGGGTTTGGTAATAAGCTATTAGAATAGCTCCAGGGAAAGAGGGAAAAAAAAACAAACAAAAAGATTCTCAATTTTTTTTTAGAATGCTAGACCAGATAGAAACACTTCTTGCACACATGCAAAATAATTCACAGTCATACACACATATTGTTAAGAATACATAATCATAAAAGTAAAAAAATAAACAAAACTGATTCTCCTAATCATTACAAAATAATTCTTAAATAAATGTGCATAAAATATTCTTGGATGAAAAACTTCTAGTACAAAAAACTGCCAGTGCCCACATATGTAAATTTATAAATATAGTGATTATAAATAAAAATCACAAAACAATATACTTTGAACTGAAAAAAGCAGTCCATATTTTTTTCTGAAAAAAAAAATCACAGCAGATATCTAAAAAATAAGTTAATATTCTGTTGTTAAATAGTAAAGAATGCCCTAAAGCTAAAAAATTGAAACTCACTGGCACAAGAAATTGATGAAAACAGAAAAGAAAACAGAAAATTCAGGAACATATACAAATATGTTTTAATGTATTAGATAATAAAGTATGATATCGAATAATTGGGTAATGAATGAACAAAGCAATAAATAGTTATTTTGTCAGCTAAACATGTAGAAACAAAATAATAACTTACTTCTTTACATAATGCCAGTCAACAAAATTATTTCAGATGAATTAAATAGCTAAAGGAAAACATAAACCTTAATAGTTCTAGATAAAAACTTAGGTGGTTCATTACATACATATGGTGTGGGAGAAGATGTAAGAACTCCAGAAGAAAACAAAAGGAAAAGATCAATGGATTGAACTACATAAAAAATTTTAAACTCCTGTACTAAAATAAATAAATAAATCACTTCATAAACCAATTAAAAATGACAAGAACTGGAAGGAATTACATTTGACAGAAAACAAATGCTTTACTAAATTGTTTTTGCATATCAATAACAAAATATGAACACCCTTAGAAAAACAGAGTAAAGATATAACTAAGCAATTACAAAAAAAGAAATACAAATGGTTAACAAGACATAAAAATATTCAGTCTATTAAAAAGATATAGAAATTTTGCCAAATTGTAAAATACTAAAAGTACTAACACTCAATGTCTGAAATAAAATTTCATATATGTTTCTACATTTTGCTATTAGAATTGTTAGTTCTATAATCTTCTGCAGGAAATACAGTGAGAAATTTCTAAAACCCTAGGAAAGCTAATGTTTCCACATAATGACTGAAAATTCATTATATGGCAGTAGCTTAGAATTCATGCCAAAGGCCAGGTGCTGGGAACAGTACACCCAGGGTGCAGGCAGTGAATGAGGTGCATTGTGTGTAGAAATTTACAACAATAATAAAACTGATTAGAATACAGCTTGCTTTTATTATCACCATGCACAGGTGATTTGAAACAATATCGGTGATTTAAACACTGCTTCCCACCTTGATGGACTGCTTCTACTATCTAACCTTGGTACTCTACTGTTTGGGCAATAAGAAAAGTGTGTAAAAATATTTGATGAATAATATTCATTACCTGTTCATTTTAATATTAAAATAAAAAGCTATCCTGAATGCCTAATGTTATAGGATTAGTAAAATAAACTATGGATCATTCATATTTCACAGTCACTAAAACTGACGGCGCTATTCTGTATTGGTTCACCCATGGCATATCGTTAAATCAAATGAAACACACAACAAAAAATTCCACTCACAATTTATTTTTAAATGTATTTATATTATGTTCCATAAAAGGTTACCGAACAATATTTTCAGTCATAATATAACGTTAATTCTTTAATGTAGTGTAAGAGAGAGACTAGGAAAGATGAACCGGATCTTCAGTGGCTGATTCGCCCAATGCACGGATCACACACTCATTCATTCACACACACACACACACACACACACACACACACACACACACACATTTTTTACTAGAGCAATTCTTCTCAAACTTGGCTGCACAGCAGAATATCTTGCAGAGCTTTTAAAATCCTAATACTTGTGAGATATCTATATCAATTAAATCAGAATCCCAGGGCGGGGTGGGGAGTAACCAGGCATCAGTATTTACACACAATCCCTGATGGGTTCAGTGTTCAGTGAAATTTAGCACCAACTGACCACAGCCTCGCTGCTCACACGTGGAGCACGGACCTACGAGCAGCCACCACTGCGAGCTGGTTAGAAAGGTAGAACCTCGGGCCCCACTCCAGACCACAGTCAGTATTTTAACAGGATCTTCAGATGTGTTTACTAAAGTTCAAGCAGCACTGATGGAGAACCTTTGTTTCCATCTTTCTAATACAAGATTTCATTGGAGAAAAGGGTTCTGAGGTTCAAAACAGGTCTGACACACATCGGAGTGCTAGAGTTCTCACCATCTAAAATTCTATAAATCCTAATCATTTTACTTTCCTTTGTCTAGATGTGAGTGCAGAACTATGGATTTTTACTAATCCATATTCAATAAAAATAAATAAAGAAAGAAATTATGATACATTGAAAACAGGTTTCGGAAGTAATGCATCTCCTTGCTCTTGGGGAAAGCAAATTGCATCACAATTTTTCTTTCTTCTATGTCTAAGAGGAAAAAGAATTCTCCAGACTTTGAGTTCAATAGTAACTTACTTGTCTTTTTTCAGAGACATATTAGCCAAGCAACTTCATAAGCTGAATTTTAACAAATGTGCCAAGTCTCTAGAGGAATTTGGTGATATATCTCTTTCCAGATCAAAAGAACATCTGAGTCACTCATATTTGGCATTCTAATCCCAGCTATTGTTTAAGTGATAAACTGCAAATGAGTTAAGTTAATAAAAGGAAAAAAATCGAAGCTTGGGGAGGGGTATTAAAATGAGACAAACTTTTAAATTGAAAAAGCAACTGCCATACAAAGTATTTCATGTAGAGACTAAAATTTACATAATGGAAATTCCAGGCAACCTGACTCAATGCAAATAAGCCAATGCAATAACAACTTTATTAAGATAACAGCTATATACATATAGAAAATAAAGGCATTTCCCTCAGCCTTGAAATGGTATTCTCCTAATAGAAACCAGCATTATAAACTCACAGTAACAGAAGAAAATTGGCTGATACACTGTTTCTTGTGTCAACGTATTAATGCAAACTGTTTCTTAGCAGTTTTTGCTATACATATTACTCCTGTTCTATATATAGTAGATGGAAGTTTAAATTGAATTTCGTATCAGCAATTGTGATTAGTGCTTCAGTTTTAAAAAAATTTCTATTTCCTTACTCATTAAATCCTCATCAAAACTCTACAATGGAGACAGAGAGACTAAAACTTGAAGTTCTAGTATATTCAAGAACACACGTCAGCAAGTAAGTAGCAGAGCATAAACTCAAACCTAGATCTTTTATTCTGTTTCTCCTGTATCATCATAGCTTCTTCTCATGTAATTTAATTCTGTTTTGTTCAAAACCTACTGTGTTCATTATGGTTTTTGAGAGTAGCCCTGCAGAACACACACACACACACACACACTTTTAGGTCATCCTGGACAAAATCTAGGTCATAGGTAACCTATGTTTAATACATACATTCATATAAGTTGACAATTTTCAAATTCTGATGCCAGCTGCATTTTTTAAGGCATAAAAATATGAAGGAATGGGGTCTTCTTTGGTTTTATCTACTATTTGAGAGTTAGCATTAGATTTTGCTTCTTACACAGAATATCCTTGGTCACACTTGCCCAAATTAGCAAAGGGGTAGTTAAGAAAGTACTACTGATCATTCTGCAAGATATGGTTAATTCTGAATTCAATTCTACTTTGTCATTTCTCTTTATGAATGCTTGAACACTCCTTATTGCATACTCTGCTTTATTTTGATTTTTTTTTTTTAGTTTAAAATCTAGTATATTTTTATGGTACAAACACAACACAGAGTAAATTGATGTATAAATACCTAGAAAGCGAATGAGGGCTGGCTTAACCATTACAGATAGTCACAAATATTCTCATTTCATTTTTCTATAACTCATTTGGATATACTTCTGATCCATGCTCGTTCACTTGATCATCTCCTTTTATGTGCCTGTGGTAAGTAAGCATGTCCATGCATATCAAGGAGAAAAAAATGTTCAGAAATTCTAATAAATCTTAATATTAATAGTTTTGCATTTTATGACATCTTCATGGGAATAAAACCCAAGGAGAAAACAACTGGAAATAGATATAAAATAAATTAATAATAGCAAATACAACATAAATAATCACCACTCAAGTCCAAACAACTTCCATTCTAAAGAATTCATAATGATTTATCCAAACTCATTTATTTTTATCAGCCGGCAGTACAATTTCTGATATAAACAGGGATACCTTTGGGATATTCTGGTTTATTAGTACAGTACATTATTTCTTCCCTATTCTCTAAAGGTAACTGTGGTCATTATATAATACAGAACTGAAAATTAAGAAAACAAACCTTAATTAAAGTACATAGCTGTTTGAAAATTCAGACACTTCCTTAACGATATGTTTACGCTGCTGGTATGAATATATTTGATGCCATTTCAGATCAAACTAAATTTTCAATCCAGCTCATGCTAAACATTGTCTTAGTAAAAATTAAATATTTTCTCATGTGCTTTATTGGAGCTAGACAATCATAAATTAACCAACTAATTTTTAAAAGAAAAAAAAAACAAGTTATTAAGTTATTGTCATTAAATTTAAGAAAACATGTGAATTAGAACATGAAGAAATTCATCTTTGTGGCAGGAATCTCCAAATGTGGAGCCCCATGCACCACGGCTCCTGTCCGCAGTCCTCTATTACAGCCTAGTTTACTTGAGTACGGCGGACACTGTAACTTGCTTTTGACCTTTCCAAGGCAGCAAAGGCAGTATGTGTCTACGTGTTATTTCCAAGGTTAGATCATAAGAAGCCTTGTCTCTTAGAGCTACATCTCTTGAAATGCTTGCTCTAGGGGAAGCCAGCTGCCTTGTAAGAAGCCTTACTGCCTTGAAGCCACCATCGTGTGAGAAATCCAAATTAATTACACAGAGGGAGGGAGGGAGGGAAAAGAGAGGGGGAGAGAGACAGAGACAGACAGACAGACAGACACAGACAGCCCACTGATGTGAGTGAAGAAACCTTCTTAAACTTTTCAGTTCCAGGACGCGTCACGTAGGGAAGAACCAGGATGGAATCCGGCTGACAGAACCGAGGCTCCAAATCCTGGCACTGGTCGACTCATCCAACTATCTCTAACCATGCGAGACCCAGTTACACCAGATGAGACCTCAGACAACGTGGAACAGACGTGACCTATTCTCACTATATAACAGTGAAATTCCTAACCCACAGAGTTGTGGGCACAATTGTTATATAAATGAGCCAAAAAGATGGCCTCTGTGTTTTGACCCCCTGGGCCCAAATGGGTTGTTTATTCTTCACTGCAGACTGATACCTGTTAGTTCAAAATCACTCCTTTTACACATTCAATTGTTTTAAAAATGGCTTGAAAAGCAGATTTTTAGCCATATAGAGCCTGCTTGCTTTGCATACTACCACTGTTGAAAGGTTATTCTACTTTAATGCATAAAAACTATGGTCCAAAGCTGAGCTGGTGAAGTTCCTAAAATTATGTTACTTTTCATGGTCCATCATATCCTTTAAAGAGCACTCTGAGATGATCAAATATTTTAGTAAAAACAGGGAGCAATTTCCCCAAAAGGAAACTTAACTGTTATTGATATGCAATATAAAATCATAACCGTAAGCAAACTCGTCCATCAAAGGGGGGAAAAAAGCAGTTTGGGAACTAATCATTTGTTCCTAAGTTGTTAATACTAATGCTCCTTTCTTCTTTGTTTTATTTTGGGTTTTTCTATTAATATTAATTAGCAGATAAGTATAGATAAAAGTTTATAGAAAATATTAAAGCAAAAACAAAAGTTGGAGAAAATAATTTATACCTGTAAACTCTTATAAATAAGAGATAATGTTTTTATAACTAAGAAATTTAACCTTGTACATCAGAAAGAGAGTAGCAACGCTGTTTTTTGGCAGTGTCTCTCTCTGCTCCACTTGCCAAACACAAGTGTTCTACGTCAGCATCATCTGGGAGCACTGATGGGCAAGCGTTCCATCACACACTTGGCCCTGCACGATGAAGGAGAACTATGTAGTTAGCCCTCTACCACTTAAGTATTTGCCTAAACGATGTCTAGAGTCAAAGAATACTTGCAGCTGGCCTCAAATGCTTGTTTCAGAACTGAGCATATCCTCCAGTCACCAGAGGAGGAAATACCCCACTAAATCCTTCGGTGACTGATGTATGCTTACAACTCCACGGAACTCAGCCATGTGGAACATTCCAGAGAGGAGAGAAACCGAACCAAGGCAATCTTGGTTTTGTATCTCCCTTTGCTACTTGTAGTGTGATTTCAGGCAAATTATATAATCAGAATGAGTCTTCCCTTACACATTTATAAAATCATAGCAATCACAAATGGTCACTCTGAGGATGAGATGTTATAATGTATGCGAAGTTTACAGTTTTATAGTAAACGTCTTCCTATATAAGCATGTTATTATTTTCATGGGTTATTATAGGAGACAGGACAAAATTACACGAGTTTGAGAAAGAACAAAAATCTATTTTACTTACCAGGAAAGTCTGTCACAAGACTTAAGACTTTCAGGAAAAGTAAGTAGGTTGCCACTTTAGTCAAACTCATACCACCTCTGTGACATAAGGTTGTAGGATGCACTGATTGGCAAAGGAACTATAAACAAAGTAGACTGCAGTGTCTATTTGTGAGCTTGGAAGCAAAGAAAACATAATATGGTGACGTGAATCACCATAATCAACCAAAAATATATAATTCCATTTGACTTTTAGGTAATTGCTATTAAATAATTATAGTTTAATTTTACCTTAATTAATCTTTTTAAAAGCATGTAGAATTATTACTTTTTTATCCATGAAAAGGGACAGAGTGAAGTTTCAGAAGCCTCTCTAACTCCTACTTTCATCAAAATTTGATTTCTGCATGTTGACCCCTTTAAGAAGATACAGCTGGCTAACTTTCATTTGAAAATGGAAAATGAAGCTGCATCAAGGTGTTGATTTTTGATAAGTTTAATATGTGTAGAGAGATTTGAATTTTTGGAAGGGAACAACTGCTTACTTAAAGTTATTAAACACATTCTGTGCAATGCCAAACATCAGTGACAGTCCGGTCATACATTTCCATGTCTCGGCTGGCATGGCTCCTGTGCCAAAGCTCAGAAGACCCAGGAAAACCAGGAGGTCACTATGCATGATGGATGGGTTCAGTCATTCAAGGCATGAAAAACAGAAGCCCAAAGTAGGTTAAACGAACAGTGTATAACAAAGATACAAGACACAGACAAATAATGCGATGGAGTAAAAAAGACCAGTCAAGCTGGAATGGAGGGACAGTTATAGGTAAAAACAATGGCAAGGATTCCTCATGGTGAGTAAAAATATGAACTGAGAAGAATGGAGAGAATGTAAAAAAATGTCAGAAACAAGTAGAAATTGAACAGATTATAGGAGCAGAAGAAACATATAAAATCTATTTTATAAATTATAAAGCACCATAAAATATTATGGTGGATATTACTGGTCAATTAAATTTCAAAATATAACCCAAATACATATCAGCCATTTGTGAAAGCTCTCCTTTATTCCCTATTTACACTAATACCTTCCCACCCAAATCCTTTTAGAGGTGAGTTAACACTTACTTTACCAATGTCCTCAACCTCTGTTCACTACTCAACCCACTTCTCTGTAGTTTGCAACCCGACAACTCTCCTTTGAGAATTCATCAGGTCACTGGTGACTTCCAGGCGATTTAAGTCAATGGACATCTTTAGTTCTCATCTTACTTGGGTTTCAACAATACAAAACCCATCTGACCACTCCATCTTTGTTTAAACACTACTCCCTTTCTTCTTAGATCTCATTCTCCTGGGATATCCCCTATTTTTCTGGCAGCTCCTTTTCATTCTTCTTTGCTGACTAAGTTTCCTCAACATAATCCTTAAATATTGAATACCCTCCGAGGCACATCCCTCAGTCCTTTTACTTTTTCATTCTATACTCTCCTCGTGTGGTATCACTTGTGCAACCGTCTTATTTTTGTGACTTTTGCATATAAACCTCCAGTCCAGGCCTCTTGGTTCCAGGCTGATACACACAATTCATACTGTCCTCACTTGTGTGTTCCAAGATCATCCCCAGTCTTCTCTCCACCCACTGTTTTCTATTAAACAGCATTTTTATTCATCCACTTTTCTAAGCCAGAATCAAGAGTCATCCTTGGCTCTCTCCCTCCTTCTCCACAGCCAATACATCACTAAGTTTTGTTGACTGTCCCTTATAAATGTAAACCTATCCATTCCTCATTTCTCTGCCTTTACCTACTCCAAGTTACCTTAGCCTCTCAAGCGGATATAAAGCTATTGTTAGGTAGTTAGGCAAACGTGAGTGATGGGGGAACAAAAGAACAAAGGCTCAGCCCAGAGACCTCTCAAAGACCTCCCTGGAACACCCATTCTAGAGTTATAAATTACTCCTGCAACCTGAGGAACAAAGGAGTTTTTAAAAAGCTCATAAAATGCCTGGTTTAATCCCGCCACGGATGCTTGTGCAATGAGGACTGCTCTGACTCTCTTTTCAGCCTCATTATACCATCGTTATATGTGTTCTGTTAAATGGAACTGATAAATACATTTTTAATTTTGCTCTTAATAATGGGCAGTTTCTAACACAGTTTAGAAAAGAAATGGATCTCATTAGCTTGCTCCCTGCCTTCAAAACCTGAAAAATTAATATTATCCCAGTGCAAAGTGTCGTATTCACTATGTAAGAAAATCTGGAGCGTTCCACATGACATACATAATGGGCCTGCACCGAAAAAGATAGGAGTAGGAAGCTTTGAAGTTTTAGATAATAATCTCCTAGATAAGTAAAGAGTGACTATCTTTATCTATATTTAATAACTAAGCAAATTACCGAAGCAAGAACACACTAGAAGAAATGCATGCATATGGTTCAGTGAGTAATATTTAAAAATAAATATGACAGTGATATCTCATTTATATGTATCTTCTGATGTATTCATTAAGTGTAACTAAACTTATTGGAAAGAATATTTCCAAAAGATCTTGGCTTCACTGATTTGGGTTAACAGATTTCACACACTTAACTGCAGATTAAGATATAAAAAGATATTAATAGATAGATATCAATTACTTTCTGTGATTTTACACTTGATAAAAACAGATATAAAAAACCAAAAAATATTATGAAATCTGGAGCCCTAGGTTTGGCTCTGCTTGCTATCAACCAGTCATTTAACTTTGAGAAGACTTAATCTCTCTAACCTTAATTATCTCTAAAAGGACAAAACTGAAAAAAAATCACTATTATTTTCCAACACTAAATCTATAATTTGTAATAAAAGAAAAAGGAAATATCAAACTTTCCAAATTTGTTAACTTCAAATAAAATTAATAACTTAAAGTTACAGATTTTGAAGTCGTCGATGGTTTTGTTAGAACTGGATGAATAGGGTAATTCCTAATAAATAGGAGTAACAAATTATTTTTAAAGCATAAGAGTTCACTGACCCAGTATTAACATCAATTTTTTGAGAAATAATATCAATAAGAATCCTGAAAATCTACCCTCCATCAAATCTCAGCTTGAAGTCTAGAAATGAAGACAAACTGTAGCCAAATATAACAGAAAACTGAGCCTGCCCCTGACATTATAACTTCCAGCTGTCACATTTTAATGCTCTAGGCACCAAATAAACTGTAAACTGTCCAGCAGCTGTTAGTGAGACCTCTCCCAGCAAACAGCTCAAAAAGTGATTTCCATGGAAAATCAAACAGGGAAAACAGCCAATCTTGTGTAAGAAATATGATTATAACAGTTCCTGTCCATCATTAAAAAATAGTTTCAATGTATACTTACAGATTTACAGGAAGAGAATTTTTATTTTTTATTTTTCTGTTTTGTTGGTTTATTTGTTTGTTTGTTATGACAATTTGAAGACCATGGATAGAGAAAAAAGTCTGGTCTTATTTTGTTTTGCTTTGTCGTGCTGATTACATCTTCATCTCTCATTAATCTCTGCTATCATATTCACACTAAGATTCTAATCTCTACTCAGAAACTGCCCCCAAACCCACTCCCCCAAACAATAAAGACACCAATTCCTTAACAGAGCTGAAGATTCAGCCAAGAACACAAAACAGTGGAAAAGATTCCTTAAGGTGAAGGAATGAAGAATGGAAAGTATCCTCCCCCATCATCTGAATAGCATGGAAGTCAACACATTAGTCAGAAGATTACCAGGTGATGGATAATAAAATGCCTACTGCCTGCCTTGGAGGTCTTGGAGAGGCAGTTCTGATGGTGAAATCAGATCCTCACTTCAGAGTCAACATCAAATGAATTATTGGTCTGTGTAATCAGAGGCAAGTCAATTATCGTTTTCTAAGCCTAATTTTCCCTATCAGAACAGTCACACTTATTTTTTCACACAGTTTTATAGTAGTTAACAGAAGAATCATAAAGAAATATTTATCTCTACGTAACATAGGGTTTAGGAAATGATTAAACATAGAGGTATTTCATATATTATATGGTACTGTATAACTGTAACATAATTATTGTCATAGCTTTAAATGTAGATGTTATTTAAGATTCCTGGGTATATGAGTTTCTCATGAATTCTCAAACTTCAAATTGAGCCCAAGGATGAGACTAATTTTCTATCAGTGCTGGGCCTTATAAAATGATCCCAAACTTTACCATGTATAAATCTACCATGAAAGGCTTATGAGAGACGACCATCACATGCATATCATGAATGTAAATCTACTCTTAGGTATAACCCTGAGTCCATTATGTTACATTTATTTTTTCTGTAATCATCACAATGGCACGCTCTATCAGGACAAGACTCATCCACCCAAGACATTAAATGGAATCTTTTCATACACTAATTGGTGAAGAATCATAGCAGAATACTTAAGAGACGGAAGAGGCAGCTGACAAGTCCCTCTCTGGCTCTCAGTTATATATTTAAGTAGTGAAGATTATGAGTCAATTTTTCCTCTTCCTGGTGCTCATTTTAACCTTAGCTTATTTAAGTCCATCCTTTGTCACCAATTTTATAATGCTCTGGTGTGGCAGGAAGGAGGAGGAAGGGAAGGCAATACTGGAATGAATATGCAGTGACTGTTGGTCTGAAGGCCACCCAAACAATGGGCATTGTCCAGGCTGAAGACAGAAACTTGAATCTGTATGCCATCTGCACATCCAGGTCTAATATTAAGTCCATGGTTCAGTATGGCTAGCAAAGGCTGACGAGAGCCAACACACTCTCTCCCTTACCTACTCACTAGCTTCTCCTGAATGACAGCCAATGCTGCTAGCAACAACCCTCTCTCTTACAGACAAAATCATTTCTCCTTTGCTTTGCTCTTTCTTGACTTTTTCTCTTTGATGAAAAATAAATAATGTATATTCTTTTAATAGTAAGCCATGCTAGGTAGGTATTGAGCTAAGAAAATTGCTTGACCCCTTCTATGTTTAGTTAAAACCATAGAAAAACAGAAACTTTTGGCCGAATGAGTGAGAAATGGGAAAGTTATTGGCATTTAAATTTCCAAAGTTATGAACTGTAAAAAGAATGAGGCTTAAAAATGTGTTCTACAGTATCTCCAAATGATTTTTAAAAGATTTCTTGTTTATTAAGCAGAGATGTCAGTGAATAATCACTAAGATTTGGAAGATTTTTTTAAAAAAAGAGAAGTAGCACTTTTACTATTTCATCTCTTTCTGCAACCATGCTGCATTGTTTGACTGATGGGATGCTTCTGAAGTCAATTGTTAGTCTTCTCCCTAATCATACAATGTTTTCCTTAAGTACTATACAAACACCACAGATCACAGTGAAATTTAAATAGTAACACTACATAAAGGTAGACATCTTCTAAAACATGACCTACTTTTCATTTTGATGTGCATAAAAATGGAAATGGAACATATATAGAATAAAAAGATAGTATTAGATGAAACATCCCATTTAAATATATAGTTGAACAAGATTATTTAGAAGTAAGTTTCACAAATAGGAATATGTTCCTATAATTACACAACACCTTCTGCTGGAAAAGGCCATGATCTATTTTTACTCTCTCCGGAGTTTCTGGCAGTCATTATCACACTGCATCTGTTGCATTTTATGAGACATTGTTAAGAGGTAGATTACTAAGGAAGAATGACTCACAGTGGATGGTTTACCTTTAAGGCACAGAAAATTTCTATAAAAACTAATGCAAAAACAATGGAATCTGGTTGCTTTGGTTTCAATGCTGACTCCCTTATAACAAGAAGCAGCCTGTCCTCTGAATAAGCCACCTGAGAGAAAGTGAAGAAAAAACAGGATAGAGCACACCTGGTTATCAGGAGAGGGAAAAATAAGAGTTAAATGGGACAATGCACTCTAAATATGTATGTATTTTAAAATATACGTTTCCTTTATATGTTAGAGGAGAAATTTAGGAAATTAAAATGTTACGATTTATAGAACTAAGGTTATTTCCCTATATTTAAAATAAGTTAAAAATCAACAATGTATAATTCCAGTTCAACACACCTATGCTATGTGTTAGTTTCTGAAATCTTCCTAAAATAAGTACAGAATCAGTAAATAGTTGTGAGGTAAGGAAAAAGAAAAACAAAGAAAGAAACATGGCAAGTTGGCTAAAGGTGTTTGCATTATCTATACCTTTGCTGTTCCAATAGGCAAATAAAATAGAATTCAAAGTTTTGGGATGCAGAGCTTACTCTGGTTTTAGATTAAACACTTATAAATGAATAGGTTAAAAAAATGCAGGCTTGTTAGACTACATAACCCAAAATAATTGCCAGGAGATATTAAGTGTGCTAGACGGACAGGGCAGAGGAAAAAAAGCTGAGCTTTCAACTTAAATTATTCTCATGGTCAGACTCAAATCCATGTGATAAGGCTGACAGGCAATATTGAAATCACCTACGTTCTACTAAAAATCTGTTTTCAATCTTATGGCTCTTTTGTAACATCCTGCATAATTAAGTTTGAATGTCTTAAAGACCCAAGAGAGATAGAGGAAAACACTCTCCTGAAGGAATAAGAAGAACTTCATGAGATGAAGACAACCTGACGTTTTTTGGAAGACCCTAACCTTTCACACCGTATTTCAGTTTCCAAAGATATCAAATCAGTCTCCGTAACCCTTTTTATCTCTTTCCTTTTTTCTCCTATTACCTTTCTCATCTTCTTTGCTTGTTTTCTCTATGTCAGCATTAGTCTTATTGGCAACAAAGGGAGTTTTCACAGGGTGCTAAAGCTCTGACAGTATCATATGATGAGCATAATTAGACTTTTTGTTGAATAAGTAGTAGCAATATCATCATTACCATATTATAACACCTTTATCATCTTCATCACACTTTACAACATGCAATAATTTAATATTTTTTAGTTATAGACTCTTGTACCTGTATAAATCCTAGTATCAGAGTAGTATTGTACTGAATAATATATATTAAATAGCTATAAGTATGTTTATAAATGTGTTGTACTAGAAATATCCAGCCTCAAAGCAAAAGGCAGAAGTTTTAAATTCTTTACGCACTAACTAATATTTGGCATAATATTACCTATAACCCAAAGATAAAAATCTTGGCTTTTTTACACAAAGGCTTTTCAAGGTATTCAGCTAAATGTTTTAGAATACATCTGTTTTCCCACCATAGTATTCCTGCCCTGTTATCGGTATCCAGTTTCACTTATTTTATGCATAAATTATAAGCAACTTGGAATCAGCAGGATACAATGTTGAACTTAAATTATGGAAGTGAGGGAATAAAAGAGATCATGGGATGACTAGACAAGGGACTGCGTTGTAGCAAAAAAGACCATGAAGTAGATGGAAGACAGAATCATCAAAAGCTACCCTGCTGGATATTTCACATGGTAAATGAGGAGTAGGCTCAACTGAGAGGGAAATCAAAAGAGCCACCAGGATTTTTGGCTTTGTAATAAAAGCATTTTGAAAGTCCGCCAGCTACAGTCAGACTTGGTACAAGGCATTACCTGCTTCACGCTCAAAGAAGTCTTGATATTTCTCCTATTTGTTGCTTCCTCATCTCAGTAAATGGCATCATGATCCTACAAGTAAAGAAAAAAAAAGTCAGTATTGAGTTCTGCCTTATAGGAACCCTCATAACTAACCCATTGCCCAAGTCCATCAGTTCTACTGTAAAATATATCACAGATCGATTTTCTTTTCTCTATCTCCATTATCACCACTCTAGTCCAGACTCTCACTGTCTCACTAGGAGTTCAACATTAGCACATAATTAGTCTTACATATGCTAATCTTGTCCACATAAAATCATTTCCGTCAGATGAGAAAAATTTACTTAAAAAAAAAATAAATCAGAACTTGTCCATCAATTGACTGAAATCCTCTGAAGGCCTTTTTTGAAACTTGAATAAAAACATTAACTAAACTATGGCCTGTAATGCCCTTAATAAATTCATTTCTTTTTAATTACATTTACTGAGGTGACACTGGTTAATGAAGCTGTATAGGTGTCAAGTGAACAATCTGATAATGCATCATCTGTATATTGCATCGTATATTCACCACCCAAAGTTAAATTTCCTTCTGTCACCATATATTTGACCTCTTGACCCTTATCCACCTCCCTCCCTCTCCCCTTTCCCTCTGGTAACTGCGAAACTGTGGTCTGTGTCTATGAGTTTTTGTTTGCTTGTCCTGTTCATTTTTTATTTCAGTTTTATATCCAACATATGAGTGAAATCATATGGTTCTCAACTTATTCTTACTAACTTAGTACAATCATTTCTACACAGAATGTCATTTCTACTTATTTCTCTCATTTCTTCAGATCAATTTGTGACCACCCTCCAATATTAGTTTTTGTCCCCTTATTTGAATTTAGGGTTCAAGTATCTAGTAATTGATATATAATTTGTGATATAGGATATGTGATGAATATATATGTATGACATATAATAAATGAGCAAATGAATGTATGCAAGTCAGTTCTTTGCCTTTTCTGTGGTTCCTTATGGCACTAAGGGACCAGCCATAGTGACTGCAAGGAAAGTGCCCTAAAACTTCATTTTAGTGACAATCTCTTGTTAAACTGGGACTCCAACACACAAGTCTCCAGACAAGACTGGACTGAGCTGTATACTCATTTTGCTCTTGTACTTAAGAGTTTTATTATCCTAATTGGACTGCAACATGACAAGCGACTAAATATCATTCTCTTACTGTAACAGATGAGGCAATAAACCTAGAAGTGTATTAGCCTTAAGCTACACATTTGAGAAATATGAAGATTATACTGTTGAAAGCATATTTATTCATTCATTCCACAGACATTTACTGAGTATCCTTCTGGGCTGTTCCTGGTTTTGTGGGGGCTGGAGTATACAAAATTGGAGGTGAGGGATTCTTAAAAATGCAACAATAGCTTACTTTGTTAAGTTGTACTACAGCATATGACCCTATGAACACATGTCTAAGGCTTTTCCCTAGAGCCTGTGCAAATGAAGCGGCCTGAAGTTGAAGTGTAATGTGTTTGACGAGAGAGGTGCTCTGAGGGCCTTCGAAACATCACACTGGCCACTGGAATCAGTGCAGAAACTGTCCCAGCTGTAAAGGAGATGGTCAAAGATGCAGAATCACAATAAATATCACAATTTCTGGGATCAAGGTAGGCCCCAAGTGGTTGAGAAGTACTGGGAAAGTGGAGGACAGCTCAGGGAAAGCATGACACAAGAGGTCACCGTGTGACTGTGCTGACGTTCAGTGAAAACCTGTCCTGGCCGGGAAAGGGGCCCTGAGAAGCGAGGAGAGAGGACGGTGTTGGTGACAATGAGGTGGAGACAGCGCATCAGACAGGGGAAGCAGCCTTTGTAAATGCACAGAGCACAGAAGAGGCTGGTACCTTTGTGAACTCTCAGTACGTGGGTCTGCAGAGTATGATGTGAAAGGACCAATGAAAACAATCCAGGAGACAGAAATCAGTTCAGAGACAATCCCTGGTGTCACACTACAGAGTGTTTTCTCTTGAAAGCCTTTGGAGATGTTTAAACAGGGAAATGGTGTATGAAATACACGTCTTAATAAGATTATTCTTTTGGTACTGTGGAAAATGAATTGAAGCATGGAGAGATTGAAAGTAAGGGGAATAGTAGAGTGCTTCTGTTATAACCAACGAGGAGGAAAATGATGAAGGCCTGATATAAGGGGTTGGGAGGATGCCTGTTTCCAGCCCCTATGTCTCAATTCAAAGATGAATCATTTAAAGAATGCAATATGTAACAGGGATTTTATTCTCATTCATAACAGGAACACTGGGAAACTGGGCATCTTGGGTAGTTGATCCTGATCTGCTCCTACTGCGTGTCACCTGACAGTTAATTAAACCTCATTCTTCTTGTCTGAGAAATGGTAGGATTGACCTAAAATTCTACAGCAACACAGTTTCCCTGTTTTTATTACAGAGCTGTTAATTTATTGCTCTTTTCTACAAGTTAGGAAAAGAAAATGAGCTCATCACCTTGGAATTAATCCTCTAATTGTGCTGTCTTATATTTAGAAAGCCAGGGACTGATACGAACTTTTTTACAAACAATAAAGAAAATTTAGTTATCTCTATTGGAAAAGGTTCTTCGAAAGAATATAATTTAAATATAAATTCTAGATTAAAGAGTTAGTTGTATTTTCTCCTATGCTATAACAGCAGTAAATTTCTCTCTTTTAACATTATATATTATTTATCTTAAAATAGAATAAATTAATAATTATGTACGGCTAAGCACCTCAACACTCCATGCTTATAGTTATAAACCAAGTTTAGGCTGTTTTAAATAATTCTACTAATTAAAGTTGTGTCAAACTGCTGTTCCACCCCAATTCAGAATCCTGGGATGAAACAACTGCATGCTGTTTACAAAGAGCAAACAAGAAAATAAGCCATTCAAGCCCTCTAATCCACATACACTCAAATATAATGCATTTTATTTTATTTATTAGGGGGCACCATATGGGGCGGAATCGCTTATATTTGAACATGTTTGACCCCAAAGTGGCAATTCTATATGGCTCATCTAATACATGAGATGATATAATATATGAGATATTTTATATAGCTTATCCTAACATATGAAAGTCATTAAAAATAGCTATTTTAAAGAATTTTTAATACATCATAGACATTTTAGGGAGGATTAAGATGTAAAGTACAGGATATAAAACTCAAAGCGAAGCACACTAAGCTGGAAAATATCACATTTTCAGATTTACTAGAAGCAAAAAAAAAAAAAAACCCAAACCTGTAATTCTGAACTTAGTTGCCCACTCTGCTGAAGTAGCACAAGGACTAGTTCTATACTGAATCTTTCCAAATCTTCCATGAAAGGAGAGAGCAAACCACGCATGCCAAGGCCTCTACAGAGATGCCCTGAACTCAGCTGCAGACACATGCCTTATAAGCAGCCCCACAGGAAACAGAGTGGCTTCTGGTAGCCAATAGGGAGCCAGGAGGTCACGACACAGGTGGCCGCAGTGCCAGATGGCGGTGAATCCTGGTATGTTTAGGAAAATAAACTAAAAAGTGCTCTGGGGAGACTGACTCCAAAGTGCACAGACAGGAGACGGAGTGGAGGATTGGAATCCACACGGCAGGGCTGGAGGACCGCAAGCTGACTTTACTCCAGTAGGATGCTGGGAGCAGAGTAGATCCTCCTTTTTTTATATTTTCTCTTTAGATCAATGCCCCAGGAAAGGATGATTTTATAAATATGGACATTCAGAGGTAGGATTTTCAATGCTAAGTTGGGTCACTGTACTCCTCCAAAATATGCCCCATGATACATCTGGGAAAAGTTAATCATGACAAAGTAAACTCCATTACAGACCAGTGTGAGGCAAAAAAGAAACTTTAGAAAATATATGGTGATATTGAATGCTTAATGATATTATATGAGAGCAAAATAAAATTAGATAGTGACTCATGTCACTTTAAGGTTATCTGGAGGAGAGATTTGGAAGCTCATCATAAATTTTTATCTTCTGACTAATATCTAAAACCACAAGGAATTTCTGATAATCAACAAGAAAAAGACAAGCAACCCAGGAGAAAAATAAATAAAAATTATAATTAGGCAAAGCCTATAAGAGAAAGTGAAAATGTAACAATGAATGTTCCACCTCACTAGTACTTAAAAAATATCAATTAAAACAACATACTACCTCACATCAATCAGGTTGAAAAAAAAAAACAGAAATTCAGGTAGCATCAAGAGCATGTAAGGATGTGAGGAAACTGAACCCCTCACGATCTGGGAGTGGGAGAATAAACTAGTGTAACCATTGTAGAGAGAAATCTTAAAGTATTTAGTAAAATTCGGTATGTGTAAACAGTGTAATCTATGACCTGTGATCCATGATCAATTCCAGTCCTAGATACAGATGCACAGATACACTAGAAAATGTATCCAGGGACCATTAAAGAATAGATTAGTGGAGCCAAGGCAGCCTAGGTATCCATCACTTGTCAAATGGAGACAAAAATCTGATGGAGGTTTAACTGCTATGCAGCAGTTGGAAGGGCTGAATGAGATATTTCTAGAGCAATGTATATAGAGCTTCAAAATTAGTCTTGATTTAAAAAGCAAGAAATGGAATGTAAATTGTAGCACAAGGCCATTAACTGCAGCATGATAGCTGAAGGTGGAAATTAAACAAACAAAACGTATACAATAGATCATGCACTGAGAAATGAGAAACGAGGTCCTAGAATGTGATGATAAAGGGGCACCGTTAACTCAATTCTGTACTTCTGGCAAAATAAGATTAAACACAAAAATAGAACAGCTCCCTTCCAGGCCCCCTTTGAAACAGGATATAATCGTAAATTCCCTTCCTCAATCTCTTGCACATTCTTTTTTCTTTCCTACCATGCACATCCCTGGGTTATTTCACAGTAAATTGCTGTAAGTTAGCCTCAGACAAGTTTCTAATGTTTCCCAAGTTTGTAAGCTTCAGTTTGCTATCTATAATGGGTATAGCAAAACTGACTGTTCAATGAAAGAATCTGGGTACAATGTTTGGTGTGTAGAATGTACTTAGGTCTTAATAAGTATTAGCTCCTTTTCACCTTCCTTCCTTCTTCATGATGATCTTCTCTTCTTACCTCTGAAGTTACTCCAGACTCTTACCACTCTCTCAGCTACATGTTTCGCAAATAATTATTTTAACATGCCTAATCTGTTCTGTTTGTCATCATTCATCATTGGTTTCGTTCAGTTTTTTTCCTTTTTTTCCAGCTGTTACTGTTGCTTCCCACAAAGGCTACACTCTGGAGGGCTAACAGCGAAGGGCATGGAAAAGTTCTCACTTGGCTGCCTGTAGCTCGCCCAGCCCCTGGGCTCCGGCACTTCACCTCACTTCCATGGGGTTTACCGGACATGGTGGACATCTTCCTGCCCATCTCAGGCTCTCTTCCAGCTTGCCACATTGGTCCTCAGTAAAGCAACCCTACACCCCCTGGGAGAGGTGGACAGTCTTAAACATGACATGACTCTCCTGGCCTTGTTCCCAAGCAGTTAGCCATCACCCTCCCACGCTCTAAATTCTCTGGACAGGAGAGAGACCTCCGCACAACAGTCCATGTGACCTTCCGTAGGGATGTACCTTCACTATCCCTCAACTGAGAACGTGGTTCAGAATTACTGAGTGAGGCCATGGGAAGCCCCCACCAGACCTGAAATAAGGAGACGAGAAACTCTCCACCACACTCTCAGCAACAACGTCAGAGCTGGGGGAGGACTCAGCTTTCTCCAAAATAATCTGCTCATAAAATCCTCTCCACTTTCTCAGTCCTTTTAGAACCTAGAAATGAATAAAGAGGTCCAAAGTCCTAGAGGTTCTCAAACCGCCTTCAAAATCCTTATATTATAATTTAGAATTAAAATTTAGAATTTTAATTTAATTTAATTTTAATTAAAATTAGAATTAAAATTTAGAATTAAAATTAAAAAGAATCACTCTTTTTGCACCTAGTCAGCACTTATGTTACACATAAAAAGCTAAAACGTAAACTAGCGAGAAATTGATTTTCATTGTGGGAGATTTTAAAATTTATAAATCATAAAAACAAAGACCAGATAAGGATATAAAAGACTGATTTCTAAAAACCATGACACACTATATACATAATCAAATCACTGTTATACACCTAAAACTAATTCAATGTTACATGTCAATTTAATTTCACTAAAAAAGAAAATAATAATGAAGTTAATCTAATTTTTAAATAGTATAAGTCATAATCTATGAAAAGAACACATATTCTCTTGAAATATGTATAAGGATATTTATAAAAATGGTCTATGTTTCGATTAGGCTACAAAGGAAGTCTCAACAAATTCTACATTCTCTGATCACAATGTAATTGAAATAAAAGTCAATAACAAAAATATAACTAAAAGAAACCTATGTAATTAGAAGTGGAAATTACTAATATAGATCTGATCAATAATCACAATGAAAATACCATGTATTAAAAGATGGACTATGGCTGAGGAATAAAAGTTATAGCCTAAAGAAAGTTTTTTATATTTCAATAAATATATAAAATGATTTTGTATGAAAGAATGACAAAATAGCAAGAGATTAAACGGAAATAAAGATTAATGTGGAAATTTTAAAAAATTACTTAAGTATATAAAAAAAGATGATCAACCAAATCAAATGCTACTTCCCTGAAAAGATTAATAAAATGTAACAAGCTTCAGGCAGGACTGATTAAGAGCAAAGTCAAGGATAAACAATATTGGCCATAAAAAGGAACAAATTACAGACACAGTGGAGATTTTAAGCAATTCTTAAGTACTTTAAACAATTTATAATAAAATTTGAAAATGTAAGTGAAAAGAACACTGAATATAAAAGACCTAAATGAATACGTGATTATTTAATAAAAAAATATCCAAGTCAGAAATCCCCATCTCCAAAGAAAGTCCAGACTAGGTGGGTATATAGTTGATTTCTTAATAAAGTAAAAAAGAATGCATAAATTTCACAAAGTGTTCTAGAAACTAGAAAAATAAGCATCGCAATTCATTTTATGGGTCATTTTAACCTTTTTCTTATTAAAGACAAAAATTTTGAAAAAAATTGGTGATTTAATCTCACTTATGCTGTTAAATGTAAAAATCCTAAATTAACTTAGCATTTAGAAAATTCAAAAAGTTTCTCTAAGGTATCATAAGATAAAATGATCAAGGTATCTATCATATTCTAAAATCTTACTTTAAGTAATTTCTTTCTAGGCATATGAAATGCAACCATCATTCTTTAGATCTGGGGGATGAGAAAAAGTCTTTTGCCTTTAGCTCTTTACTTCTAATAACATACAAGTTATAATTAATTTTTAAATTAATTTTTTTTGTAGATTGATGTGATTGTATTTAGCAATTTTTGGAAGGTCTTAGAAAGTATTTTAACGTAGTAAGAGCCACAAATAGCCTTGAGGGAAGTTACAGAGTTTCTTGTTCAGGGTAGTGAGTGAGTTCATGGTTGTATTTCTGCTTGCTGCCTAAATTACAAATAAGAAAGACATTAATTAAAAGCAAAACAGCAGTGTTAGTAACTCATTAAGTGTAAAAAAACAAACCATCAGATAAACATGCATAGAATAAGTTGATTTTTGTTTTTGAAAAAAATTCTACATGAATATATATATATATATATATATATATATGACCATACAAATAAGGAATAATTAGAAAAGATACACATCAACATATAAGTAGTGATTATTTTAGAAAGTTGACTTAGAGACATAGAACAGATAGTTCTACTTCTTCCTTAGAGGTCATTTTTAGTTTTTCTATTTTTCAATATTTTCAAATAAAACACATCAAGGATAAAAAAATGCAAAAGGAGAGGTACTGTTTGGCTGAAAGAGAGAAAGAGGTCAGGGAGAGAGAGAAAACAGGAGAGCGAGAGAGGACAATTCTTACAAACTGAGAAATTTAAATACCAGCAATAGAAACATCATTAAATTTCTAAAATATCTGAAGTTGATGGTGAAATAGTAATTCACAGTTCAATATGGGTGATAAAATAAATACTAATTTCCCCAAAAGGCAATGTAGGAAGGTGAGGAATCCGAGTCAGCAGGATCGAAGACCAGAAATAAGAGCTGGGCGAGTCACAGGTAGTTGTGGAAGGCATCCCAGACAAGCTAGTCTCGCCCAGTGACTAGCAGCTGTGTCCTTCCCCTGGCCACAGTCGAGAAATTTTCTGTTTAACAAGTGAGAGATACACTGGGGCTTTAGGTCAACTGACAAATATTAATTTAGAGAATAAGCAACTCACTTAATAAATTTGATGATGCAGCAATAACAAATTACCTTTTAACCCAAAACTGAAATGATAGTTCATTCAAAATTAATAATGAGTACTTCATAACAAAACTTACAGGATTAAGCCAAAAGAATGCTCACTGTAAATGGTGTCGCATTTCATTTGTTAGAAAACAAGCATGAATACAAATGAAGTGAGAATCCAACCCATAAAAGTTAAATAACCATAGAATAAACATAAAGAAAGCAAATGGATGAAAGAATTGAGATAAAATTAGAAATTAATAAAATAGAAAACAAAACAAAGTAACTCAAATAAAACCAAAGCAAGTTATTTAAAAAGACCAATGAAAATGCATATTCTGGCAAGTTGGGTAAAAAAAAAAAACTTCATGAGAAATTACAATAGAATAGGCAATAGGGATGAAAATGGGAACATAACTATTGATAGAATGGAGCATAACATGTTTTACAAAAATGCTCGGTACAACTTTGTTTCAATAAATGTGGAAATGTAGATATAGTGGACAATATTCAGGAAAGATTAACAATATCAGCACAAAGAAACAAAAGATCTCAATAGATTGATAATAATAAAAGGAATTAAAAACTGATTGAAAAAAATTCCAAATGAGTTCTAGAAAATCTCAAGGTATATGGGAATTCATCTACCCCAGTATATGGTGAAATACTCCTTTAAGTTGGTGAGATACCCCTTTAATTCTACAAAATTATCAGAACCTCAAACATAGAAGAACATCAAAGATATGAGTAGTAGCAATAGACATAGTGGTAGAAAGGACATCTCATCTCATTAATAAATATAAATAAAAAATTCTAAAGAGAATATTACCAACAAATCCAGAATGCACTTTGAGTATATAAACAAGTTCTGAAATTAGAAAACATATTAATAAAGAGGAGAAAGTTTATAATAACTTTCACAGATATCCTGAAAATGTTTAATAAAATGCAATTTGTATTCCAAATAAAACTCTTAGTAAGATAGCATGAAAAGAAAGTTTTCTGGACTTGAGAAAATCTAACTGTCAGAAAGCATCAGCAAAATATCCTATTTTACAAAAATAGTAAGAGATATTTCCTGTAAAACCAGGAATACAGATGTATTATCACTACAACTATTCAATATTTTTTTGAGATTTCAGCTAGAGAATTCAGATTTACAAAATGAAATGCAATATGAATATTGGAAGAAACGGAAGAATTGTCCTTATTTGATGATGAATCACTTTCTCCCCAGAAAAGCCTAACAAATCAATAAAAAAGCTGTTAAAACTAGGCTGTCAAAGATAATTTCTCCAAAGATTTGACACACTGGGCATGAGACCTAAAGGGTAAGATGTTGACTCTACAAAGTCCAGGGCTGTCTATGTCGTGTGTGTGTGTGTTACTATGTGTCTTTGTGGGTCTGTGTGTATGTCTGTATGTGTGTGTCTCTGTACACATGTATGCCTATATACATATACAAAAATATATATGCGTATCTGTGATCGTGTGTGTGTGCGCGCGTGCGCACGTGTGTGTGTGTGCTGGAAGAGAAGGTGTAGGAGACATTTGCCTCAGGAAGTAACAAGAAATTCAATGGCCTTGAGAGAGGAGAAAACCTGCTGTCCCTGGAGGTTACAGGACCAGGGAAATTAGCAGAACATGGGGCCTGACAGGCAGAGTCCAGGTCACGCAGAATTCTGTAAAGCACAAAGGGTCTAGATTTTATTCAAAGTGAAGCCTCTGAGGAATTATTAGCAGGAGAGTGACATAAGAAATTTCCAGTTTTAGAATATTACCCTGACTACTGGGCAGGTCACAAACTATGATTCTGGAATCAGGGAAACTGCTTAGGAAGCTTCTAATGTTTGCTCACGCGAGAACTGTGGTGGCCTCATTGGGAGGGTAGCTAAGGCAATGGAGAAAAGGAGAGAAACTGAGGATATGTGTGGAAGTGTAACTTTTAAATATGCTAGTGAGAAGAATGTAGAGGGTCAGGTAAAGGGGGTTTCAATGATACAATGAGTTAACTAACTGGGGTGGATAAAATCGTGTCCACTAACTGGGATAAGGAACGCTGGGCTAAAAGAACGTGGTAGGGGTGATGAAAGGCGAATCTAGAGATTCATTTTGGGTGTACTAGGCTGAGATGTCAATTAGAAATCCAAATGGAGATGTCAACTTCAACAGTTGAAAAATTGTGTTCAGAGGAGAGATCTAAGCTAGAGATGTAAATTTGGAAAAATCAATATTTAAGTGACATGTAAAGATATATAGCAAAATGAAATCTTCCAGATATAGAGGGAAAACAGAGATGAGAACCCAAGCCTAATCCTAGGGGTACTGCAGCATTTATACCTTGCAGATAAAAAGGTGAGAGAAAAGGAGACAAAAAATGTAGAGGGGAAAGCAGACAAAGGAAATGTCACACACACACACACACACACACACACACACACGAGATAGAGAAAAGAAAGTAATTCAAAAAGGAAAGAGACTCAACTGGATGAAATTACTCTAAAATTTGTAATAGACAGCTTTCATAAGAAGACATAAAACCCAGACTGTAGTGTGCTGGAAAGGAAACCTAAGAAAGTAGTTAGACACCAAAAGTGTAACACTGTCAAGGATTTTGCCGCTGAAAAATAGGACAACTGCATAAGAGGGTGAGACTCACGGAGCCAGAGCTCCTTATACTTTCACATGCATGCGCATCACGCAGACTCCTGCTATATGATTCATATTATGACGCTGCCGCTCCAAGATGCTGCATGTCTAAGGGGTTTCCCGTTGAGACCCAGGATACGCGTCAACACAGTTAAGTAGCAAGACTACATCCTGTTTAGTGGCAGATGAGAGTTGCAGACGTGTCTGTCCAGGTGAGGTACCCAGCATCAGACTCTCAAATCAGACCCATAGGAATCAGAACCATTTCCTAGGGTCAAGCTTTACTAATAGTTTCAAAATTTGCAAGTGAAAAAATAATCTAGGACATCCCTTATGACCTATTAAGTCCTTCTTTGCCACATGGAACATATGTTCTCTAGACCTGAATAATGAATGAGTTTAACAAAAAAAAAATGAGAGAGAGAGGGAGAGAGAGAGAGAGAGAGAATCCTCCAAGAGGGGATTTATGCATTACTGCCTCTCTCTTGAGAGGATTTAAATTATGAAACATCTCTATTTTATACTCGGACAGTTATGTAGCTTACGTGATATTCTCTGGGGAGCTATGTCTCATCAACCTAAACATTCTGCATTATTAACTATAAGAAATCCATTAGCCAGGGACATCCTGTTGAGCATTCTGTGTACAGAAGGTCTCTTATTCCTAGCAAATATCATCGGTCCATTACCTGGAGGCCCAGTTTACAAGTAGGTTTGACCACACCACCTGCATTCTTTTACCTTCTGAGAAGATCATCACGCCCCAAGAGAAGGGAGTGAAGGGGTCACAGGCCAACTGGGTTATGGTGACATCCTCATTCTCTATCCTTCTCCTACATCCTAACATAAGGACGAAACATTTCTTTCCACTCCTCAGGGAGCAACATAAGAGTAAACACCTCTTCCACTCTCCCCCTTCCATTCTTGCGACCCTTCTGTAGAAAAGATGTGACTGATGAGACAGGGCAGCTGCCGATCTACTAGTCCTCGTCACCAGCTGGTGGGCCAATTGCTAACGAAAACATTCTTGCTCTATTTGCCTGGCTGAAGCTTAGCCAGATTTTCTTCTGCTTTTCTACCTAGAGCAGAATCTCCCCTGAGCAGGAAGGTGGTCCACAGCAGCTGGGGAAAGTTAGCGTAGACAGAAAGCTAAAGGCCCTACGAGAGCTGCAGTCAGGAAGGGCAGGGTCTCTGGGGAAAAGCTGTGCTCCTAATTACCCCCTCGAGTTCTTAAATAAAACTGACTGCAGAGCAGATGAGTATAAAAACTCCCCCTCTCAACCTCAAGCATATTATTTCCAAAAAGTGGGGAGGGATGCACGTATGCACTGATAAACAGAGAGGGAAGGAAGAAGGCCTAGAAAGATGGGGAGGAGCATGGGAGGGGGGTTTCAACATCTGTTTTGGAAGAAATTTTTGAAAGACTACACTCCCAATACACCCCCAATAACACGTTTATCCACTTTGGACACTGTTCTCTCTGGGCAACGTGCATCAAGCCCTGAGAATGGAAAATCCTCCTGTCCATGATCCGACGTGGACCAACCCAACTCCGTCTCTAGTGCTAATCCCGCAAAGGAAACGCTACTGGCGCCTCATTGATTTATCGTCCTAATATCATTTGGGTAGCTATCTCCTTGACCGTGTCTGGGAGACACACACTCCCCCTGGAGAAGGCACGGGGGCTGCGAAGCTTTCTCCAGGTTCTTGCTGAGTGTGCGCCTTCATCCTTCCTCTCCTCGAGAACACTGCCCTGCCCTGAGTCTCCCACAGCTCCACCTGCTTCCGACAGGAGGGGCTCTGCTTACCACGTTACATACCTGTGTCGAGGACGTCAACCCACGGTTCACAACGATATAACAATAGAAAAGGAACCCATTAGAGAGATATGTTGGGCAAAGACAATGAATAAAATGAAATCTTTCATTACATAGGAAATAATAAACGAGAGGATTTGCCACACTATCAAACCATTCAATAATTTCTAATGGTAGAAGCGGGGGGGGGGGGCTTGAAAATTCAAAATTACTAAAATAATATATTCATGTCTAGAGCTCACAATTATCTTTGTTTTGGAGTAGAGAAAAATAGTGTTCTTCAGTTTGTTTGTTTGTTTGTTTTCTTTTTAGGCGACCTCACAGCTGACCTCACAGATTGCAAGGACCTTGTCAGCGTACAATTTTTTTTTTAAAATGCCTACAGCACCTGGTCTTCCTAGGTAGTCTCCCATCCAAGTACTAACCAGGCCCGACCCTGCTTAGCTTCTGAGATCAGACGGGATCAGGCTTGTTCAGGGTAGACAGAAAAACAGTGTTCTTAGGAAAAAATGAATGATGAGAAATATACTTAAATCAATAGAAAGCACTAGTTCAAAAAAGGTGAATGCTTAAATTAACACTGAATATGTATATTATGGAATATTAGTCCACCAATAAAAAAATCAGATTTATAGGTATTAACGTGAAAAGTTGCTCATAGTATCAGTGAAAAAGCAAACTACAGTACATATATAAAAGACTGGATGTATTTTTTTTAATTTCATGGGAGCGTGTATGTGCGTGTATAAGTAGTATATAAATAAAATATACATGCATAGGAAGAACACACAATCGTCAACAGCAGTTACCTTTGAAAATAATATTAGAGGTCAGACACTTTCTTCCTTTAGATGCTTTTGTTTCAAATTCGAGAGGACAAGTGGGAAACACACTACCACACGTGGATATATCTTCCAAAAGTTAAGCTGAGTTAGGACTGTTAATGGTGTTACCCAATGCTTTCCCAGTCAGAAGCAGCCATGCGACTCCACAGCAGTGCAGCCACTACTATGTGGGAAATACTTTCGGTGCTCTCTTCTGCATCAGTTTTTCTCTTCGCGTCCTAGTGCCATAGATTATAAACCATAAAAGAAGTCTCCCTTGCTCTCATGTCCCTCCAGCAATCACTCCCTTTCTCTGCTCTCTTTTTCTACTTCCTTGCTACGAGTTTTCTCTTTAGTCCATGCCAGTGCTTTTTTCATCCTCACCACTTCTCTGGCTCATGTCGCCAGTGACCACCACATTGTCATGCTTGATGTCACTTCTCTGCCCTCCTCTTTCTTGATTGCTCAACAGAATCTCATAGAGGTGACCACTTCTTCACCTTGAAAGGCTTTTTTCATCTGACTTACTAAAACACGTATTTTCAGGTACCAGCAGCTCCTTCTTGGCCTTCCTTACTGGCTCTTCTTTCTTTTTCCTATTTCCTTATGTCATAGTTCCTGGAACTCACCTGTAGACCCCTCCTCTCTCTTCTCCACCCACACTCACTCAGTGCAAGTTCACATCCGACCCCATGGCTCTAAATACTGTGGGTCACAGTTCAGAATAACACCAGCTGCTGGAGCAAACTCCCAAATTACAGAAAATAAATAAAATAAAAGTTTACTGCCTATATAACAGCTGAATGCAGAGTTTTCTAGCTTGTGAACTGTTATGTAATAAAGAAAACAGAATATTATGAAAAGAGTTTTGTATGACTTCCTTTCTCTTTTAATTCCCACTTGACTTTTTGAGTTATTCTTTGTTAATCAAAGCTTTATTACTAGCATTAATTATATCATTATATAATGGAGGTGGGTGGCCCCACATGAGCACGTACTTACCAGGAGGCAAGGTCTACATGCATCACATGACAGCTTAGTTGCAGGAGAACTAGATAGAGCACACACAAAGAGATCCACTGAGAAAGATGTAGTTTGATTGGGGACCAAATTAGCAGGTCAGAACACAGAAGCTACTTTAATTCAAGGCAAGGCCAAAGCTCCTGTGAATGAATATTCACATCCATCTGACACTCTCACGAGTTTTGCCATTTTCACAGGTGTAAGTGGAATACAAAGAGCATATTAATTTCAAATATACTTGTCAGGAAAGCAAAGAATGTATATTATTTAGAAAAAAATGAGCAAAGTTCAGATGGTATAAATTTAAAAATTAGCTCAGCAGCACAATAATTTAATCTACTTAGTTCACTGCATAATAGCATTTACTATAATAATAATGAACATTAAAATATCCTAGTCTTCTAGCTTAACCTATATAGCTTAACCTATATAATTCATACCGCAATTCTATAACACAAGGAACCAAATTCCCTCTGTACAGATAAGGAAACTGAGAGGCGTGGTTAAGTGGCTTCTTCAAGTCCACAGTGAGCTACTCATGGCATCTAATTTCAAAACCAGGCAATTCAGTTCCAAAGTTTGTGATCCTACACACTATGTGATACTACCTCCAAAATATCAGGACCATGAATTTTCAAAAGATGAAAGTGAAGGATTAACAGTTATAGAAGTTACAGTATTACTATTTATAGACTTTGAAAAATTAATATTTAATACTTATGACCAATATACACTGGGTTATAGATATTTTAGGAAATCTGCTTTAAAAGAAAACATCTAAAGAAACATCTAAAGAAAAAGAACTAATCAAACGTCCTTTTCAATAATGGCAATGTTTTCAGTTGCTTTGTTAATAAAAAAAAAACCAAAAATCAGTTTAAAGCTCTTGAACCTATGGAATGTTTACTCACAGATTAATGACTGATGCTTAGTGTTATTCCTTAGTAATATTATCAAAGCAGCAAGACATGGAATACCATATTTTTTCTATCTATCTCATGGGCACAGACCTTATCAAAGAAAGAAATCACCTGAATTCTCATTACTAGCATGGAGTAAAAACATAATATGAATCGGTATAGTAAAATGGTCCAGAGAACTGACAGAAATTAAACAATGACCACATTTCAGCAGTCAGTGATGATGTCACAACCACAAATTCTACTCCCAGTGTGGTCACTGAGATCCATCCTAACCTCTTGACCTTCTTGCCCCATGAAGATTAAAGGAAAAATAAAAACTTGCTTGATCTTTTTAATTGCAGACTCCTCTTTATAGAACTAAGTTGCCCAGCCCAGAACAGAGGACAGAGTGGCAGATGGGGTATTCTACCTGACACATCATTCTCCCCTGTCATTTTAAAGATACTTTGGTTCACTCCTCCAGAAGTCTTATTAGTGCCCCATGGATTCTTGGCAGACCCTTTCCAGCTCTTCCAAAGACAAAACTATACAATGGTACTTGTGATCTGCCCACTGCTCAGACTCAGCCTGGACCACTGCTTCTGGCCTCACTGTCACTGGATCGAGTAGATTAAACACCTATCATTTGCCAGGTTCTTATACAGTTAAAATGAAACTTTAGATCCTCCTGAATTATATAAAAATGTTAAGGTATTACAAACTCATTGAATAGCACTTCCTCACAATAAAGCTCTCAATAATTAACAATTTTTTGAAAAACCTCAAAAAGTAAAAAGAATTTTAGGAAGTCATCATTAATAATCTCATCAATAACAAGTTATTTCATATGACTTTAAGGGTCAACTGCCTAGACCCTAAATCATTTTTTTCTTCTCCCACATTTTTCACTACAAATATTTTCCAGAATAAAGTTTTCTATAAAAATGTGAATGTCATCATCATATTCCATTGTATTTTACTTCTTTCTTTCAATATCATTGAACATCAAGTTCACAATTTTTCATTGATGTAAATGAAACAGTTGAGAACATCTTAAATACAGAAAATAGTCCTCCTTTCTGATTTTGTCCTTAATATTAATTGTGTGGAATTACTAAACCAAGCAACTGAACAGTTTCACCCTTGCAAGTCTTTCGTTATATATTTTAAACTGTGTTCTGGAAAGGCTGTGTCCCACTGAACATTCTCACTGAGAATGTGCGAAACAGCCCCCACCAAAGCATCATCAACTTTATGCATTTCCCCCTCTTACATTTTGCTGATTGGATGAGTGAACAGGTATCTTGTTCCATAAATTTAAATCTATTTGATTACGCCTTTTGAAAAATATTTTTTCATTTTTATATTATTAATATGATTCTATTTAATCTAGACTAGATCTAGAGAATCTAGTCTGAGATATATTTATTCAACCTACTCTTTTCCTGTTTTCTAATTCATTCATTTCAGCTTTAATATTATGGTTTCATTCTTTCTTTTTATCTTTGAGTCTTCTGTAGTTGTTCCTTTTCTAAATCTTAATTTAAAACTCAAATTTATGAATTTTCTGTCATTCTAATAAATAATTTACTTTTAAGAACAGCGTTAGCGATGAGGTATTCTGTTTTCAAGTCAATGTTTATTGTATATCTGACCATATATGGTGATTTGAGAATGTATTTTTAGATTTTTATAACTTAAATATTACCAATTTAACTCGTTAATCTCCAATTTTATTGCATTCTTGTTATAAAACATGACCTGTTTAATTTCTATTGATCATCTCTGTAAATATTTCAGAAGTTATATAAGTCAACCCCTTATTAAGATCAAAAATAGCCACTCCCACTTCCTCTCACCATGTGGATTTACTTCAGAGGATTTACCACCATCAGTAACTACACATTTCTTCATGTGTTCACGTGCTTATTGTGTCTCCCCCACTATGCTGATATCTTTATAAGAATAGCAATCAGTATGTCTGCTTTGTTCATTACTGATTCTCAGACCTATGCTTTCATTTTGGGAATGAAAGAAATAAGGAAAGTGTGCAAGGCTGGTCACAAGGTAAGGGCTGGAATGGTGGGGAGTGCTGAAAAACGCTATGGTTGAGAGTAAATACAGCCAAGAGATTGCCATGAGGAAAAGGTCAATTTTACCCTTACGTAAGAGATGTTGGCATCGCTTGCCTTCTTCTTGGTTCGACAAGCTAGGAAAAGGAGGTAGACGTAGTTATCTACATACCAGCTTTCTGACTGAGTGTGCTATTTCATTTCACAGGGAAAATTGTGCATAAATCATGATTTTTTAGTTAGCTTGTTTTCTGTGTGTGTATGTGAGTTCTGTGTGTGTGTATTGATGATGATGATATTTTGTTTTGTTGCTCTATTTATGTTCTCTAGTTCAGACACATCTTCCAATACTGGCAATCAGTAATCTATTATTGCAAGTTTTAATTCTTTTAAGTTTTCATTAGCTTTCAGGTGGTCTTAATAAAAAGTTTGGAGAGGCTGACTTAGAATTCCTAGTCTAATCTGTTTTCACCTGAAATCTGGATTGGATGGATATTACTTCTTATACTTGGAATTGTTCTGCTGCTGAGATAAGATCTCTGTTAATACACTGGTTCTCTTATAAATGCACATGTCAGAACACTATGTTGGCTCTTGACTCAATGGCTTCCATGAACATGTTCTAATCCACAAACATTGGAAAACTCTTGATCTCAAAAAAAAAAAAAAAACTACAGTGAAAGAAGTGCCACTGCTTGTTATCACCCTTTCTTTATAAAGCACAACGGAGAATACGCTGACCTAGGAACAGAAGTTTCAGACCTTTCTTTAAAGAATCAATTACTAATTATGACAAAATAAACCTTCTAGGGATAGGATCGGCTTGCTTTCTGATGACCCACCTCTCTTATTGCAGACTGACACTGTCATCTTTCTTCTCCTAAAGAGTTACCACTGAGCTTCTAGATCCTCAGAAGCACCACCCCTCTGGTTTCCATCTCCCCAAAGAACAGTAGGAGTCCCCTTCTCTGTACTCCCACGAAAAGCTATTCAGATCTTTTCATATCTCTATTACCTACTCTCCTTATTACATTGTAATTATCTGCTCGCCTGTCAGTCTCCTCAATGGGATTTTGAACTTTTTGATAACAAGGAAAACTGTTATTCATTTGTATGGTCCTAACACTACAGAGACTATGAAATAGTGGCTCTCAATAAACATTAGTAATTAGAGGAAAGGGAGGAAAATTGACACAGAGGGAATAAAGGAAGGAAAGGCAAAGAGATGAAAAAAAAAGATGATATAAAAATAGCTTGAATAAATTTGACAGGGTGTGTGCATGTGTGTCTGTGTGTGCGCAAACGTGTGTCTATGTGTGTGTGGGCAAGCAAGAATGAACTCATATAGAACAAACTCATAAAAAGATTAATGACTGTTCAGCTTTCTTAAATTCTATTGTAGAGTTAGTAATTCTCACCGAAGTATTCTAGTCTTTTCTTGAGAAGCAATTTTTATAATATCGGCCTCACTGTCATATCTTATATTCTTTTCCTATCTAATCAAAAAATGAGTAACAGACTCTCTCTCTCTCTCTCTCTCTCTCTTTCTCTCTCTCTCTCTCTCTCTCTCTCTCTATCTCTCTCTATATATATATATATATATATATATATATTAATTTATCTGCTGAATAAATTAATGTGTGAATACCTAATAATAAATGAATACACAAGGCAGAAAGTGATAAAACCTCTTTTACCTACTCAGAAATTTTTAAATGTGCTTGAAATACTTTAATTCTTTAGTGAAGTGATGGTTGATGTTGCAGTACTGACAGAGATGCATTTTGTAAAACTCTATTAATTAGATAGGGACAAATTTACCATAATTGTCCTTTGTGCTCAAAGTGAAGGCTGTTGACAGCCACGTCCAGGTGTACTCGAGACCAATAACTTTCTAGTCACTGATTTGGCTCTGCTGTCTACAAAGCAAAGAAGTCGTTAATTAGCAACTGAGAATAATACTTGATTGACTCTACTAAATTAGATTTTGTTGACCTGCCAAAGTGAATTTGTCATTAGCATTTATTAGTCACACACACACACAGGCACACACACATACACACACACAGGCACACACACATCCCTCTAAAGGGCTTAAGCATCCTAGGTCCTTAATGGTATTACTTTCTTTTCACTCACTAATAGTGTAACTGAAAAGAAAGAACTTTGGACTCAAAAGACTATGAAAAAAAAAATGTCAGGTCTTCCTCTTTCAAATGTTGGCCTGGGCACACTGATAAAACCTCTGTTTCAATGTCCCAATATATAAAATGGTAATAATAGTGATTTCACTGTATTATTACTATGAGCTTCAAAGGAGATAATAAATGGAAAAGCCTGCTACTGCCCAATATTATGCCTGGTTTTTTTCAGGTACTCGATAAATCTTTTTGAACAGAATCCTATAAATTTAATCCTGTCATTACAACAGCTCTAAAGTTGATGACGTTTTTTTCTGGCTATATTCATGAATTCATTTATTATTATTATCAGGAGAATTTGTAAAAAACACATATTTGATAGACACCAAAATATTATAATTCCTGTCTTCAAAGTGGTTAAAATACTATGTAAGATATGATACGATTAGATTTTTTGATCCTTCTTTCCATAGTTAGATCTAAGTATCTCTCCCAAATTAGTTTCTTTAATCAGTTAACTATAAACATTTATTTTTTAATAAAACATTGTTACTCTAATCACTTACTATCAGAAGTCACTCCATGCCAACGACAAACTTCCAATCTCCTCTTTCTGCAATTATTTAAAAAGCCAAAATTTGTAAGATTATTTTCAATAGTTCCTTTATTAGCAAAGATATCTTCCACTTAATTGAACAAGCACCACGGTAACAAGTAAATACAAAGGCACCCAAACTGGATTTGTTATTGTGATGGGTTGTGTTTCTCCACAGTCAAAATCATTCCATGATACTCAAAGGAAAGAGAGTCACATTAGCACTGGGATGTCAAGCAGTGCTTTGTGAATGGGGCCTTTTGTTACTAAAGTAAATGAAGGGGAAATAAAGATGAGGAAGTGGTGAAGGAGAAGGATGGAGTGAAGTATGAGGGTGATAGATAAGCTAACAATGAATAGAGAATGGTGTAGGCTAAAACACACACGTTGAGGGTTAAACGTATAAACTTATATTGGAGGCAAACTGAAAGATCCTTCACGCTTTATATAGGAATGCCAGTATGTTACATCACACTTTTAAACTCCTATACTTAAATAGTTGCCCCCTCAAAAGACTGCTTCATACTTTAGTGGTATAACTATCATTCAAAATATATTTTTCTAAATCTGTTACTAATTAGAATTTGTAATGTTTATCTCAATTAACTAAACAATGGAAAGTTCTGCGGTTACATGCTTCTTAAATAAATCGTGTGCAACTTCTGCTTTAAAAAAAAAACTAGACTATCATTAAACTCTGGAGAAGCTCTCATGCTTTAATATTTTAGCCATCTTCTTCATCGCTCCTTATACCACTCAATAGCTCTGTGCACTTATGAAAGTTATTTAACTTCACTGAACCTTAGTGTTTTCATCTATAAAGTAGAGAGCATTTTTTTTTTAAGTCTGAGATAATATATGTAACTCAGGAACATTACATGCATATGCATTGCTATTATTAATATTACTTTTTGTTTGCTATTTCGTCACTCTTCACTTGCCATTAGGAACAGTCAGTTATCTGACTATTCTCAATGACTCTAGAGAATGTCATGCTGAATACGTATCATTATAAACCAGAACTCCAGAGGCAAGCTCCTTACCAATTATAAAGTTCAACAAAATAAAGAGAAAAAAACAAAATGCGAAAGAAACTATTCCTTAACAAACATCAGTATTCTCTGGTCCTTTGAAAAATAAATAAAGATTTAAGTCAACATCCTCCCAGAAAAATCTACAGAAGTGATTCCACATTAGAGCTATGGAGAAACAAAATCGGTCCTTTGTGCTAGTGTACTACAGATTCTAAGGGCAAAATATACAATCTCTAAATCCAGAAGGATGCTAGAAAGTAATTTCAAGCTATAAAGTTAGTCTGAAACCAAGAAAAAGATAGGTCCAAGTGAAAAAAATAATAAAATAAGATTTAATAAAGCATTTGTTTTAAAACAACACAATTTTTATAATAAAATGAGAAAAAATTGTTCTATAGATGAAGGAAAGTATTTCTATTTATGTAATGTCTATAAATTTGTTCAAGGATATTAGAACCAGTATTTAGGATAGCTCCCTCAGAGAACCAATAGGTTTTCTTATATGCACATTATCAAAAGACACTTTCTTCTTTTATCAGCAGTTATATTCTTTTAGTAGCAGATATATTCCACTTAGAATACATGAGGAGTTTTTCAGCTTTATTTGTCTTTTAAAATTGTATAAGCCTGTGCCACTGAAAGGCAGTTTTTGGAAAGATGCAGGAACACTGTTAAGAAGCTAAAAATAAAGTTGGGAAGCAATAATAGCATTTTTTTTTTTTTTTTTTTTTTAGAGCTTGAACCAAGCACATCTACAAAGCAATAATAATCAAATGTAACAAGCAGTGCCACTGCCTCTGAAAAGGAAAGCACAGCATGTGCTGTGGAATAGTACCAAACACATAAACAGATCCTCCGAAACTGCAAGGCACTCTTCCCAAGAAATACACAGCACTCGTATATAACATACACGAGAAACTAGGACGAAGAGATCATATGAATTCCAATCACCGAGGCTAACTAAAGCCTCTCTTAATTGGTATACTCTCAGAGGACTTCTCCTCCAGAGTGCTATGGACATAATGATCTCCTTTTGTATCAGTACTTCATTCACTGTAGGGCAATTCCTTATGCGCTGCACAGCTGGCTCTCAGGGACCACCTCAGCTCCCACCCCACAAGTTCTGCTGTCCCAGTGCTTCTCCTCCATCGTATGATCAGCTATAGCTGCTCTCTACCAATGAGGAAGAAGGAGTGGCATTAATTAGTTTCATCCAAGGCTCGCTACTCCTCTACCGTACTCATCTGCAAGGGCGCGTCATCAAAGACAGACCTCAGCGGCAGCAGAATGAGATGCCTAACTCCTGACTTACACGTGGCTCTGTGCGGAACTGAGGCTGTACTCAAACAGGGAAGCCAGGTTCCTATTTAGAGATCACCTGCGCTAGCAGAAAGAACCTTATGCTGAAGGAACAAATCTCTCTTAAGCATGTACATGAATATACTCAAAGAAAAAATGGTTACATGTTTTCAACACTAGATACAATGGATAACATCCATTTATCCAGCTATATGATCTCTCATTCTACTACTGGCATTGTACAGCTCTGAGGCACACACATAAAAGAAACCTTTGAGAAAATGACCCCATTGTTATATGTGTGTAATTTCTATTCTAGAAATGCTATCATTACTGCATTATGCAAGAAGCAGATACAATTGGGTCTGTCATTAAAAAGACATAATTCACTGTGACAAAAGCTAGCTCTCATTTTCACTCATTCATTCATTAAAAATTATATTTATTGAGAGCTTTCCATGTGCCATAATGCAAGAATATATTACTGATACTGTTCAACTGAGTAAAACATGTACACATTCAAACATATAAAATCCAGTGAAAAAATGACCTCCATTATTATACATACATGTATAATGCCTGTTATATAAATGGTATCGAGATTCTACTATACTAAAAAGAGATATCTGGGCTAACGATGGCACATAGGCCAGTGAAGATAAATCTGAAACCATCTCCCTATGAACTTACTATTTGGTTTAACAAGCAAATGAGACAGTTTCCAGCAAAGAGAACCGCATTTGTTGAAATCCTAAAGTTAAACAGAAAGGGACTTCTACGAACAAAGAGAGAATATAGATACGGCTGGACTAAAACGTGATCAGAAACAAGGCAGGACAAACCAGCAAGGTCGAATTTAAGGTTCTTTTATCCCATGATGTGGGGTTTGAATTTTATTTCAAGGGCCGGTGGAATCAAGAACATGGTCTATCTAATCAGGCGAGAGATTGGCATTTTATCCGTCTGGTTGTGATTAAAGAGTAAATTTTAAGAAGGTAATCCTAGACTCAATGAGACTGGGTGTGAGGAATTTTAACATACTTAGAGCATCAGTAAACGAGGGTGGCTTGAGCTAAAGTAATCACGGCAAGGATGATAGAAATATACGAAGAGGTAACTGAATGGCAAAATGAGCGGGGCGTGAACAAATATGCACACGGAAGACACAGGAGAGGCAGAGTCGAGGATGTCACCCCCCTGAATTGGAAAACTGTGAGAAATTGGAAAAGGAGAGTAGAACAAGAGAAGATGTAGGTTTAGGGGGACCAAGAAAGACAGTAAGCTGTGTTTTGAACTTGGTAAAAGATGCCAGAAGACATTTAAATGGAGACATCCAAAAAGATCCTCAAGTGGTAACATGGGTCTAGAGTTCAGAAAAGGGTCTAGGTTGGAGATATAAATGTGAGAGCAATCAGCACTATCAAGTTTGTGATGTCGCATGAGGAGAGGGTATAAACGAAAGGGGAGAACTCCAAAGGTATTGAAGCGAAGACATATAACCAAGAGCTGGTTGTGGAGGGAGAGGTGCCGTTTCACAGAAGCCAAGAAAAGACTTTATTTCAAAGAGGAAGATGTAATTTGTACTATCAGTTGCTACTGAGACCAAGAAAGATGAGTACTGGATATGTCCACTCTCAAAGGGGTAATTTCTGGTATAGCTGAAGTCGGTGCCAAACAGAAATAAGTGAAGAGCAAACTAGAGATGGGGGGAAGAGGGTGAGTTCCTTTACCAGGCACTATTTGGAGGATGAGATTTTATTTTTTTTTCAGACAAAATACTGGAACTGATAAGTAAACCTAGGCAAGAAGTAGATACTTTTCTGAACAAGAATTCTTGGTCTCATCTTTGAAGGTATCAATTCTCCATGGATCTTTTGCATCTCTACATGTCTTAGAAGCAGAGGCACCAACTTCCTCACGTTCCAGGCTTTTTTTTTTTTTTCAAGGATATTTGTACAGCAAAGAGCCTTGGGTAACAGAAAGAGTATCCTTCCTCACGGCACATGGAAGCCATGCTTACTGACCATTATAGACATTTGGGTTCCCTAACTTCATGGTTCTCTCTCATAACACGACACAATACACGTACAGGTGTCACCTGGCCCTATTCATATCTCCTTATGGGAAATTCGGTCTCAGGAAACTGGCACAAAAAAATGCTAACCCTCTGGCTACTGCTTTTACTGTGAGTAATAAAGTCTTTTTTCTCTGGCCAAGGAGTTTCATGGCTTCTGCCAGTATCCATGAAACTGTGGAAGCTAAACTGTTAGCTTATAAGCATGATAAAATGTCAGAGTCTTTACAATTCTTGACAGTTTAACTAACCGCCCATTTGTCCTGGTCCTGCTCAGAACTTTCACTTTCCAGGACTTACGCCAACTGAAAAGTAAGAGCAAAATTGTTACGTAAAGAGAAAGAGCTTACTGTTTTAAATTGCATTCTCTCAAATATATACTGTCAACTCCAACATAAGCTACAGACCAGAAGCATAAATTAGAAAAATGAGACTGCGTCCTGAACAACACTGACAAGTTTGCAAGACAATATTTCTTAGTTTTGCATTTGAGCACATCACTTAGAGTGCATATTTCCTGGTTATGTTACTCTGCATACATATACACAGCAATAACTGCAGTGCTGTCGTTTTAATGCCAAGTTACCTATATGACACAGATTTATGATTTTGGTAAAACACCACAGGGTGAGTAATTTATGAATGATGAAGGCTCTTTGGCAATGCATTATAAATCTTAAAATGGTATCTAATCTAAAGATGGTTATTCCTTTTTTAAAATACGAAAACGAACAGACTCCTTCTAAAAGATCAAATAGATTCCAACTGTATATTGAGTTAAATTTAACACTGAGTAAATTCAGGTTGACTTGAATTAAAGTCATTTGTGCTAGCTGGGGCCTCGTTGGTTAAAGTTATCTAAAGTTTTCTTTAAACTAGAATCTCTTGATTCTGTGTTTCCTTAGATAAGTATAGACCCTATCAGGCTCAAAATTACAGAAAATAATCAAGTCATGTTGACCTAAATTTCATTAAATGTTCAATAAACAAAAAAAAAAGCAATTGAAAATAAAATAAAGCTAAAAGAAAAACACAGAAGGGGCATGTGTCTACATTTAGGTCAACAGAAGATAGTAATAAAAAGAAACTAATTGTCACACTGAAATCATAATTAACAGAGCAGATATTACCAGGGAAAAACAGCCAGAAAGATGTGATCTTTATATTCTTTAATGTCTACTGAGGCCATCCTTATGCAGATTGTTCTGTATCAGATAAAACTTATATCAGGTTCCACATGAAGGGATGAGTAATCAATTACATAACTCAGACCAAGAATAGAAGGAAGAATTTTTTAAATCGTATTATGCTCTAGGAAACTCTTGGCATAATCATTGCCAGAAGCATTGTATTGTGATGCTAAGCAGATTTGCAAATATAGAGTTAAATAAAGGTAATGTGAATATCCCCTCCAGTGAAAAGTCACAGCTCAAGAACAGACACATCTATGAAAGATAAGATTTCCAGTTTTTATTTTTGCAAAAGTTCTTACTGGAATGTAGTTGTTAAATGTCACAAATTTTCACTCAGTAGAAAATCTGAGCAAATCCTATAACACAATCCTGGATTATCATAATGGCCATCTGAACAGAAATGGCATTTAAAATAAATTATTGCCATAATAACTACTCCTCTTCAATTTTATAGTTTCCATTTATTATAAATATACTATTATGCCAATATGTAAATTTTTTTTCTAAGTAACCAAACCCTTTTAAAATGCCCATAGCCCTTTCCAAACTCCCAAAAGGTATCTTTCAAATAAACTGGCCAGTATAGGAAATATTTAATGATTACACTTAAGGCAGGTAAACTGATAACTGATTATAGAGATACAACAAGTTCTGAAGATAGTAACAGCTATATTAGCCACTCTTTTGGAAAATCACTGACTTCAGTACACAGAATGTACATAAAAAGAAAACCTGGGGATGACGTTGATAGAAGCTTTCCTTCCTTTACACCTGCAACAATCTCAAGTGTTTCAGTTACCTAGAGTGTGTGTAGCAAGAAGTTAAGATCTCGACCTCGCTGTATTGAAAAGAAAAGCAAAACAGTCAACTCCTGCTTCAGCTGATAGCATAGTCTGCAGAATCAGAGCAGAAGTACTGGGCTTCTCAAGTTCATTGTCTAAGTACCTGAGCAGTCCGATTTGTTTCTACCCACCTTGCCCATCTGTTCTATCATCTTTTTATCAGAGAGCACTGTTTTGAGTCATGGGGAAAGCATCACTAACTCAAGACCAACAATCGAGTTGGTGCTACTGTTATCCGTTTAAAAAAAACAAACAACAAAAATAGCAGGTCTGTTTGTGCATGTCTGTGGAGTAGAGTGCAGGTGCATGGATTTGGGGGTGTATTCAGGGCAGAAGAAGGGCAAACAAAATCTGTTTTCATGGGTATGGAGAGAAAGCGGTTAATATACATGGTAGGGAATGTTATAATCGTTAGCCGGGAGAACATCTTGGATGACTCATTCAGCCTGTTCTCACCACATTTTCCTCCAACATAGTTATATTTACAAGTTTTTAAATCTTCAGAAAATAACCCTCAATGGTTCCATCACGTTTTACAGATGGTAAAAGCAAAAAATTGTATCCCAGACTCTAAAATCTCACTTTACATGCATACCCACTTGTCCTGACCTTTAGAAAATCAGAGAAAAATTAGACATCATTACCCTTAAAATATATTTCTACAGTTAGTAATATAACTAAGTCATCACCAACAGAGAGAAAGTACAGTGTATGGGAAAGAACTGGAACTAAGGTTAAAAAAAATTGAATTTAGGTCATATCTCCAACAGTTACTAAGAGAACCTGGGGAAGTCAAAACTTAATAGAACTTTTGTTGTCTCAACTGTTCCTTTGGGCGACTGAAATCTTTATTATTTACTACAAAGAGATGTGATTTCAAATGAAATAGTGAAAGTGATAAAGCTTCCTCAGCTCTATAACATTTTAAGTCTTTCATCCCAGAAACTAGCACCATTTCAGCCAAACACAAATTTCTCGCCCACATAATTGCATTAAAAATATACTCCTGACAAAAGCGATTTTAAAATTGTATCTAGAGAATACAATATAAAGTAGCTAGCTTAATAAAATACCTCAGGTGCACAGTAGATGCTCAACAGGTGCATGCAAAGCCACTGCCCCAATAAAGATCACATACCAGGAGCTAAGCCAAAAAAAATTAGTGCTAATAACAGTATTAGAAGTAGTAGTGATACTACTACTCAATTATGTTTTTTGCTTTATTTATAGGACATAAAACTGGAACAAATGATTTATTGATCACCATGTATAACCAGACAGTTAACTTTTGGTACCACATGGAACACCTTAACACCAAGAATTACATATTCATTTCTCCATTTTGTACATGTAGAAATACATGGACAGGTTTTAGAAATTGCCAAAGGATCACACCTCAGACCACGTTATGTCCAATCCCAAAGCTGCTCATGTTCAGTTACAAAGCACCGCCTTCCAGAAGTTCAAAGTCAAGCCTCGTATTCTTAGAAAAGCATGGCTAGTGATGAGTAAATATGCATCCCAGAAGGTAATCCTTCTATTTCTGTAAACTCTACAGCCATTTACTTTAGGCTTTAAAATTTTTAGCAACTATCCTCTCAGATTCTTAAAACACATTAACGAATGAAAGAAAATGTTAATGTTATTTGTTAAATAAAGCTTTAATATTTTGGTTTCGCTAACAAATATGGTAACGCATGCAATTAAAATTTATTTTGTTAAATAATCCCAGTACTGTATTAAAATGCTTCATTAACAAGAACTACATTTTCTTACACATTTTAGCATATGAAGACTCTGTTTTATAACACCCTCCCTGTCAATATTGTCCTACTAATTATGTTCCAAAAATGCTTCTTTCTAAATAGATCATAATTATTTAAAAATTAAATATAAGAAATTGTCCTTGAAATGTAGCATCTTCTGATCCTCTTGCTCTTTTAAATTTGTGAAAATATTGCATGATAATATATTTATTTTGCAAGAAGATTCTTTTTAAAGCAAAGTTTTATTATGTGTTTTCTTAAGCACAGAATACTATTCATAATTCCATCATTAAAAATAAATAAATAAATTTGTGAAAATATTAAGATGCACAGTCAAAACTTTGAAGATTACATCAGGACTTTCAACGAAGATCCAGAGTGAGCTCCGGTGATTCTAATTACTCTAGCATCATATTTCTGGAGAGCTATAATTTATCTGCTTTATAAAGTCTTCATGTTTGCAATTAATTTAATAATATTTATGTTTGTCCTTTATCCTTATTATGTATAAAGCTCATCATGATCATAAAGTGTCATAAACCTTCCTTGTAAATTTGCCCTGTTCTCTTTTCATTTTGCATACTGTATTTGGACCTACAAGCTTTTAATATGTATTTTGCCTAGACATTTAACATTGTAATTTCTGGATAAAATACTTACTCATAGACAATTCAAATGTAGTCTTCTACAAAACAGCAACAGAAAATGCATTTATGGAAAACGATACAATAGCAAATTCAATTTAAAGGAGTTCTTTGGAGAGCTAACCAAAAAAAAAAAAAATCTAATTACTTCTTTAAAATACTCAGCCCATAAGAAAACTTGTAACACAGAAAAAAAATAAATCTTCATTTCTGCCATTTCCTGTAGCTATTGGCTCCAGAACAAAAGGGAATTAATTAATTAATTATATTGTCTGCTCCAGGGTGTGAACTCAAAGCCATTCCAGGCTGTCCTTCCCAACCGTTTCACCAACGTGCGTTTTTTCTTAGCACTAAGCCTGATTTGATTTTGTTTTATTCTCCCTTAGAGTCTTCTTTAATGCAAAGTAGTCATTAGTCTCCTTCTTTTAGCACCTGACCAGATCTTCTTCTAGATAGAAGCTCACATTCAGATTAGCCCAGTCCAGTCACAGAAACATGGGCCTCATACATGCACTCAGATTCCAGTGAAATGCGAAATCACATAGGTGTAAGCATAGTGCTACAGCTAATGTTAGGACTGACTCGTGCACTACAAGGCCGCACACCTTGTTCAGAAAACAGACTGATTAAAATAAGGACAGACTTGCACATTCTCATAAACATATAGACATTCTCATTGACAGACCCACACAAAATATTCTCATTCATACACCCACACAAGTCTCTTCTAGGTTATACAAAGAGAAAGACAAGAAAAAGATAATATTTATGCAAAAACAAAGCAATCTATCAGGATAAGACTGCCCAGAATTATCGGGGGGCGGGGGGGAGGACGGGAACTGGCATACTTGTGAGGAATCTTCCTTTTAAATCCCCATGACACTGAAATTCTTTAATGACATCTGCCATGTTATTCTGTAATATAATTATTTACCTATCTATCTTATTTCCAGAATTATGTTAATACTAAACCAAAATGAAAAGTCTCAAGATTCTGCAAATATTTAAATTCCCAGAAGCCAGTTCCTATCAGCAACTTTAGGACATGAAGCAAAAGGGAACTGAAATTTAGTTAGTGACGGTGGACACAAGAAAGGAAATGTCCAAAGCACCATATCTGAAGGTTGATATCCAGACTCAGAACAAAGAAGATGTGGACTCAGAAGGCAGAGTCAGGCAAGTTTTTCTGAGACACTGGGGAGGAATCTTTGAGAGAGTGCCAGTCATGTTCTCGTGGGCAAGCGAGTTATCTATTACTACACCAGTGTTCAGAGATTCTGTACACTATAAACTTTTAAACATGAAGGATGACATATGCCTGACTCATCTTTCAAAGCCAGCTCAAATGTCACCTCCTCTGTGAAGGCTACTCTGACACATCCCCATATCAGAAATAATTTCTCACTTCTAAGTGCTCCATGGCATTTTTAAATGCCACTAGAATGGAAGGTACATCCCTTTTTATGGACAAATACTTATTTTCTACCTTCTTCAATAGAGTTCTTTGAAGTCTGAGACCATATTTTATTCATATTTTCATCTGCTGAGCTTTGCAAGATTGGCAAAGAGGAGGATGGTAACAGATGCTTGTTAGACTGGTTTGAGGTCCCTAGCATACAGAGGGACATGGGAAAGTTTAATTAGATTCGAATAGAAAGGACTAAATACATTACAGTAAATTGAATACATGAAATTTTGATCCTATATTCTAGAAGGACTGAGACAGACACAAAGACAATCAATAGGAGTCATCAAAACAGACGCAGATCAGTTGTGGACAGTGAAGACGTATTGCTGGCCACTGAAAGTTCAGTACCATCTCTTGGAAAAGAAGCGAATGTGGAAAACATGAAGTGGAGACTCATTCACTAGAGATGAGAATTTAATCTATGGAGACACATTAGATTGCCAAGGGGAAAATAATGAGCTGAATGGTAAGGACAAAACTTAAGGAATGCCCATATTTATGGGGTGAGAAGAAGAAAACTTCCAGTACATGAGGCAAAGGCGAAACTCGAGAAGGAGGAAACAAAATAGTAGAATGCTTAGTTACAGAAGCCTGGAAAGGCGTTCTAAGTAGCTATAATGGCAAAGGTACCATAATGCAAGAGAGTGGCTTTAGCATGCGGAAGCAGGGCAGGGAGCAAGGCAAATATTAGATGCTTAGTTGAAAAGAGATTTTTTAAAAAAAAGTGAAAAATGTCAACTCATAAAATGAAAAGCTATTGAGCAATTATGTTGAATAAAAGTATGAACAGTATAAAGGATATACTGCCTCAACTTGCCACCCAGTGAGTTCAAAGGAAAAACCTAAAACAGAAAGGAATTTGCAAGATGAGGAGAAAGCCAAGATTCAGTTACAGGGCATCACATAGGAAGAAAGGTTGAAGGCTGCAGGCAGCTGTTAAAAGGATGTTAATAACGTGCTACAATGTAAGGGGTCACAGAGGTTTGTGCAGAGGGTGGGTGCGGCAGGAGGGCAAGCTGAGTTGAGCAGGAACGAGGCTGTGGGAGGAGACAGCACCAGAGTGGTTTGTGCTGTTGTTACTGATGATATGTGAGTGTCCCAACTGCCCCAATTCTTTAATGTTCTCTCAAACCACCCCTTTTCATATGTGGCTTTTCAGTTCTTCCCACTAAAGCTATAGAATATCTTGACTTTGTTTTTACTCGTGTGATTTGCCTTGACCCAGGGAATGTTAGCAAATTTAATGTAACCAAAGGTTTGAGAAACATTCAAGAGGTTAGATTAGTTCTCTGATACTTCTACCATCTCCATGAGAAGACCAAGTATAAGCAAGTCCTCAGATTCCTGGAGGAAGACAGGGAACATGTGAAGCAGAATGAACCCCCAAATACCTGAGGAGACCCATCCAAATGCAGCAGAGCCATCAGCCAAGCCCAGACTAGATTCGCTGACAACCAGCCAATCGAGAGCTGTATGGCTAAATAAATGCCTATGGTTGCCAGCCACTGAATTTCTGTTTGTTTTGTAACTATATTGTTTCAACAGCAAACTTGATTCAGAAAACAAAAAATAGTTGATATTTACTGAACAATAATGTGTCAGGAACTATGTGTGAGGAAGCATTTTATATGGATAATCTCATCATACCCTTAAAATCATCTTATTAAATAGATATTGTTTCATACCCATTTAGAAACGATAAATGAAATTCAAAAGTCTGTAGTCCTCTTAAGTGAAGAGATCAAAACCCAAATTCAGTCACTCTGATTCTATAAACCATGATTTTTAACCACCATGCCTTGCTGAAAATATCAGAACACTACTGAAAATAATCACTATGTAACTGTATTACTATATCAAAATGACATTACAATATTCAATAATCTTCCTGATGAGCATAGTATCTACATAAGCATCATGATCTAAATGTAAAATAAATTACTGATGACATTTTTTTCTGACAATAGCCCTATCACCCTTAGTGCAAGCCTTTTTTGGGAAAGAGTAGACTAGAGAATGACTTAGAGTCAAGGTTCAAGTTGAAGATCCTATTTCCTATTCTAACTACATCTTAGCATGCTCATAGTCAGGCTTGTCTCTTCACTGAGAGATGACTAGGTTTACAAAGAAAGATCAGATTCTAGCTATTCAACCAAAGACATGAGGAAAGATGGCAAGCCTGATTTACTTGTCCAGTCGAACCTGAACGAGAAGGAGACAGCAGAATGACCTGCAGCCTTCAGGAAAGTGAATGCAGTGGATGATGAGGTCACTGGCAGGACGCTCCTTCAGAACTAAGGCACACATTCCTCTCGCTGCCAGCAGTGTCTGAACCCCACTCTGGAGATTGCTCTTGGCCAAAGGGAACCATCTTGCTCAAGACTGTGCCCTCTCTCCAGCAGAGCCATCCGATGACTCACTGACACAGAGGTGCAAAGGCCTGGAAGCCTTGCTCTGATCGCAGACAAGTCTGCGGGGCCCCTGATAACTCCGGCACATCCACAGGGTCCGGTGAGGCCTCTCTGATGACAACAACCCTCTGCCCATCCTGCTTCCCAATTTCTTATCCCCAGTATACCTGCCACTCAAATGTCTTTGCCTTGGAGAAGCCAATTTCCCTGGGAATTTAGGACGCTAGAGTGAGCCACCATTGGAGAAAAGAAAGGAAAGGGGTCTTCTATTACTGTGCAGAAGAAGGGGAAAAGGAAGGAGAAACTATGGAATCCAGTTTTTAAGTTATAACATCCTCCTACTAATAAACACGTCCCGGTAAGTACCATGTTCTCTCCAGATTAGCAACTCTCTGCCGAAAGGAGAAATGACTACCGTGTGGGCACAACTGTCTTAACAGTACCCAGAGCACAGAGGGAAGCCTGCACAAAATTTCTAACCTTCCCTGAACGAGGGAAAAAAAAAAAAAACAAACAAGTAATAAAGGAGTATTGTCCCCTCATTAAAAATTATTGTCATTGAGTTAAGATATATTTGTTTGTGTTTTCTGGAAAGCAAAAGGAAATATCCAGAAAGCCTTTAAGGTTTGATAGCAAATCATTTTTTCAAGCATTTAAAAATACAAAATAATTTCCACGATTGTAGAGAGAACACAAAGATAACTGATTAAAACCAAAGAAAATAGGAAGGTACTGCAGCTAGCCGTTAAAAATGAGAATACACCAAGCCCCTAATTAATAAAAGAATGAAGTTCCAAAAGTACACCTGTGGGGTCAGTGTTTAAAACGGAGCACACTCTCCCTGTGGAAAAAGGTTTCCCAAGACAGTCGTGTAAAACCTTTTAAACTCTTAATATAGAGAGTATGTTGCTGACCCAAGTGTTAAAGAACACAATTATCAGAAAAAAACCATGTTTCAAACCAGAAATCGTTCTTAGTGATTCCAGTCTGGGGTCCCAGGAATGTACCTTGCTTCTGTGGCCTTGGAGCAGGATCTTCCTACGACCTCAGCGCCTGCCTTTGGCCTTGTAGAGGTAAACGTGGCATTCGATAATGGGCTTGAATACCATGTTGCTGGGGTTAGAGGTCAGGTCAGGTACTTCGACCAATGTGATTCCTTGCAGAAGGCAAATAATTCTCAGCCATCTCTTACTCTGGAAGATGCAAAAGAAAAAATTTCAAAAAGACCTTTCTCATTTGTGTTCCTCACCTACTGACTACTTCTTCCTAGAGCTCACTTCACCTCCAAAAGTATTTGCAGAGAATCTATAAATGAAAAAATCCTTTAATAGATTCTGTTTTTGTTTCTTTCCTTTCTTTTCAATCATTGGTGAACAAAATGTAGCTTGCCATTTCACTTGCATTTTCATGTCCTTAAAAGAAGTACATAATATTTTTGATGTTTTTGAAAAGATTTAATTATTATGAGTAAGGGGAAATCGATAAGGGGTAAAATTCTAAGTGTGGCTGATGCAGTATCTGGAGATGTATTTCATCATTTACTAAGCAGCTCTTATGGACTAGAATCTAAGGTTATAATGGGGAACGTCATGTAATTCTTCTCATTTTACGATTTCAGAGGACAGACAGATGCGTAAAAGGGAAAAGTACAAAGCAGCAATGCTCTGCCTGGGTATGAGACTGTGGAACGCCTCTCCCGCACTCCCACTGTTCCCTAGAAGAGATGGCACTCGGTCAGACATCTGGCGTCTCTCTGTCCCTTTCCTCCCCTGCTTGAGGAAAGGAGAGTGACTTATCTAACTGATAACTTTGTGAATAGATGGACATGTTTAGCTCAAGTTCATCTGTTTTCTTTTCCCCATGGAAAAGACTCAGATTTCCTCTGCTCCTCCATCCTGTAAGACAGCTCACAGGAAAAAATACCCCGGTCGGACGTTGCCTGTGACTGGGTAACTGAATCTGGTTAATTATGGGATTTGATGAGCAGGTCCATTTGGCTCTTACACTAAGCCATATTCTCCAATTAAGCATGTATCAGTTGTAAGGCTTCGTCTCCTACATTGCTTCTCTTACTTTCTACCCTGACAGTAAAGAATGGTGGTGCTGGTAATTCTGGCTTGAATTGTCCAACAGTGTAAATATTCTGGGCCAAGGGAGCGTACAGGAGAAACACGTAAACTAATAGTGCAGGTTTAGGAAGGCTTTCTTTCTGAAGAAAGGAATGCTTGACAGAAACCTAAAATTATTAGGTCATGCAGATGACTACCTAAGGAAAGATATTCCAAGTAAAAGGAATGACATACTAAAAGGCCATAGGACAAAAAGGAATTTTATAAACAATTCAGGTATTACTTTACTCAGAATTTTCAGTTAATATATCCTAATTTTTTCCTGAGTGCTTTCAATGTAACTTTATTTATATTCTTTATTTTCCTTGCCCCCACACCATCTTCTTATGCTATAATCTTCTTTGTTGAATTTTAATCATTCTTTCCTCAAAATGGCATTTGTAATACAGCGTTAGTTTTAATGCTTAAGGCTATTCTGTTCTCAAATATTATAATTCGGATGTATTCTTTCCTCTTATTACTACTTATTGGTTTATTCGATGCAGATTTTCTTATCTGATTGCATTAAACTGTCAAATGTCATCTCCTCAAATAAGACCAACATGACTTGTTGATAAGACAAAGCTGAGTTAACTGTTCACTGAGGAAGAAGATAATGTCACCTCCTCAATGCTATGGCTGCATCTCACAGGGAAGAAGATTAAAATTTATTGAGAACTGAACATTTGGTTTAGCTGGTTCTATGAATGTGGGGTGTTGATGAGGGCTGACTTAAGGTCATGATACACTACACCAGGAATGGTGGGAAAAGCAAGACTAGGATTTTGAGGCCAATGATTGAAACGATCTTAGGGTCTAAGCTATCTAGAAATAGAAATGCTTTCCTTTGAAGAGCCAATGGGTCTTTCAAAAAGTCCCAGTGATAAACAAGCAAGCCACTTATCTGAACAAGAAATGCCAGGAAAGAGTTAAGACAGCAGAAAAAAGACAGTAGAATAGCAAAATGATGTCTAATAGACAACAAGGCATGGTTTTTTCACATCTAGGACTATGTTAAACACTTCTTTGGATGCTGAAAGCCAAGTATAGTGCCTCACATTTGCAGTTGTTCCATAAATGCCTATCAAGAAAATGAACTTATTTCTACAGGTAATAATTTAGCTTTAGAAAAAGAGAGGCATGTAAAATATCACGGCCTTGCAACCCTAAACATCAGAACTTAAGTCAGCCCAGCTATACAATACTGATCACTGCTGATCAAATATAAATATTATTTTTAATTTTCCAATTTTAGCAAGAGGTGTGCCTTTCTTTCATGCTAGTGTATTTTTTAAAGTGCATTTTTTTCCATTAAAATACTCCTTTTTAATTAAGAAAAGAAATTTGAGTGAATCTCTTACTCAATTTCTAACAAGTATATACCATTAATTTAAGTTGGAGAACACTGAAAAAAATAAACCATCATGAAAAATCATTATCTGCAACAAGCAGTCAGCTATTATTTCTCCCAGCAGTACTTGCAGGTAAATCACCTTTCAATACACTTTCTTTTGGATGAGGTTTTGAAAGACTGCCTGGCCTAAAATTCCTAAATTCACACCCATGTATTATGATTGATCCTAGTGTTCCTTCAATTCACTCTTTAACACAACTCCATAAATAAAGGGAAATAATAATAAAACTACTCATAAAATAAACCTTTAGTTGCACTCCCAAGAGTTGCAAAACTATAGGTAGTAGATAATAATAATGACATTTCTGAAAAACAGTGATAGCAATAATGAGGCTGATAATTACTGAGAACCTGCTATATTTCAAACAGCAGAGAATGTGCTTAACATGAATTATCTCATTTAATTCTCACAATAGTTTCATGAAGTTAGGTATTAGTGTATACATTTCACAGGAAACTAGGGTTCAGAAAAATTTTAAAAACTTGACAAGGCTAATAAGTGGCTGCACCACAATTTTAACTGCAGGATTTTAACAGATTTTAGAAATTGTAACATTTTTGAGGTCAAATATTACATCTCATATATTTCTGTATCCTAGGAATTATAATAGTGGTTAGCACATATTGGATATCTGAACATACAATTTGTGAAACAAGTGTTATTTTTGATGAAATCATCAACAATATTATAATACAAAAAATAAATAGGTTAAAATAGCACATATACAAATATATTCATATCTCATATAATTGCGAGTAGAAGTTTGAAAATAATTTGACATGTTCCTTACATAACATCAGGTTACACTGGACAAAACAGTTTGTGTGTAAAAAGATAGTATCATATCAATTATATTTTCTCTTAAAATTTTATGACAAAATGTGGCAATAGGTGTTTTTCTCATATAATAGCAATAAAGCCAGTGGAATATATTGAGAATGTTTGCTCTTATCACAAAACACTTTGACTCTCTCTGATTTAAGGGCTCTTTTGTGCTCAGAGTTTCTCATGCTGAGTTGACATTATACCCTTTGCATTTAGACATTATGTAGAATAATAACTCATCAAATAAACTGAACTCTCCTAAAGTAAAGTTCTGAAGTAAAATGACAACCACCCATACGAAACGCAAAGTGAAATAACCCCCAACCCAGCTCCCAGACACATCGCACTCACAAAATCTCTCAGCAAATATCACAAAACACTGCAGTTATAGACTTGTCAGGAAAAACAAACATCTCAACACACAAAAAAAATCACTCTGTTAATAACTGTCGAATTGTGACATCCATGAATTTTATCCCGAGGTCTTACTAAGCTCATCATCATCCCCATTCAATTATCTGCTGCCTTAAGAATGGCAGAGCACAGTGGGAAAGTGTAAGAAATTATTTGTTTCTTGAACAGCCTTGCCAAATAAAAATAAAAGAACATGGAAGAGTTCCTATCTCATCAATTATTGTAACTATCTTTTCTCTATATATACTGAGTGAAGAGAGTTGTACTGATGTTACAGTCTTCCTATTACAATCATTTTATAACTAAGATACTGAAGATAGGCTGATGCTAAGTAACATTAAATTAAAACGTTATACCATTTATTTGTATTACTTTTTCCATGACATTCTCGTGTTATCTTCAGCAAATTTTACAAATTGAAGAAAGGCAGAGGCAGTGTATACTTCAATCTCTGAAAGATGCTGCAAAAAGGGACCAGCCTCAAAACAAACCCTCGTAATGAGGAGCAATAAAGCAGCGGCATACTGAACTGAAAGCTTCAGGGGTATGGCTCTGCAAAAAATGAAGGAGAAAAAAATCTCGTGGACTCTCATCTGTAATAAAGTAATCACGAACTATTCATTTGTTTCAACAAGTATATATTGGAGTCTTACCAGAGGTCAAAACATAATGGTAAACAAAGTAATAATAAACAACGAACAGCCATTATTCCTATAGCAGGGAGCTGAGTGTTGAGGTGGGGCGGGGGGAAGGTGATCAGGCATCTATCAAACAAAAATAAATGTAAGTGGAGAACTGTGATCAGAGAGGAAGGTGCAGGGTAATAGGAAAACATCAAATAAGGTGAATGATGGTATCAGGCAGTCGGGGAGACTTCCCTGAGGAAATAATGATGAAACGAGGAGTAGGAGTTAACTAAATAGTGCTATCCATGTGTGCGTAGCAGGTGAGCATTCAGGCATAGGGGAGAGCACTTGGGAGGTTCTGTGTAAGAGGGAGCAGGGTGGGAGGCTAGTAGAGATGATGTACAGAGAATTGGAAGGGATATGAGCAAGATGATAGATGGTGAGGGAGACAGAGACCAGCCCTCACACTGTCTTGTAGCTCCAGGATATTTTTTTTAATACCAAGAACAATGGAAGAGTACATGCCTGGCATGATCAAACTGCATTTTAAAAACATCTCTCTGCTGCAGTGTGAAGAATCGATTGTAGCAGAATTGAGTAGGGGCAGAGACAACACTTAGCATGTTCTTCCAGTAGTCGAGGGACGAGATGACTGCCTCAGAGGTGTGGCAGACAGCACAGGCAGAAGTGAATAGATTTTATATATACGTAGCAGTGTATATGAAATGCAAGGAAGGAAGCAAAAAGCAGCAAGGTTGATCAATAGGTATCTGGGTTTCATGAGTAGTCAACAGAAGCATCATTAACTGAAAGAGTGAAATGTAGGGCACTGGAGAGGACCAGACTGAAGTTGGAGGGGTCAATTGTGGAGTCTGACATGCCTTCAATAGCTCCAGGAGGAAACTGTATGAAGGCAGCTAGATATGCAGGTCTCTAGCTCAGAATGAATGAGATCAGTGATCACAACACACATCTGGTAGCCATGTGTACAAAGAAGACTCTGCAGGAATCATCTGTGTTTTCTGTTCTAGCTGATGGTCGATAAGGAGGGTTTCATTGTTCCGTAACTTTGGTTTCTGACAGACAATTTAGAAATCTAATATATTTATCATCTGTGTACTGATTATTTAACTTTAATCTTTAACAAGTTAACTCTCTTTAACTCACTCCAAACACCATTAGGTGGAACCAGGCAAGCAGGCAGCTGCAGCACAGAAGGGCCCGGAGCAGGCATCAGAGCCCACATGCAGCAAGGAGAATGCCTCCAGTAGGGGCCAGTGGCAGTCGTCACCCTGAGTCAGACATCAGAGCCCAGCACGGTGAAGAGGACAGTCACATGGGGTGCAGCCCTGGCACGGACTGTCGGACCCCAAGAGGGATGAAGAGGGCATGTGCGCATGGGGGACAGAGTGGCTCTCTGCAGGATGTTGAACCCCAGAAGAATAAGGGTTTCAGCACAGGAAGAGCGGGAACAGCCCAGAACAGGGTTTCAGAGCTTAGGCAGAATGAAGTGAGTACACCTATAAGGGAAGGAATGCAGTATAACCCACAATGACAAATGAAGGCTCTTTGAAAGGATGGCTAATTTCAGGGTGAGAGCAAAATATATAAGATAAACCTAGAAAAAACTATTGTGCCTGAAACAGAAAGTCTTCAGAGAATGATGAGAAATTTGAAAAGGACCAAAGAGACATCTTAAAGGACCGGCAATACCTGGAAAAACTTAGAGCATCAGAAGAAATAATAATGGATTACAACTCACTGAATAAAACAGAAATCTGACTTAACTTACTGACAGAAACAAATAAATAAACAAACTGTTAAATGAGCAATAGACTATTTATGCAGGCTCAAGTATCTCCCCTCAAATGCTCAGTAATTATTAAGGGGAAAAAAAGTCTGGCAGAACCACCTTTATCAGATAAATGAAGAACATTAGCATCTGGTAACGAACCAGAACATGTACCCAGTGATAGGACACAAAAAGAACATAACATTAATTCTCTGATATTTCTCGTGAAGACAAACAACCCGCTAAAATGAATCATAAGGAAGCAACAGACAACTCCAAATTAAGGGTCATTATACAAAATAACTAGTGTGAAATTTTCAAAAATGTCAGTGTTATTAGAATCAAGAAAAGACTAAGAAACTGCTACTCCATATTGAAGGATACTAGGGAGACAAGATTACTAAACCTTTGCGAACTCGAACTTGTTTTTGTTGCCATAAAGGATGTTACTGATGCAAGGGGTGAACATCAACTGGGATCTGGGTAGCAGAGTATGGTGATATGTCATTGCTAATTTCCTGATTTGTTGGCTTATTAAAGTTATATAGGGGAACGTCCTTGTTTTGGAAAAAACATACTCTAGCCTATTTAGAATGACAGGGAACCATGTCAAAAACTAACTTTCAAATGGCTCAGGAAAATAATATAATTTGTACAATACTTTTAACTTTTCTCTGTTTAAGATTGTGATTTTTAAAGAATCTCAAGTCCTCCTAAATTTCTATTTTTCCGTTGTGAAAAGCAGATTCTGTTTATTTTTTTAAAAAGAGCAGAAAACACAGTAAAATACTACTAAATTTAAAATATTGTGCTTCCATAATTTTTCAGTCTGCTTTTTAATCAGCAATGCTTCGCAACCCATTTTTAAACATAAAATTTGACCTAAGAAGATGGTGAAGAGTTTGAACAGTCAAGACACAGATACTAAACCAAAGCAATAAAAAATAAGGTACCTGATTCCAATCCTTGTGATCTCAAAGGGTTAGCATTTCAGGTATTAGTTGAATCTGGCTTCTAAGTCTGAAAAATCAATATTACTGTATTACAAAACTTCCTACCCATTTGGCGTTACCATTTTTTTAGACTGTTTTTGGAAGAGCAGATAATCCAAGAGGTGAAGAAAGTACTTACTAAATTGAGATGCTTTCAAATCAGAACAAATCTCTAGTGAAGTATTAGGCTTTAGTAACTTGAAAGCCCTTGATCATCAATATAACCGCTTAGGAATGTGATGTGCCATTTCTTTTTCTTTTACCCCAGTTTTACTACGGGATATCTGATTGCCTTAAAAAAAAAAAAAGAGGATGGAAATGTTTTTGAGGTGCTCCTCTCCTCCCATCTATATTCATTACTCGATTTGCATCATGACCCTCAAGAAAACAATGAACTCAGCAGCGTGAGGATCCTGAGGCCTAAGACCATAGTGACACGTATGCTAGAACTTAATGTGCCACCACAGCAGAACTCAGTCACGAATGAAATGGTGCGGAGAAGACGCTGACGGCCTCCCGAAGCTGTTACTCTAACGTCTCACATCATCATCCTAACGCTTCATTCCATGGCAGGAAAGGGATGCATGGAGTGAGGAAATACGGGAAGAGAGGGAGCTCAGCTTCCAAAATAAAAGCCACTGACACGATTAAAAAGTGTAAAACAGATGTTAACCATGGCAAAGATTTATTATTATCACTATTATTATTTACTACTACCACTATTATTATTTATCAGTAAATCCATCAACAGCCTTTTGATTGAACAGGTTGCAGTAACATACCCAGACATAGGACCTCTTTGTGAAATTAATAAATAGTACCCTACAGAATAGGGCACAGGGAGACTAAATGGTGTTTCTTCAGCCCACATTCACGTTGTCACAACTAATGGTTTCATCACTAGTTATCTGTCACTGGTCAGAACAAGTGAACCACGCACGTTGTGGCGTTCATCTCCCCTTCGGCCCACACACAATCACTTCGGGTGTCCATCTGTCCACATCAACAAACCCACTCTGCTTCCATGTGGCATCCTATTTTCTTTATGCTTTTTCTTAAGAGGCACTCCCACCAAAAAAAGAGAATAAAATCACACCAGCTTGAATTCTCTATTAATGCCCACCGTCTGCAAAGATCCCAAAGGTGTCTGGTGATCCCCTCCAAATGAAGGCTAGTATTTCATGTACTACTGGCTTTTAACTCTCATAAACAATGAACTCTGAATTCCATTAAGGTCTTGAGGTCCACTATGTCCACTGAAGTCCACTAAGGCTACAGTTACCTCCTCCACTGACGGGTACACTGTATTTTTATGATGACACCTGGCTGCTCCAGCACAGGGTGATTGTGTTAGGAGGGCCTGAAATGTCAAAAACAACTTCTCCCTCTCCCCCTCCCTATCCCTCCCTCTCTCTCCCGTTTTGTTACTGCATCAGTTGGCTCTCATTAAAGCTCTGCCATGTGCTTCAAACACCAGTCATAGAATTTCAGTGAAACAGCCTTTGTGGATTGTATTTACACCCTCTCCCTCGGATGCCCATATCAGACATGGGGTTCTGTTATGATCAACCTCAGTGCTGGTGTTGTCGTCAGAACTGTGCCTCTTTTCTGAATGTTAAACATTGTATTTGGAACAACTGTCATGTGTCTGAGTCTGACCCCTTTTTCCTTTGGATGACTTTTGTTTGTTTGTTTTAAAGGCTCCTTTTTGGCCAGCTCATGCATTTTTCTAAGTCAAGCTCACACATCTTAATCCTAAGTAGGCAAAGGTTAGTCTCAAACTGAAAACGTTTTTTTTTACTGTGCACAAATGCACAAAAAGTTATTATTTTTTTCCCCTCGATTTTAAACTGTTCTTGTCTTTAATCCTTGTTCTTAGTTAATAAATGACAGTTGATAGGAAGGAAGAAGTCAGACAGGCCACAGAGAGAACATTTGTAATAAAAGAGAGCAAAAGAAAATCATGCTAATAAATTAACCCTCTAATAATGTGAATAAATCCTTTCGGTGGCCCTTTTTTAACCTGCCATACAACCTTGAATTAACATTAGCCAATCTTTATTGAGCGCTGTGGCGATTTCACATTTCCAGTCCCAACAGCATGATGTTTCACGGTTGCAGATCATTCCTTCATTCATCATTTCACTCATTTAACAAATGTTGTATGTCATTATGTTCTACACAGGTATGTACATAAATAAGTGCACTATCGTGGGCTACAGGAAGATTAGCAGATTGGACCAGGACCAAGGGGAGTGAAAACGAGAGTGTCATCAGTTCTGCTCCACTGAGTAAGGGAAAGCTTAACCGAGGAGAACACACATGAGATTTGCTCTTGCAGGATAGAAGTCGCAGAGCATGTCAAGGGAACCATAAGAAAGGACATTGCAGGCAGAATGAAAGTTTATGCAAGGAATGAAATAACGAGGTTTGTTCAGGGAACTGTAAATAGTTCCACACACACTTGGAGCGGCCCAGAAGCCACAGATTTTGCTGTCAGAGAAGCGGGATTTGAACGCAGCTCTGACATTTACGACCTGTGTAACTCAGATCGAGTCGCCTCACCTTTCAACACTTCAGTTTTACTCATTTGAAAAATGAGAATAATGGTATTTACCGCAGGTTTGAATTTTTTTTAAAGGACTTAATAAAATATGAACTTTGTAGAGTCTGCCACAGTTCCTGAGACAAGGAAAATACCTATAACTGCAAATGGTTGTCATGGTCGACATGGTCAGCATGATTGCTGTCGCTGCTGGTATAGGGGAGACAGGAGGAGATCCATTCAAAGGGGTGGGCAGGGACCAACGTCCAGAGGGCTGCAGATGTTCTGCTAAGGAATCTGATGAGCAGATTTCTAAATATTACTTTCACTGATGATTACATTTTTCAAAACTGAATGAAATCCATCCTTAAACCTTACTGTACTGTATCTGCATAATTTAACCTTCCAATTATATTTTTTAACTATGTTCAATACCGTTGAGATGATCCCTCCCTTGTCACACATTCTGCCAATTATCAGTGTTTTCTTTTATGTTTTAGCCATGAATGTTACGTGTTTTCCAAAGATGCACAAATTAATTCTCATTTGCACCTTTACTGGTAGTCATCTCTGTGAATGGTGAATTAAAATTTTAACTTGATGCTTTTATCACAAAATCTCCCACACTTCTTTTCTTCATCTTCTTAATTTTCTCATTAAACTCACTTACTTTAATAATTAGCAGTTAAGGAAAGAGAAAATGTACTATTATTCACATGCTTAAGTGGAGCTATAAGACTGATGTAACTATATTAAGTATGATATAAACAGAGCTTTCATTGTATGCTGTTAAAAATATTTTAAATATTGTATAATTTAAAAATGTTGAAAGATTTCCTGGTCTGCTAAAAAAGAACATGTATGGAAACTATCAGGCAGATATTTATGCATGGAGATGAATCTGAGTCTGAATAGCATACTCTAAAAGTACATGATTTTTTGTATATCTGAAAGTAGTCATTTCCATAACTCATCAATAATATATTTGCATTGTCAAACCTCTCCTACTGAACTAGTAAAAACTGAAATATTCATCAGACATGAAGATGTTTGAAGAAAAAATGTTATCTAAAGTATACTTTTCAAACTGAATATGCAAAAATAATTCCTTTAAATTTTTCTCATAGCAAAATCATTTAAAAACATATTATTGGAGATCACCTCACACCTGTCAGAATGGCTATCATCAATAAATCAAAGAAAACTGTTGGCGAGGATGTGGAGAAAAGGGAACTCTCATACTCTGTTGGTGGAACTGCAAAGTGGTTTAGCCACTATGGAAAAGTGGTTTAGCCAGTCTGAAGGTTTCTCAAAAAATTAAAATAAAATCCATCCTTTTGACCCAACAATTGAATTGTACTTTGGGTATTTATTCAAAGAAAATCAAAATAATAATTCATAAAGATCTATACACCCCTATGTTCATGGCAGCACAATTTACAATAGCCACGATATGGAGGCAACCTAAATGCCCATCAACAAACGATTGGATAAAGAAATTGTGGTTCATATATACAATAGAATATTAGTCATCAAAAAAATGAAATACTACCATTTGCAATTATAAGGATGGATCTAGAGGTTATTATGCTGAGTGAAATAAGTCAGACAAAGATAAATACCATATGATTTGACTTATATGTGGAATCTAAGGAACAAAAAGAACAAACTAATCAAAAACAGACTCAGAAATATAGAGGTCAATCTAGTGACAGCCAGAGGAAAGAGGGCTGAGGCCGGTAGAATGGGGTGAAGGGTTAAAAAAGTACAAATTAGTAGTTGATAGATGGTCACGAGAATGGGGAATGTAGTTAGCGTCAATGTGAAGGCTAGGTGGAGAGCCCGAGGAGAGAAAGAGCATTTTATAAACTAGATCAATGCCTAACAAATGTACTGTATACTTGAAACTAATAAAATTAATAAAAAACAGATTACTTAAAAAAAAAAAAACCTCTTAGAAAACTAAGATTAGATTTATGGTTACCAGAGGCAGGGGGTGGGGACAGGGGAATTAGAGAAAGGTGGTGAAAAGGTACAAATTTCCAGTTATAAGATAACTAAATACTAGGGATATCATGTATAACACAATGACTAGTTAACACTGCTCTAGGATATATATTTGAAAGTTGTAAAGAATGTAAATCCTGAGAGGTCTCATCAAAATGAGAAAAATATTGTTTTTTTTTTATTTATATGAGATGATGGAAGCTAAATAAACTTACTGCAGTAATCATTTCATGATATATGTAAGTCAAATCATTATGCTCTATACCTTAAACTTGTAGTGACATATATCAATTATATCTCAATACAACTGGGAAAACATTTGTGAAGAACAACGTTTTCTTGGAATTAAGAGAGATGAATACTTAAATATTAAGGAATTTATAAAGTGGAGGCATTTTAACTCTTTATTGAGATATAATTCATATAATTCAGCCACTGAAACTGTACAATTAAATAGTTTTAGTATATTAACAGTTGTACAACCACCATAAAAATCTAAATTTAGAAAATTTTCATCACCCCATGACCCTGCATCCGTTACAATCACTCCCTATACCAGCCCTAGATACTATATCTACTTTCTGTCTCTATGAATTTGCCTAATCTGGATATTTCATATAAATGTAAACATACATGATTTTTTTACGATTGGCTTCTTTCACTCAGCATAGCTTTCAAGAGTCAACCATTATGTAGCATGGGGTCAGCAATTCATTTTATTGCTGAGTAACCTTTCTTTGTATGAATATAACTGTTTGCTCAGCCATTCATCAGTTAATGGACATTTATGTTGTGGTTTCCATATCTTGTTTATTATGAATAATGCTACTACTAACATTTAAGTACAAAATTTTGTGTAGATATATGATTTTATTTAACTTGGTATATACATAGGAGAGGAAATGTTAGGCATATGATTAACCTTTTGAGAAACTGCCAAACAGTTTTCCAAAGTGACTATAAAATTTCACATTCCCACCAAGAACCTGTGAGGATTCTAATTTCTTCACCTCCTTGCTATGGATGGTCTTTTTGACTGTAGCTATCCTAATGGATGTGAAGTGATATCTCATTGTGGTTTTGATTTGTATTTCTATAGTAATAATGATGAATTTTTTATATGCTTATTGATCATTGATATATATTCTTTGGAGAAATGTCTATTCAAGTCCTTGGCCCATTCTTTAAATTGGGCCATCTTCTTATTATTTAATTGTAATAGTTCTTTATATATTCTGAACATGTTACTTATCAGATATCTGATATGCAAATATTTTCTCTCATTCTGTGAGTTAACTATTTATCTTACTGATGGAATCAACTGCACTACAAAAATTTTGAAATTTTGATTTAGTTTATGTATGTTTTCCTTTGTTGCTTACACTTTTGGTGTCATATCTAAGAAACCATCATCTAATCTTAGGTTCCAATGATTTACTCCTATTTTCTCCTAAGAATTTAATAGTTCAGCTCTTACATTATAAAAATAACAGAGAAATTTTGTTTTTATTTTTTTGTTTTTGTTTTGTTTTGTTGGTATGGTATAAGAGAGGGGTCAAACTTTGTTTTTTGCAAGCTGATATCCAGTTAGCCCAACACGATTTGTTGAAAGACTTCATTCTTTTACTGGATTGTCTTTGTCACTCTGGACAAAAATCAATTGAACATAAAGATTAACATCTGCACTCTCAATTCCATTCCATTGATCTATATTTATGTTCATTACCAAATAATAGCATTATTTACTGTAGCTCTGAGTAAGTTTTGAAATCAAGAATTGTGAGTACTCCAACTTTATTACTTTCTTCCAAGATTATTCTGGCTATTCTGGGTCCCTTGAATTTCCACAGAAATTTTATTGTCAGCTTGTCAATTTCTGCCAAAAAAAAATATAAAAGAGGTAGCTGGGATATTGATAGGGATGATGTTAAACCTCTAGATCAATATGGGGAGTATTACCATTCAACAATATATCTTCTGATCTATGAATATGGATGTAAGTTTATTTAAGTCCATGTCAGTGTGCAAATTTTGTGCTTCTTTTTTAAAATTTATCCTAAATATATTTTTTTTTATTTTTGAGGCTTATTATAAATAAAACTAAGTTTCATTTTCAAATTGTTCATTTCAAAGTGTGTAGAAATACAATTAATTTTGTATATTCATCTTGTATCCTGCAACATGCTGAACTCTTTTATTAGTTCTAACTGGTTTTAGTGAGATTCTTATGATTTTCTATACACAAGATGAAGTCATCTGTAAATGGAGGTAATTTCAGTTTTTCCTTTGGTATCTGTATGCCTTTTATTTCTGTTCTACCTAACTGCCCTGGCTAGAACCTCCAGTGTAATGTTGAACGTAAGTGGCTAGAGAAGACATCCTTCTCCTGTACCTGATCTTGGGGGAAAATTATCTGGTCTTTTGCCATTAAGTATGATGCCAGCATGGGGTTTTTGTAGATACTGTTTTTCATGTTGAGGAAATTCCTTACCGTTTCTAGTTCGTTACTTTTTTCATGGAAGAATGTTGGATTTTGTCAAATAACTATTCTGAACGCTGAAATGATCATTTTTTTCATCCTTTTTCCCTATTAACATAGTATATTACATTGACTGTCAGATGTTAAATCACTACTGCATTTCTGGGATAAATCTTACCTATTCACTGTGCATTAATGTTTTTATATGTTGTGGGATATGTTGCTAGTATTTTGTTGAATATTTCTGTATCTATATTCATAAGGGATATTGGTCTGCCCTTTCATTTTCCTGTGATGACTCTGTCTAGTTTTGGTGTCAGAGTAACATTGACTTCATAAAATGAGTTGGGAAACATTCCCTACTATTCAACTTCTTCTTGAGTCAGTTCTTGTAATTTGCATTTTTCTAGAAATGTATCCATTTTATCTATGTTATCTAATTTATGAGTATATAGTTATTCATAATATGTTCTTATAAACCATTTTATTTCTGTAAAACCAGCAGTGATGTCCTATCATCCTGATTTTGGTCATCTGAGTCTTCTCTCTTATCTTCTAGGTCAATATAGCTAAAAGTTTGTCAATATTATTTTTATATTCTCCTCTAATCTTTATTACTTTTTCCTTCTACTTGGTCAGGTTTAGTTTGCCCTTTTTTTATTCTAGTTTCTTAGTGTGAAAGATGAGGTTATTGATTTAGATTTTTTAAATTAAAATTATTGGGGTGACAATGGTTAATAAAGAGATTTTTTTTAAACATAGATGTTTGTATCAATAAACTTCTCTTTAAGAAGTGCTGTCACTGCATCCCGTAAGTTCTGATGTACTGTGTTTTTCTTTTCATTTATCTCAAGGTATTTTCTAATTTTCCTGGTGATCTCCTTTTTGACCCACTGGTTATATAAAAGTATGTTGTTTAATTTCCAAACATTTCTGAATTTACCAAATATCCTCTTATTGATTTCTAATTTCACTCCATTATAGTTTGAGAACATACGTTATATGATTTTAATCTTTTTAAATTTAACGAGACTTGTTCTCTGGCCTGAGTTGGCATAGTTAGTTGAAAACTTACATGAATAAAAATCAAGTTTAAAAAAATTCTGTTTCACAACTTAAAGAAATGTAGCAATAGTATTTACAACATTGAAGCACTATTGTTGCTTTCGATAACTTCCAATGCATAATCCTTATAAAAATAAATTATAAATTACATTCTACAAATACCTAACCTTTCTAAATCTTATGTTAATATTACCTCATTTGTAATAAATGAAGTTGTCTGTATTTTCTCTGAGATACTCACTCTCACTTCACCAGGGACAGGCAGTAAATACTAGTTAATTCATTGTTTCTAAAAATAACATTGATTTCTTTCTAAATTCTTCCATATGATATTAAAAATGTTCAAAGATTACTGATGGAGAAAATGTGAGAATGGCAATGAATGCTCTATGACCTACTGGTAAGCTAAAACTAGTTACAAACATATTTATAGTTCCCTCTACACATAACTCTCCTCTTTATCCCATGGGCATAACTCTGCTTAGCGTATAATGTACATCCAATGAGAGAATGCAGAGTTGATTTTTTTTTTTACAAAGTTGGTATCACAGTGTAACCAACAGGTAAATATCTAAAATAGACAGAGGTTTTTTCACCTTTGCAAGAAGAAGAGAACTAACTCACTTTCTCACCTCTGCAAGAAGAGGAGAACTAACTCTTTGGTTGGACACTTTCTTCTAGGAACCGTCTGAAAAATGACAACTCCAGTCAAATGCCACAATTTGAAGCAAACTAAAACAATGTTATAAGCTTTGCCCAGAGAGAAAGATAAGGACAACAGTGGATAAAAAGGGTGGCTAGCAGAGGTCAAACAGACAGAAAAAATAGGCATAAGAATGATTAAAAAGCAAGATGATGCTCATTTTAGAACAGAAAGAACAGCAACAACCTGACATCACATAGTCAGTAACTTTCAGAAAATATAAGGAGTACAGAGGAAAATATTCACACAAAGCCTGTGCCTACTGGGACCTACTTCATTCTAGCATGTATTAATAGCTTTTATTAAGAAAATATTTTTTATATGCAGTGCTAACGACTGTAACATATATCTCTTAGGCCATGCATTTCCGAACATGCTGCAGCTTGATGACTGTTCACATACTACAATTCTATTTGATTCGTATTAAGGTATTTCATTCTTCTTTTCATGTCTAATCATTCTTCTCTCTTCCCAGATAGTTTCACTATCTTTGTATTTTGTTATACCTCATTTGATCTCTCCTCTCAAATTCACTTGTCTATTCTTCAGTGATTTCTTCACATTCTTATAGCTGGTTCAGCAATTTTTATACTTTGTAATATTATCAAACTTTTGCTGGATAAGTAAATACTCAAAAACACCTTAAATTCTTTGAGGAAATAAATACAGAGAAATATACATTTTCCTTATAAATATGTCTATAGTTCATATGAACATTAAAAGAAATGGCACACATATGACAGGTATCCTAATCATAGTTTCAGAAAGATTTATAAATATTCAGAAAGGTATATAAGTGTTATAACACCTATCCACTAGCTTGTCAGCATTTAAAATATAACATGGTTTTTATCTACCCATTATAGTCTTCTATTAGCTGAGGTAGTGACATAAATATTGGAGGGGTCCAGAATGAGTCTCTCCAGAGTGTGTCACATGCAGATAATTTTGAACTGAAAACAATTAAAGCCTAACAAACTCAAGAAAAGTCTTTTTTTTAACCTCCCCTTTATTTGCATAAAGGTATTTAAATTAAAAAAAAAAAACCTGCTTTAGAAAGGGAACCTTAGCACATTCACTTTTGCAAATATAAATTACAAATGACAGACTGGGAGGATCCAAGCAAGTCGGTTTGTTAGATTTCTCTCTGTGTCTCATTGTTTTTGGTGGCCAAGTGAGAACTTGTTTACCACATGTTTGCCCTTTCTCAACTATCTGTGAATTCCCTACTTTCCCTTTGAAATCGCAAATCCCTATCTCCCTCTCCCTAGTCCAGGATGACATATAAGCCTCGACTGCCCAGTGTGTCCTCAAGTCTAACATTCTTATGGAACTAATGTCTATATACATGTAATAAATTGGTCATTTTCTCCTGTTAATCTGTCTCATGTTCATTTGATTATTAGTCCTGCCAGAAAATATTTAGAAGGGTAGAAAGAAAATCATTTTTTCACCTTCACAATATATACTCAGAAAAACTTTAAGAAAATAAAGATAAAAAGAGAATTCTGTGCTTTTATGGGGAGATGAAGTTCGGATTATAAGCAAAACTTTAAAGCAAACACAGGGGACTACAGATGACTTTGCTGATAAAGGAAGCTACAAAAAGGGCAATATGATAAGTTTGGAGTATTACACTACATAAGCATAAGAGTATTTTAAAGCAGAACATTGGTTTACTTAGTAGTTAAAGTCAATATGCAGATGTTATTTTGTCAGTGAAGAATTCTCTAAAGGTGAGATAAAGTTTCCCAAAAGAGAGGAAGAGAGAGAAGGAATTTTTTCCTAAACACACACACACACACACACACACACACACACACACACACACACACACACACACACTGATTGCATTATATTTTTCTTCACTGGGTTATATTATTCTCTCAAAGTCCCTCGTCCCTCCCTGGCAATGACACACCGAAGCCCTCTTTATTTCTGATCTAGAAAAGATTACCTGAGATTCTTTTCACTGTTAGAGAATTGGAAGAATCAAGTGGAAAAGCAAGATAGAAAAACACAGGGAGAGACAGATTGTCTTGACGTGTATTTTTCTATGTATTCCGGTATTTTCATATGGTCTAACAGGACACAGTCAGAAAACAAAGAGGTGCCAGAATGTCTAAATAAGCAGTGTTTTGTAGGAGTTTAAAAAAACAACAACAACTTTATTCCTACCTTTTAAGTTCTAGCTGGGCTAATAAACAAACTAACAGACAGATTAACATGAGGAAACGCCTAAAGTGTACTATACAAATGTGCATTCAGAGCATCATAATGAGACCCAAGAGGCTTCGAGCAGTTGAGGTTTATATGCCATGTGTATGAAGGAGAAAGGGGGCAGTGACAGGATTCTGAAAAGGGGGAATAAGCAATTTTCAGGTATGTAAAAAGAACAAAACACAAGTGGCAGAAGTTGAATTCCTGCTAGGCAACCCAGAAATAATGGGACACAGTGGGGATGCTAGTTAACATGCCCCTGGCTGGAGCCTTCCTATCTACCACACTTAGATCACAGTAGGCTACAGTGAAAATCCGTAAGGTGAACATGCTAGGATTCTCTTCCTGACTTCGACCTTTCCATCCGAATCTCTTAGGCAGGAAACAAGGAGGGAGAGTCAAAGGTTCTTTCCGAGTCTTTTGTTTCTTAATAAACAGCTTAAATATCGATATCCCAAAAGGCACATTTTTGGGATGGCAAAACTTTGGTTCCTTCAGCTTGCTTTCTCTTAAATATTTATACATTTATCCTACACACACACACACACACACACACACACACACACACACACACACACAATGTGATCTCGTGAAGTCTACAGCCTTCTCTTCCTGTCATTGACCTCTACATGGTCAACTTACATACCTTTTCTAAATCCAAAATGTTCTCAGCCACATACTTTTCAAAACAACTTTGAGCTACCTGTTGTGAGTTTAACTACCTTGCCCTAAATGCTTTATCAATAAACAGCACGTTCTTCCCTGCAGGTCTTTAATATGCGAAGTGGAGAAAAGAGGTTTCCTTCCGCCTCACACTTCTCTGCTATGAAGTCTCTCGCTCTGGCTAAATATTTAATTCTACCCTCTAGCCTCATATTTCTCGTTAGAGCAGTCAAAATGTCCACCCACTATAATTTGCTTCCTATAATTGAATGTTTCAATTTGGGTATTTCTAATCTCTAAATTTTCAAAGGAAGAAACCGTTTTAACCAGAAAAGACTTCATCAATATCAAGGGATATCAGTGCAGCCAGCAGTCTCCACGGAGCTTTGAAAACACAGGAGCCAGTTCACGACTACTGTCTAACTTCTTAAATGTGTGTTCTTCAAATGTTAACTATGATCTCTATTCTCCGATTTCATGCTGACTGTCCCTAATTACACAAGTGGCTGGGTCTGTCCCCAGAGTATCCTTTGATTAGCAATTACATTTGTGTTTTTTCTCATTTGCCAAAATTAATTTGTTCATTGGAATTAAAAAAAAAATCAATGACTCTCAATTACAGGTCTTATTACTCAATAGTAATACATGTTTTCAAAAATATTTGTGAATCTTTAACCACTTTCTTCTAACCTGCAAGTCTCATTTCTCAACCACACTTATATCTGATCTCTGTTGAAACGAGTTAGTGAAAAGTGTAAGGCATCAGACAACAGGCAGTCTGTGTTTGAATCTTGAATCCTGTCCTAATTAGCTGTCATATCTTTGGGAAGTTGTATCGGAGTGAAATGCTCGGCCTCTGACTCCATCTCGTTCAACCTGACTTTGTTCCCCGGCCTTCACGGCAGCCCGGGCTCCGTCTTGCACAGAGCCCTGCTACTCAGGAGAGGCATTCTGCTTCCAGCTTGCGTTTTACAAAACAGCCCCTCCCGTCTCCCCGTCCCTAACATAAAAGAAGCCTGAGCTCTGTACTTTGGTGAGATGGATTTGAGGTACCACTAGGGCTCCCGTCTTCTTGGCTGGCACTTCTGAATCAATAAACCTTTTCCTACTCCAAACTCTGACGTTCTGAGTTTGGGCCTTTTGAAGTTTTGGGCACAGGGACTTTGGACCCATATGCAACTTCTTCAAAAGTCATGGTAACTTCTCTAACTTTACTTAACAGTCATTGGTAAAAGCTTAAGAAAAATATACAGGTTAAAGCTATAAAACACCATATAAATGGTATGCATTGTATAATGAACTTTGTTATCAACACTGATCTATCCTTCCAAATTAATGGGTAGTTATAATATTCTATACTTTGATAAGTGTTTTTGAAAGACTGTTCCACCCCACCTCCCTACAAAAAACACGTTTCCTCATTAACTTGAACTCATGGTCAAAGTTCCACCATCAAAGGCTTTACTCATTACCTAGTTAAAATATGTATGTCTCTAGAGAGACAACATATATTTACTGACAGTGCTGATTTATGATTAAATACATGGGGACTGAGACAATAATGCCTAGATTTAATAATGCCTAGATCTTTCTGACCTTGAACAAATACGATATCTTTCCTGTACCTTAATTTCTTTATGTGTAAAATGGGGATAATTAAATTAGTTATCTCATAGGGTTGCTATGATGATTAAATGAATTAACCCATGCAAGTGTTTCAAAGACAGGCTGGCACATAAGTTTAAGTGAATGATGTAAGTACTTGCTATTGCTGTTATCATTATTCCTTACATCAGCTGTTTCTTTCCCCCATAACTGCTGACCTCATAATGTATCCTGTTCTCCTACCATTGTTATACTCAAATTATTATTTTTAGATGGCCTTCCCTGACTTCTCACTTCTCTTCCCCTGGACTAATACAAGATAAGAGTAGAATGAAAGCAGAGAGATGGATGGGTACTAAAGAAAAATTACGCGAGAATTGCCCTACCTACAGGAAATATAAAATGACTAAGAAAAACACAGTGCATTGCTTTCCATTGCCTACTCCTGTCCCAATGTGACACCAGAACAAGAAGCAAAGGATTATTTTCATCCATGAAACTGCTCTCTTCCGCTGGTTGATTGTATCAAAGCAAAAACCGAACTGGACAGAATTAAACAGATAAAGAAGATTCTATTCAAGGTGTTATAGACTGAATTACGTTCCCCATAATCCATATATGGAAGCTCTAATCCTCAATGTGATAATACCTGGAGATGGGTCCTTTCGGAAGAAATTAGGTTTAGATAAGGTGTTGAGGGTGGAGCCCCAATGTTGGGATTGGTGCCTTTCTAAGAAGAGGTTGCAAAGAGCTTGCTTGCTCCCTCTTTTTGCCATATGAGGATACAGGGAGAAGGCAGCCATGTGCAGACGAGGACAAAAGCCCTCGTGCCAGCACCCTGATCTTGGACTTCTCAGCCTCCAGAACCAAGAGAAATAAATTACTATGCTGTAAACCATCCAATCTATGGTATTTTGCTATGGTAGCATGAGCTAAAATACAAGGCTCTTAAAATAAGGGAAAGCAGCCATAACTCAGTTTAATCCCTGAGTTTAATTCCACTAAAACAAAAGGTGAGAGGGTTTTTAAGTGCCAGTGTAGCGAGCAGAAAAGTACAGAAGGATGTTAGGAGTGGGAGGCTGATCAATGCTATGTAAACACATTGAGCTATTCATGAGTTTGCAAATGGTTTTCTCTCTGATTAGGCCATCTGTGTTTGCTAATTGTCTCCCACTGAAGTTAGACTTGAAGACAAGAGATCTATTTTCCTTGATGGTTACATTTTAAAGGCTCCTAGATCCTTGAGAAAGACGTTCCTGGGTTATAAAATTAACAAGAATCTTTAAGAAGATTTACATATATCTAAAAGGGCCAGGGAAAGAATTTACAAGTTTTGTAAAGTAAATGCTGTAAGGAAAAGAAAGCCAGAGGCCTCTCTAAAGTTTAGTCAAGCTGAGGCGAACAGTAAGGCCTTCTTGGCCAGTTCCTACACCATCCCTTAACCACCTGCCACTCTCACTGACTACTTAAAAATGAAAATTTTGATCCTCTCAGATTCTCTGTGCCATCCTTATTTATTCTCTACTTCAACATGTCTTATCATATTGGGATACTGCAATTTTAATTCCATTCAAATGTTGATTTGTCGTCAAAGGTGTAGATTCCAAGAATAGCAATTAACAAAATGCAAGATTACAGACTTACACAGTAATATAAATATAATGTAACAAATAACATAAAATGCCTGTGTGTGCATGGTTGTGTGCATGTATGTGTGTATAAAGACAATTTACTTTTGGAAGGAAAAACGTATTCCTAAACAGAAATTAACAGTAGTGATTTTTTTTCTTGACACTTTATCCTATCGACATCTTGTTAATATTTATTACATCAAGTAAGGAAAGATTTACCTTTCAAATCAAATACTTTAAAGTGAGTTAAGGTTTACCAAACAGATAAATCTGTGCCTCTAATTCTCACTTGAGAAACTGTTTATTTTTTATGTTCAAATCAATAAAACTAGGGCTTTTGTTCAGATGTATAGGCTCTGTAAAATAAGCTGGCAAAGGGAAGCAGAATTTGCCACCCCAAAATATATCATTTTGCCATAAGGATTATTTTGAGCTGAGTACTAAAAAACAAACAAACAAACAAAACAAAACAAAACAAACGACAAGAAAAAAACCCAGCAGATATGAGAGAATCTCTAAAAGTCGAGTCCAAGTTACCTTTTTGCAAGCGACATTTACATTCTAAGGGAAATCTCTCTGTAGAAGGGTGTCTCCTCTGACCCAGGAAGAGGAGGACTAAATCTCTAGAATCTCTTTTCAGTGAAGAAAGTGATGACTTAAATCTGCCTAAGGACCTTGCCCTTGTTCACTGTGCTTTTCCTGGTCATCTCCCATACCTGGCCTTTAGCTGGAGATAGAACTTAAGATGCTGGCTTGGGCCATTTCAGGGAGTCACTCAGTTTTCCTGGGTATCTCCCATGTCTACAGGAGGTATATTATTATTAAACTTCTGTATGTTTTTTTTTTCCTGTTAATCTGTCTTTTTATTACAGGGGGTGTCTCAGCCAAGAACCCAGAAGAATAGAAAGAAATTTATACTTCCCTCTCTTAAACTGGTAATAAATAGAACCGAAAGTCATACTGCATATGTTTGTAAAACTAAGTCTCTTGATTTTTGGCAAATCACATAGAAACCATCATATCATAAGCAAAACAGCAACTGAGAGTCAAGCCATAAAGTGAGAATTTACAATTGAGAATTGAATATGAATAAGAGTTTTGAAAACCATAGAAATTAACATTAATTCTGCTTACAGAGAAATAACTTTTCTCAGGGTGACTTTTTTCCTGGTCACTCCAGTAATGTATTGCAGATATTCTAAATATCACTGATTTTTCTCTGCCCAGGAAGAAGAAGGTGGCCATATTGACTCTAAAACAGTTAATAAAATGCAAAGTTACCAAGGTTAATACATTGACTTGTTAAGCCCTTGTTAATGTACGAGTGGAAGGAAATCTATGTCATTTAAGTACAAAACGTAGTAAAGCAAGGGGAAACCCTTCACAAAAATGAAACAGGAAGAAGGCTTAGTGCAGGAAAAGCTGAAATGAAATACATACAACAATCCAAAAGCGGTGAAGATGTAAATCAGTTTCATTTTAAGATGCTGTGTGTGGGTAGCTTACTTTATAATTTTCAAAAACCCTTTTTGTTCCCCGTTCCTGTCTGAGGACATGATGGAGTGGGGACAGGGGTACTGCTGAGCACCAAGAATCAGAATCTCCTGAGAGAAATGAAGAGAGCAAAAATCTCATTAGCAAGTTGTCTCACATTGTTTTGCCTTTTTTATTCTTATAAAAGAATAAAAGAGTCTAAAGACTCTCCTGACTGCCTAAATTCTGTGTATTCAAACTCTTTTGATAATGCTTCTCATAGTCTTTAAAAAGTAACTACTATTTATCTTGAGATAAATAAAAATAGATGCTAAATTCAAATACATGAAACAGAGAAAACAGAAAAATTCATTTATGGTCTTATAGGGTTTATAAGTTACAAATTCAATCTTGTTTTAGAGTTCAAACACTGGATAACAGAAAGTATAACCTTATTAATGCTATTCTCATTGAATTAATACACAAGAAAAGCAATTATATTTTTTAAAAAGTGGGAAGACAGGAAAAAAATTTGGTAGACAGATGGAAATGTTCTTCTCACAAAGGTTTTCTCTGCATGAAAACCTGAACTCTTGCTGTTTGGAGGGTGAATCCAAACTAAACTCCTTTTCACTTGTATATACATAAATACTGGAATAAATCTGTGAGCTTCATTCTGATCTAAACAGCATCAGAAAGGAACACTTGTCCTCTGGGGTGAAACAGAAATAGAATATTATCAGTATAACTTCACTCTATTAGCTTAAACATGTCAGGGAACACATAGTGTGCAAACCTGGCTAATTACTTGTATTATCTTGTTATCCAGATTTCACAAGAGGTAGTAGACAAATAATTGGCACATCCCTAAAGATGGCAGATTAAAGAATAAACAGACTAGAAAAAATATATCTCCACCAATTACCTTCAAAATCCTCAATAAACGTAGCTAAGAAATTATTTTAAAACATCCACCCCTGACAGGAAAGGATCATTTATCAGTGGCTATTGCAAAGTGAGGATGTTATTGTATTGTTAGCAACGTATTTACCAGCTAACACTGATTTTCGCAGCTATTTAAACCTACGTAATCATTGGCGATAAGATTGGGAAGTAGCACTGAAACAGTCACTTTTGTCTTCTTCAGGGAAAGGCTAATTTATCCTTAAATATTTTACACTGAGTGGCAAAAATCCAACAATAAATATTAGAGATCAACAACTCTGACAAAATTTATTTCTAAAAACCTAAGAACTGGGTAAACTCTTCTTGGTTTCTTTTCAGGAACCACAACAAAGTAAAAGAAGCAACAGAAGTATCCTAAGACATTTACTTTTCAAACCATTTTGTATCTCAAGCAATAATTTATTTCACAAATACTGCAAACTTTTAAAATTATGAAGTTTCTTTTGAAAGTCTAATGGTTTCTAAAGTGTGTCCTTCATTAAAGAAGCTCTTATTTCTTATATTTATAGAATTTATAATAGGGAAAAAATGGATATAGGTTCCTTTACATTGTCCTCATCTAATATTTCTTTAATTACTTTATACATGTAGAGTGAACTTCAATTTTATAAATTTAATTATCAAATCTCCTAATGTAGCTCACAATGGTACCTCACAGTAAACACCTTTATCTTTTTGCCATGAGGTAACTAGAAGGTCTGCAGGTCTGAAATTGACCTTCCGAAACACAACTTAACCCGAAGGTCAAAGTATCAAGTCACGTTTAAGTATAACATGTACAGGTACATTCAGAACTTCCAAGAAAGCAGGCAATGCTGATTCCACAAGACCCTTTAGCTGAGTCTAAAGAAAGCCCAAATAGCAACAATTTTAAGTGGTATAAGTAAAATGACAGCGTCAACCTTGACCAACACGTGTGTAAGCATCTGATTCCCATGTGCTAGTAAAAGATATTTCTATGAATATTCAATATTTCACCTGATCATAAATAGTAGTATTACTCTCACGATCAATCAACATGGTAGTTATTTCTCAAGGCCTAAAGTTATGATAGAAACAAAAAAAAATTCTAAGTAAAATGTTAATCCTTTGAGAATTCTCTAAGTCAAATACACTTTAAACTCCAGTGTCTAAATAATTCAACTTTATCCTTAGAGTTAAAAAACAAAAACAAAACAGACAGCCTCTGATGTATACATGTCACTGAGAGATAGAATCTACAAATAATATACTAAAGTCATTTTGTTCAATAATAAAAGGCAGAAAACCTCCCAAATCATGTTATAAGATTAATATAGCTTTGAGACCCAAACCTGGCAAATACAGCACAAGGAAAAAAAACTGTGGAGCAATGTCATTAAAAATTCAGACAAAAGAGTCTAATAAAATATCATACAAATCAAATCTGAAAATATATTAAGTAGATAACATCATAATTAAATATAAAGTATTTTAAAAGTTAGAGTCTCAAAATTAGTAAGTTGATTCAAGGAACACATATTATCAATAGCCCAAAAGTTTAAAAAACAATGATCTCAACAAATGTCATTAAATAAATATTTCAATAAATTCTTTGGGCTTAATATCAACACTAATTTTTTAAATCCATAATAGGACGAAAAGAAAATTTCCTTAAAATGGTTATGATACATGTCTCATTAAAATCCAAATAGTAGTCTTAATAAGGAAACATTAAAGGAATTGTAATAAATGAAACTATTTTTTAAGGTATTTTAGCCAAAGGAATATATGAAAATGAGAGAAATGTGATTGATGAAAGCTATAACTATTCAAAAGCAGTAACTATTCATTATTTGTAAATGATACTACTGTTGACCTAAAAAAAAAATCCCATAAAATGATTAACTGATGAAACTTATAAGTTTACTATGTTCAAATAAGAAAAAAGAGAAATCAGTACCTCTTCCATAAATCTAAAACAGCCCAGTAGAATACATGAAAAAGACAATCATAAAATAACATCATACCTTCACATATAAAATTGTTTACAATGACCTTAAAATATGAAAGAAAAATTTACTTGGGAACATAACAAAGAAGAGAAGTTTAGAAAATTTTGTTAAAGAAAACTAAAGCTTATGAGATTTAGACAGCAGACTCACAAGAATATTTTTGAAGCAGAAAATTGATGCTTGGCTTCTGTGTTTCAAATTGCTAAAAAAATGATTTTAGACCTGAACAAGGAAAAAAATGCCTCCTAGTACTACTACTATCCAACATTTTGTTGTCCCTCCCAGCCAATTCAGAAAGATTAAAAAGAGAGAAACATTGAAAATAAAGAGTAAAAGGTCTCACTATAATATCCAAGATAATCACTTGAAAAACTATTGTAACTAGTAAGATAGTTTAATATATTAGTAAGACATAAAATTGACAGAAAAAATTTAATTTTCCAACACAGAAAGAATAACCAATAACAAAGTATATGAGAGAAAAATACAAGAGTAATGAAAACTCAGAAATAATAAAAAATAAGCCTTTCAAGAAAAGAAAAAATAGTTGCAGTCTTTTTCTACTGGAAGCAAAATATTTCATAAAACAAATAAATAAGTATTTTATTAGCTAAGAAAAATAAAATATAATGAAATAAAATAGCAATCCCCAAAATAAATCCATATATATAAACTCTATTATGTAAAAAGGTGAAATTTCAAATCGATGTGATGATATGTAATTAATAAAATGTTAGATCATTTGGAAAAATTGTAAATAAAACTCACATAATGAAGTCAAGTAAATTATAACTAGATCAACATTTTCAATGTAAAAAAAACAAAATACTGGAAAAATTATAGAAAAATATTTGTATAATCAATCTTATAAAGGGAAAGATACAAACTTTAGTAATATCCAAAAATGGACATATTTAGCTATAAAATTTTAGACAGCTATTTGATAAAATGTACCACAAGGGAAGTAAAATACACACAATATTTTAGGTTGGCAATGTCTATGTACTGACTGACAGTTTTTATAAAGTTTTATTGAAACACAGCCACATCCAATCATTTACTTATTGTCTGTGGCTTCCTTCATACCACAAAGGCAAGGGGACTTGAATATTGTGATCAAGCCCATAGAGCCCACGGTTCCTATAAATACGTCTACCTCTGGTCTTGGAGAAAATATTTATAATGTACATAACACACAAAACATTATCCAGAATGACCATCAGAATAAGCTGTTAACCATGCAAGCTGAGTTTACTACTTACTTACAGCACCAAAGGAAAATACTACTTTGATGAATCTCAGTGGTGTCAGAAGTTGGATATTAATGGATTTTGAAGTCCAGTTTCTGGTGATTAAAGGCATCTTTCAATGAAGAAATCTGATTAGAATTGAAAAATAAAAATAATAAAATATCATTATTAAAGTGTAACCAGCATACAATAAACTATACATATTTGAAATATACAATTTGATATTTTAACGTATGTAAAAAACCATGAAATCATCACCATAATTAAACAGTGAATATATCTATCAGCCCTTGAAGATTCTTTATGCATCCCTCCAAAACATCTTTTCTCTCCCAGTCAACCACAAACAATGTCACTACATTAATTGGATCTATTTTAATTTCTCTCGCCAATATTTTATAGTTTCCGTAAACCTATCTTGCATATCTCCTGTCAGATTTATCTCAAAGTGTTTCTTATTTTGAAGCTATTAGAAAGGTTATTGGTTTAATTAAATTTCCAATTCATCATTAGTTGTACATAGAAATATAATTAACTTTTATACATTAATCTTGTCCCTGAAATCTTGCTAAAATTATCATAGTTCTAGAAGTTTGTCTGTAATTATATCAGATTTTCTACATAGATAACTAAGTCATCAGCAAATAAAGACCATATAACTTCTTCCATTCCAATCTGAATGCCCTCATTTCTTTTTCTTACCTTATTGCACTGTCTATAACCTCCAATACAATGTTGAATACAGTGACATATAAATGAGTATCCTTATTTTGTTTCTGATCTTATGAGGAAAGTGTTCAGTCTTTTATCATTACCTATGTCATCACCTATATGTTCTGTTTAGATGTCATTTATCACATTAGAAACATCCTCTTATTCCTAATTTGCTCAGAATTTTTCATCAAGAATAGATGTTGGCTTTATCAAATCTATTTTTTCTGTGTCTACTTAGATAATCACATGCTACAGATAATATCTGAAAGAGCTATCTTATTTGTCAGAATGTATTCTATTGACCATGATTCTCACAAAAATGTGAATTTCTTACATATCTCAGTAACCTATGTTTATATTAAGCTCATACACTTTAACTACAACCAATTTCTGTTGTAGAGATGGAGACACAGCACTATATATTCTTTTCTCTCTCCCTCATAAATCATTTATTACTATTAACATTATTAAACATGTTGAAGTGAGATAAAAGGAAAACGAAGAGAAGGAAGGAAAAAAGGAGACAAGAAGAGAAGAACAATCAACTAACTAACTTATGAAAATATACTCATTACTCTAAATTACTTGTTGGAATCAGTTTCTAATTTTTTAATTATGTTTTATTAATCAATGTGTTCTTGTGCCAACATTGCAGTACTGTATTTGTTTTACCTTTTTTTAAATTTTAATACAAGGTAAAATAAATACCCTTTGATTACCCTTCCTTTAGAAAGGACTCGGCTATTTTTCTAAACCAGGTTTTAAGTTCTTAACTAATTATGCCTTTTACTATATTTTAATTTTTAAAATTCCAAAATGTAGATGTATATCCTATAATGTTTATTATTTTTATTTTTGTCAGTTTGAGAATTAAGGATCCATTGGTGGTGGTGAATTAGATATCTAATCCCATTGGTCACTTTCATTAGTTAAGTTTCCCTAGTTTTGAGCTTAAGAATACTGCAAAAGTTCAAAGATACCTGTAGGTACTAATTTTTAGTCTGAGCACAAGCGATAAGGCAACCGACCCTTTGAATGAGCAAAACTGCAAAGAGTACAGTCACTGAAACAAAAATTAATTTTGGAAAAGAATTCAATAGTTAGGATTGCATAAAATAAAACCCGAGTTAATTATATAAACCATTCATAATTCATAGATCTAATATATTTTGAATACCAAATAAATGCAAAAGAAAAAGAATTAAAATAGAAATGAATAGAGAGATTCTTTAAACAGTTGAAGGAGATTCAGAGATGTTCGAACATCATGGTGGACTTACTCCCGATCTCTCAGTTACTCTACTACACACAATCTTTCTTTCCTTTGGAAGCTTCCAGGAGCACCTATATTTCAGGCTTTCATATTGATTAAATGGTTTCTAAATCTATACAGATACAGTCTCATATTTCCTGGTATATGTAGGCCACAGTTTACAGAACGTAAAGTACTGTTTTATCATCAACCCATTTGTTCTTACCTGTTATGCTTAAACTATAGGATTACTCCATTTACAAAAGATAATATTAGTGTCGTATCTATTTTTTACTTCTTTCATTGTTCATAATTTTCTCAAACATCTACTTTTCTATCATTTCCAAAATCACAAAATAAATCATGACCTTATCTGTTTTTAATCATAAAATAACTACCAATCAATGGTCAACTTCTAAACCTCACCCTAAAAGTAGACATTATTCTCCCTACTAAACAGATTAAGATACTGAAACACACTCAAGTTGTTGTCCCTCCCTCCCCCAAACACCTGACCCCCCAACACAACCTTTAGCCAGTAAGTGGCCTCTCTGGGATCTGAACCAAGGTCTGTCTGACTGGACAGTCCCTGATGCATCCAAATTAACTTGCCCTCTACGTTTGCAGACTCTCTTTTCCAAGTATAAATAAATCAATAACAAAAGTCACTTTCTCTAAGTGCTCTTGGCATAATCACTCCCCATGGTAGAAATCCAGCTCAATGTTCAATCGTCATTTACGTATAAATTATGCTTTCCCCAAACTGTCCTGCTCTTACCTAAGTGTGTTTATGTGGACTTTGCAGCCTCCACTATTGTCAAGCAAATCTACATTATTAATTAATAATATGAATTGGTTTATGTGCTGAGTTTATCCATTACTATTCTCAGTCCCTTTAATTTGCAACTCAAAGTATTTCTTCTAGGAAAATTTTCTTAACACCCCCTAACAAGCCTCAAGGCCACCTGTACTAAGCATTCAAAAGCTCATTTGAGATTCAAGAATATCACCTCCGTACCGCTGTAATCGTCGCCTGCATGTACGACTCACTTTACAGAGATGTGTCCATCGGCCTCCCTTGTCTGTCGGTACCACTACTTGCATCCTTCAGAATTCTCCATAGAACCAGATGCAGTGGCCAACCGGTGAACGCTTATGCTTCATTCACCACTGCTATATACACTCTGAAAAAGATGAGGATCAGGGCATACATATACATGCAGAGGATGGTTAAGCACACAAAAAAATGTTTTATCTTAATTACCCATGTACACCCAGGTGGTAGTATATTAGAATGCAAAGGATGTAAGATCCAAATACATTAGAATCCATCTATAATCCAGTCTCACATATTCTGATCACCAAAACCATTCTGCACCCTTGGTGTGGGGCTGGCGGACTATAGTACTCAAATTAAAAAACAGTAATACTTATAGCACCCATGAGACAAAAACAAGATGGCTAGCTCTTGGGAGATTCTCAACAAATGTTTATTAACTGAATAAAAGCCTAAAAGATAGTTGCTTTTTATATTTAATGCAGTGATTCTATCTATACAGAAGTGGGGTGGAATAGAGATGAAGGGAATTTTGTTCTCTATAGGTCATCCACACACTATCTCAGTTACACCATCTAAGTAACTCAGGAATCCAAACTTAATTATTTGCTTATATAAAACCCAATAAAACCTAATATCATCTAATAAAATAGCATATTATTATCATTTTTATTAATATATGATTTACAAGGAAAATGTAATATTCTAGTCTTATTAAATTCAAATAAAATTACCAAAATGTCAATAGGGCATATAATCAAAAGCTGACTTGCTCAATTTTATTTAAAATAAGCATGAAAATAAAAATATTTTCATAGCCTTGGTCTAAGAAATATTAAAATTCTAATAGTTGTGTGGTAATTTGCCTAACTGCCAACAAATCCTTTAAGTACTTTACTTTAAAGCAAAAAATTGAAATTTCCAAAGATAAAAAATTAATTAATCTAATAAATTCATCAGAAAATAAAAATAATTTTTACATACATAATTGAAAATGGCTACTTTTGCAGTCATTATAAAATGTTTTGAATTTCAAACACAAGTTTCACACCTCTCTGTTGCTAAAGTACCAGCATTTTATTTTGTACTTATATTCCTTAATGTGTTTTTATAATTCAAATATCTTTAAAATAGTAATCATTTTTATTTATGTGGACTAAAACTAAAACTCTTATACTAATCCTTTTATTTTTCTCCTCAGCAAATAATTGGTGAGTACTAGCTGCTCAGCTAGTTACAAAAATTAAAAATCCCATTTATTAAACAATGGTTCTAGATTATAAGCCGTCTTCTGATTACAAATATCTACTTCCCCCTCAAATTTTTACATTAGCTAAGATAATTTCACATCATAATTGCTAAAGATCAAATAAGAATCCACTTCGAATTCTCTTTAATGGGCTTATTGGGTTGGACAGTTATTAATTCATCCATTTTACCATACCAGTAAGTCAGATTCGCATTTTTTCTTAAAAACTGAGGATAATGACTTAGGTTCTAAAAGATAACAGTCTAATGTTCCTGATAATTCATTTTTTTATTAAGCTATAATCGGCATATAACATTATATGAGTTTCGGGCATATGATAGAATGATTTGATATTTGCATATATGCAAAATGATCACAATAATTCTAGTTAACATTCATCACAAGTTACAAATTTTTTTCTTGCGTTGAGATCTTTTAAGATCTACTGTCTTAGCAGCTTTCAATTATACAATACAGTATTATTAACACTGTCTTGAGACAGGACACACAGCATGAGTATATGATTCAAATAAGGGCTACCAGTTGTACCTTCAGTGGAACAACTGGTACAGGAATGATTTAAGGACCCAGTTAATCACAGCTTGAGCAATTTATCACAGCAGTAGATAAATCAGGAACAACAACCCAGGCCAGCAGCAGTAGATAAATCAGAAGCAACAGCCTCTGCACACCAGGATGAGGTAAGAGTACCCCTATGGGAGCAAAGGCTTCAAGCAGATCCAGAAGCCAAGGGGCGAATGTGAAAGGAGTAAGATCAGTCCCGGGCAATGCAGATAGAGCTTTCTTCAGTTTCAGACTTCTACACCTCATCTTTTTCTCCTGATGTTTTGCCCCTACCTTATTTCTACCCCACCCCCGTAATCAATCCTAAAAGGTGCATCTGGTTTCCTCTATTATCTCCAGGTCCACTCTCATTTTCATTCTATTTCATTTTTTTTTTCTACCTGGAAATTTTTAGGTATATTAAAATGATCTCCTAACACCTATCAAAAAAAAATCTAACCCCTATCTTGAATTCGTTAATTTTAATTGTCTACATATAAAAGCAGTTTCACTCTAAAATGCTAATGGCTGGTGAAAAAAAAACCTTAAAGATTATTTCACTCAGGAGCGTTTGCATTTTTAAAGCCCTTTAACAATTTAACCAACATCTAAATGTTAAGTTTCAGGAGGCACAGTGTTAAAAATGACGATAAATTTTTTAACATTTCAGAGCCATTGCAGTATCTGCTACTGAAAACATCATTTTATTTAATTTACCTATCAAAGCCTGATTCGTTTACTGAATGAAAGCAACTGCAATTATAAACCATATATAATCTCTATACATACACATTGTGGGAGAGACTATTAATAAAATGCCTTTTCAGCTACATCCAAATGCAGGTGGAAAAATAATTATGTATATCTCTTAATATCATATTTCTCAATATGAGGGTCAACCCCTATGTACGGAATCATCCATGAGAAGTATAATGACAATCTGCAACTCCTACAGAATTATGTCCTCCAGAACTCTTTTTTTTTTTTTAAGTAATCTAACAAAGAAACTTAAGACATTTTGGTGAAGAAAAAATGTAAAAGAAAATATCTTAACTGTTGACTCAAGACTTAATGACTATGAATATATAAACTACTGAGAACTAAATAAGGATGAATCTGCACAGACTTTGCCTTACACATTAGTGTTCTTAATGGGTTGTTATGAGCCTTAGAAAAGTTGCAAGTTCTAGGGTCAAGAGAAGCCTACCTCGCTAACGATAATTCTTTTGTAATTTAGTATAACCATTCCTTTATCTCATCCCAGGAAAAAGCAACTACTCTTTTGACTATTTTCAAATGTAGGACAAATCTAGAAAAATTTGATCAAGATAAATAATCTTCAGCCATTAGAAGAGATGAAATAAGCCCATTGGTGACAACATGGATGGACCTCAAGATATTCATACTAAGCGAAATAAGCCAGACAGAGAAAGTTGAAAATCACATATCACTTACATGTGGGATATAAACATAAAAGCAACAAATGAACAGGACAAACAGAGACTCATGGACATGGACAATAGACTAGTGGTTATGAGTAGAGTAAGGAGGGGGAGAGGTAGACAGGGTAAAGGGGTCAAATATATGGTGACAGAAAAAAAATCTTACTATGGGAGGTGAACACAGTGTAAATATATATATGCCTTATTGTTAAAGTATACAGCTGAAACTTATTAGATTTTGTCAGCAAATATCACTATAAAGAAAAATAAAAAAAAAGATAAATAATCATCTGATGGGTTCCGACTTATAAAAAAATAACAATCAATGATGCACACAGATATTAATTATTTCATTCATTCCTGGAAAACTGTTTCTTTACAGTAAAATTCTAACTAATACATAGAAAGATTGATGAAGTTAGAAAATCATCTGTGATAATTAAAGCTGATAGGTAAAAGTTTGGTCAGGAAGAATACACTTAAATAGTCTCAAAGTATTTCTCATAAATTAGAAAGAGAAAATTACTAACTTTGCAGTAGAGAACATGGCCAACTCCACCTTAATTATGTGACCAAAGTCAACATCATTAACACAAGGACAAACAAGCATCATGCACCTCCTGAGAACAACATAATATCTTTTTACTGGTATTTCTGCCAAAAATATATACCTGCATCTAATTATGAGAAAACATCAAACAAAGCTAATAGGGAACAGTATACAGAGCAAATGGTACACCTCGATATATCAATGTCAAGTAAGCAAAGAAAGGATGAGAAACTGTTCCCAATTAATGAGAACTAAAGGGACATAAAAACTAAGTGCAATGTATGATTGCATCCTGGAATAGAAAAATAAATGCCTAAAGGACATTACTGGGACAACCGACAAAATCTGAGTATGAACTATGGATTAGATAACAATACTGTATCAGTGTTAAATTATCTGATTTTGATAACTGCACCATTGTTTTGTAAGAGAATTTCCTTGTTCTGAGGAAATACAAACTGAATTATTTAGGAATAAAGGCACTATGTCTAAACCTTATTTTCACGTGGCTCATATAAAAAATCTGCACATATAAGAATGCTAATGATAAAATAAGACAAAATGTAAACAATTAGTGAATCTGGGTAAAAGATATGTGGAAAACTCACACTATTTCAAGTTTTCAATATGTTTGAAATTGATTAAAAATAATTTTTAAAAAAATTTCCACAAAGAAACATCTGGGCCCAGTTGATTTCATTGACTATTTCAATGAAATAAGAAATAGCACCAATCTTACAAAAACTATCTTAGAAAATGCAACTTTTTTCATTAGGTCAGTGTAATCCTGATCCCAAAACATGATAAAGATATTACAAGAAATGTACTGACCCATATTCCTCACCAATATAGACACGTCAGATCTTAAAAAAAATAACAAATTAAATACACACACACACACACACACACACACACACACCATATGTATATATCACGAGCAAGTGTATTTTATACTAGGGATGCAAAGTTAATTTAATATTCACAAGTCTGTGTAATGTTAGAATAAATTTTTAAAAAATATGTTCATTTCAATAGATGTAGGAAAAGCATTTGGCAAAATTCAACGCCCACTCACGATAAAAAACACACTTTTAGCAAGCTACCAGGAGAAAGAAAATGCATCGATCTGATAAACGTATCTGCAAAGAACCTACAACTTCATACTTCATGATAAAATACAAATCAACCTCAGTGTAGGTTTACAGAAATGATGGCACTATTAAATTTCTTAGCAACATTTTAGGGTTCCTAAGTTAAAACTTGTGGCATTTATTGTACCATTTGAATATATTATGGCCCACAGATATAGAAAAAATTGAATACTCCCTCAGTTCACTGCTACCTTTATGCCATGATGTTTCTAAGGGAAATATACGCACAAAGAGCCATCAAAAGGAAAGCAGCAATTTATTAACTATAACTGATTACTAGACTTACAATTTCAAAACAACACTGATAAACTAAGACAGTATACACCTTTCATGTAAGAAAATGAAACAAGATCTCCTTAATTACCCACATGCCCTTGCGACCTTGTTCCCCACCACGACCTTGCTCTCCACCACCATCCTCTTCCTGCTTAAACCAACAGTCTTGATGACGTGAGGATGTTCACCTGCTCCTTCTGAATCACAGAATAGAGAATATTTTTTCTTAATATATTTTTAATGTATTCATTATTAAATATATTAATAAAGAGGGCTATTGATATTTAAATATATTTAAGAGGGTTTCTAAAGCAGTGATTATCAAATAGGTATACTTTAGCCCATATTAGAAAACCTCTGAAGAGGCCTGTCACAGGAGAAAATTAAAAGAAAATAGATTTCCAGAATTTCAATATTTTTGAAGAAAATTTCATAGCATTTTTTAAGTCGGGCATAATTTTTCAAGTGTTAAAAATAAACTTACAGCATGAAAAAAAAACAAATGGAGCAAAACTCTATCTACAAATATAGAGAAATCTTTAAAGACTTACAAGATGAGTAAGCAACTTGCCAGTCATCAGTATAGATTAATTTGGTATCTTTTGTAGAAACCAAGGAGGAAAATGCCTCTATCCATCATTGAATATGATCACTAATTCTACAACCTCTCAATGGATCCATTAGAATTCCTGCTTTAAAAAACGTGTGTGTGTGGAGTGAGGGTATCTGAATAATTTCACACTGCTTTACTTTTCTGATAATCTTTACAGAAACAAGGGATAGGATAGCTGGTCTTCTAGTCTCCTTAGGTAGAGGAGAGGTAAAGCCAGATGACAACCTACTAATGTTCTAGAACATTTCCCAGAAAATGTGATAATTGGAGTTCAATAAAATATACACATCACAAAGTCATTTACAGAATTGAAAAGACTCTCTCCAGTTTAACTGTATATTCCTAAAATTTCATTTTCTCAATTACATGTATAATCAAACCCTAGCAAATTAATACTGAGAAGCAAATAAAATTGAAGAGTGGAATGCACTCCTTACACCTAGTCTAAAATATTCATCTTATGATTTTCTAGTTGACCATTTCAGTATAATTTTCTTACATTTTACCCATCTTTTTAATTCAACATTATTGTGCTGTGACAATAAATTAAAATAAACATTTTTTTCTTTTAGTTCAAACAGTGTTCCAGAGAAATGATCCATACGAAAAGAATGTCTTAACCTACACTTACTATGCATAAACTCTGTAAGAAGTGTACTCTGAATACTGAAGCCCCCTAAATTATTAATTCAGCTATTGTTAAATTAGATAAGAAAACAGAAACGGCTGAATGCTGTCAAATTGGTGCCAACAGCTTGAAGGACCAAAATTAACTTTTATAAAATATATATAGTACAAAAGTAATATATGTAGTAAGATATCTAGTTTACATTGTCAAGAAGCCAAGACTGAACAGACATACATTTTCATTACACATATAAAGTAGATCAGAAGTTGATCTGAAGATATTAATGAGGTTCTTCATTTCTTTGCCTTTTATCAAAATTGCTTTTATGGAAAACTGAATAATTATTGAAAAAGATATAGAGCCCTAGAAAATGCGGCATTTACTTCTTAAAATTTAACTCCTCTCAATCAAATGTCAGTAAATTCTGAGAGTAAAGTTGAGTGGGAGGATCTTTGCGTTTACTTCTCAAAACACTCCCCTATGGTTTTTCTGCTGGGGCAATCTCATGCTATCACTGGTGACTTACTTCAGAGCCTAAATGGGTCTCTCCTCAGGGCCGAAAGGTGCCTTTGAAAGCAGGCTCCCTCTTGGCCTGCCTCTCCTCAACTGGGGATTCTTTTTCTCTCTTTATGAAGAAAAAATAAAGTTAATAAATTATTAGCCAATATTATTAAAATGATAATATATTAAAATAGTAATATAAAACTACATATATGTGTGTGTGTGTGTGTGTGTGTGTGTGTGTGTATAGTATGTAGGAAAAAAAGAGATATACTTTTTTTTAAAGAGAGATAAATGTTCTTTTAGAAATAACAGTGTAGTAAAAAGTTAAAAGCTGTTTATCAATCATTCCCCAGGCAATATGCAGAAGAAACATGCTGTCCTTAATGTCAGCCATGTTTGATTTCTTACTCCAACCGAAATGAATCCTTTCCAGCTTCACAAGCGCCCTTCCTCTCCCTAGGAGTGGGCCAACTGGCTTGTGTACTGTATTCTTGGTGACTTTTTCACCTGATCCTTCATTGCTAACATTGATGTTTTTCTGCTAAGTAAGATTGAAAGAGTTTATTTACCACAGAGTTAGGGACCCAAAGGATAGTCTTAACTTTTGAGTTGTTTTACAGCCACTCATGTTAAAAAACTGATCGAAGATTGCCCGGCGCTGGGTTAGAGTAGAGTTGACTGGCACTTCTCAGTCTCACGCCACTAATTACAAACTTGGTTCTCTGAATGGAACCTACACATTTCAACTCTCTCCTGGCAAGACAGGCTCAGTGAGGCCCTCCTCCCTTACTGTCACACAGCCACCATTCCTCCTTGTGATTCAAGTAGGTTAATCCCCCTGTGTCCCAAAACCCAGTGAAGAATCCCATAGTTCTTTTCATTCTCCCATCGAAGAGGTCTCTGACCAAAGAGGATTCCCACAGATCACTCCAGAGTTTCTCAAGCGGCCATGCAACTGAAGAAACCCCAGGATCTTAATAGCTTAAATACATGTGCATTTCTCAGGTATTCCAGCAGCCCAGAGATTTTCCATGTTGCCAAGTTTAGCCAACGTCCAAATAGTATTATTTTTCCATTTCACTTCTAGACTTTAAAAATATGTAAAAAAGTTTAAGTTATTAGAACATTATTATTATTACTCTCTATATCTAGATCTATTTGACATAAATGTAAATAATAATTATCAGTTAGATTTTCTCAATTTTCCTCTTTAGTAATGGAAGAAAATTTTTAAAATGTCAAAGGCATTGATTTTCTTAGGGAATTCAGTTAACTCTTTCAACATAAGTTGTATGACATTAAATTTAAACCTGCAAAATTCCAATATTAACAAATTTAAGCAGTTATCGTTTGTGCCTTTAGATATTGCCTGAGGATTTTCACTGGAAGAGATACACACCAATAATTTCTCCCTCAGTCATGGCAAAACAGTAAAGGTCACGATGAATATTGGGGTGCTCTGACCTGAAAATGATAAAATTTATTGTGCTTACATAAAAAAAATCCTATCTCCTCTGCTTTCTGGTGCTTCCCCTGGAAAGAGCCACCTAAGTTCTCTACCTTGGAGACTTTCATCTCAACCCTACCTGAAGAAATTCTTTTCTATATTGAATCTCAGACTTCCCAGTAAAATCTTGTTTAGAGACATTTTGGTCACTCAGTATCCCAGAGAAGGCAAAATGGATTGAGTTAGATTCTTGAATTACTGGTATTGGTCAGCTGAAATAAATTTCATGAGAAATTAATCCTTGCAAGTAAGCAAAAACCCTCAATGAATTTAAAAGGCACAGAACATTCCGGAAATGGTTAGTCTTAACATGTCCAATCGGGTGAATGAATCAGTGTGACAAGAACTGAGCTAGCAGTCGATCCCTAGGAACTGGGCAACTGGGCAAGCAAGACCTGGAGCACTTAAGAACAGTAAGTTGACAAAGAAAACCTCTCAAAGAAGAGGACGGATAAGTGTACTTCAGAAAGAACAGGTCCCAGGAAGGAGGAGGAACAAGGCAGAACACAGAGTTATCATGAAGAGCAGAAACCAAGGCAAAACCCAACCCTCTGAACGTGCCAAGATGATAATCTGTATTAGCAAAATCTTTAGCTGCAAATAATAGATATTGCAACTAACAGAAGCTTAAACAGATAAGAGTTTCCTTTTCTCACATAAAAAGCCTAGAGATGGGCAGATGCTGGAATCATTCTGTCTGTGCATTGAAACTACCTTTATTCCACTGTTATCATTCTGTTTTGCATCTTATGTTGGCTCTCGTTCCATCCACGTTGCCCAATGCTTGCGAGATGGCACTGCAGCTCCAGACGACGTGTCTACTTTCAGAGCCAGATAAGTGGGGTAAGTGTTGTATCAGCTTCACACATCACTTTGGAATGCAAAGACGTTCCCTGAAAACCCTGGCAGAAAACCATTTACATCTCATTGGATAGAACATGTAGCCACTCCCTAGGTGTAAGAAAAGCTGAGACAGCACATTTTGTTAGTGTTTCTGTAACAAAAATTAGCCATTATATGATTGGTTAATAACGCAATAATGTCATTACAAAGCAATAAGTATGTTGTTTCATATGGAATTTTTCCTATGCAAAGGGAGACAGAACGGCAGCAAATACATGGTGCACTGATTGAAAGATGCAGTTGTTCACATTTTAACATTTCTGAAACCATGGAGTTTGTAATTGTTGTGGGCCATGGAGAAGTGTTACAAACTGCTATTATCTATGTGTGCATAGGAAAACTTGGCCACAGTAACATAGACTGTCACATATTCAAACAAACTGTGTACTGTTTATACTGCACGCCAAGAAATGTAACTAAAGGCAAGACAAAGTGCAAAATTCCTCAAAATCAATGAAAGACATTTCGAAACAACAAGGGGCCAGCATGACTGATATATCTATCAATCACGTAAAACTATCATTAAGACAGAAAACATTGGCTTGTCAGAAACGGACTGCTGATACTGAACAGACGCTGTTTAACATCTAGTGATGCATGATTCAGTGACGATCACATAAAGCCATAAATTTGTCAAAGAGAAAAACAGCCTCAAAAATTGTAAGTCAGTAACTTGGAAGAAAAAGTCAAAGTGATTTTAAGAAGTGCTACATTGCTCTTAATTAGCACAGCTCATGTGCAAAAATACAAAGGACATTGCTGAAAAGTGATACAATACAAAACCACTGGCCTCTGAATGTCAAGAGGTTCTAGAAATACTTATTAATTTTCTTTACTTATAATTTTTGGTTTTAGGTAAGGCAGAGGAGGAATAAATTTTGAAAGTCTGTGACTAAAGAACTCTTTCAATGAGTAGTAAACAACAACATTCTAACTTTGAAAATAAAACATTGTGCCAGTGCTTACTTAGCATGTATCACTCTTTCTCATTAGTGCATCAAAGAATGAAATGCCTTGTCTGAAAATCAAGGAATAGTCATTGGTATAATCAGGAGGAAAGGAGGGAGAAAGAAAACTTTCCTATTGGCAACTGCACTAGACTCAGGAAACTTCTTTCAATGTCTTAAGAAAAGTAAAAATGCGCTCCTCGTGGCAGTCCCTCTCTAGAGAAGGTCACCCTGCCCCGAATGACTCTTGGCACGTGGCAGGCTGCACTACCTTCCCGGGTTTTGAAGATGGCAACTATACTAGCTCAGACCTCCATTTTCACTCGCACTGATTCTGTACCTGCTACTTCTACTCTTGGTGGAAAGCTGCCAATATCTGTTTCCTCTCTGCTGTTTTTGAGCATTTCCTTATTCCTTATGGTAGCCTTTGTTTGCATCTGATTTTCGGAAATATAGCTGATTCATGACTATTGACCTTGTATCTGAAACCTTGCTAAATTCCTTTATTTCCTCTCATAATTCATTTATGAATTGTTTTGGAATTTCTATGTATACAATAACTGAAAATGCAATAATTAAAGTTTTACTTCTTCCAATCGAATCCTTAATCATTGTTGTTTCCTTCAGCACAGTTATGATTAAAAGTAGTGAAAATGAGTATCTTTGTCTTCTTCCCAAACTCAGAGAGTTTTCATTATCTCACCATCCATAAAGTTTTATTTGTGCATACTTTTAAATCATATGATTAATAGTTATTGGAACATTTTTCTATACTTAGTGTGTCTATAAATTTATTTCATTAAAATTTCAAGTTTATGACATAAGATGTTCAAAATATCCTCATTATCTTTTTAGTGTCTGCGGTATCTGCAGTGATATAACTCTTTTTTATTCCTAATATGGGTGATTTATTCCTTTTTTTTTCCTTGTTCAGTGTCACTGCAAAGTTGTCAATTTCTTTAGCCTTTTCAAGAAACAACCTTTACCCTTGTTTATTCTTTCCGGTACAGGATGCTTTTGATCTAATTTCTTTTTCTGCTTTCTTTAGACTTGTTTTCTTGTTCTTTTCTTTAAATTCTTTAAATGAATGCTCAGCTAATTATTTTTAGCTTCTTCTCTTTTTCTAATATGCTTTTAAGTCCATAAATTCCATCTACCCACATCTTACAAGAAAAACAAGTGAAAAAAGAGGACTTCAATTCTAACAATGCTTGAAGACTTGTTTTGTTGTTGTTGTTGTTGTTGTTGTTTTTTATGTCAAGGTCCAGCTTCATCCAATAGTAACTTCTCTTTATGTTTTCTCTTTTTATTTTTTAATAAATTTATTGGGGTAACACTGGTTAATACAGTCATATAATTTTCAGATATACATTAACATCTGACATCTGTGTATTTATTGTGTTCACCAGCCAAAGTCCAATCTTTATGTTTTCTTGATCTCACAGTTTATGACATATTTGACTCTCATTTTTGACATATACATGTACATAAAAAATAAATATATATATTTATTTTTATCTGTATATAAAATTTTTTTTTTTTGATGATGCGATGCTGGTCTCTCCTGGTTTTCTGCTCACTACACTAGCTAAGCCTTCTCTATCTACATTGCTGATGCTGACACACACTCTTTCTGTGTAAATTTGAAGATCTAATTGGCTTTATTAAGTGAGCCATGTTCCATCAGCTAGAAGGGTACTACTCTGAGGGGTTGTACAAAATGGATGGCTTTTTGTTACTGTTGTTGTTTGTATCTTTGTTTGATTTTGTTATATTTTTCACTTACAGTTGATATATAATAATATATTAGTTTCAGGTGTACAACAGAGTGATTAGACATTTATATAACATACAAAGCAATCACCCTGATAAATCTAGTATCCATCTGAGCTTTGATGATTCTTGAGCCACCTCTGCTTAACTTCCAAATGTCAGAGTGCCCAATGCTCATTCCTAGACCCTTTGTCTGTTTTTTGTGCTTGGGTTAACTTATCTAGTCTCATGGTTTGCAAGATCACCTGTATCCTGATGAGGCCCATCCTTTTCTCTCCTATAATCTGATTCTCATTTTAAAAATTATTATTAGATATTAGATATGTAATTATTATTATTAGATATGTAACAGGTATATCCCAAATAAAAATCATGATTTTTTACCACCTGTCTCCACTGAGACTGCTTCTCCCACTTTTTTGGTAAATGGTGCCACCAGTCGCCCAATTGTTAAAGTCCAGAAATTATCTTTGTTCATCTCTTAATTACACCCATCCCAAAGTGTACACGCTATCCTGATAAATAGTAAGTGAATGAAAAAAGTGACTCCTCAAAACAAAATATCAAAAACAGAAAGATTAATCCCTAAAGTAGCTCAGAGAAACTACCATATTAATAGTTATCTTAATTCCAGAGTGATCTGAGTGCTCAGAGAAGAAATCAGAAAACCAAAACATAAGCCCCCCTGATAAAATCATCTTGTAGTGACCATTTTTCTCAGAGAACTGCTGCAGGTAATTTAGAAGAAGACCCTGAACCAAGAAACAGGCTCAGTCTCCATCATAAAATAATAATAAACTCCCCTTATCTCCTCCTTAAGTTCTTATAAAGCATGTAAGAACATTAAAGCTCTATTTCTGAAATGTACTAAAAATGGTATAGCCAGGAAAATTATTTGTTCTCTAAATCTTTTGGGTTTTTCTGTAATTTTACTTTTTCCTCTTATTCTCTAATGAAACTGTTCAACAGTTGATCTCATTCTTTTGAAAGGTTGAAGTTCCTCTGCTAGTGCTGCGCTAAGAAAAATGTGGGAGAATGGGGGCATCTAGACAAGATGTCACGTGATTTCATCCCTAAGTCTGTCATGTGACTTCTCCCCGAAGTCTTCTAGAGAATTAAGGTGCTGTGACACTTTGATCTCAGTGCAGAGGACAACGGGTGGGGCTTTGGGAAGCTCTAGAAGCTGCTTTTGGCCAGAATGCCCAGCGTGGACCATCCACGTGCAGCGCTGGGCAGAGTGGGAACAGATGAAGCCTGGACACTGTGACTATTGCCGTTTCTGCTTATCTCTCCCCTCGAAAGGAAGCTTTCGGAAAATCTTTAGGCTGAAAACGAAAAAGTCTAAGAATCAACTTAGAGTTCTGTCTTCTGAATCAAAACAAAGAAATTAGGACAAAGAAAAAGCTGCATGAGCTTTCTCACTGCTGAGTCCTGTCCCCAAAGCAACCACTGACAGATGGAAAGGGAATTTAAGTGGCGGTGTTTTACTAAGGAAGCAGACTTCCGATGCCTCTGGTACTGTGGTAAGCAGGAACCTCTTAAGGTTATGATAATTAAAATTATGTTCGGATGATTAAAGTTTCAGAAAATCTTTTGTTAAACACTCTCCTTTAAGAAGCATAAATTAAAAAAAAATTTTTATATATGTGAAGGTATAACCAATCCTTTACTTACAGAACTGAAGAACTAAAATTACGGACTCTAGGCTTTCCAAAAAACAGTCACCTTTGTCCCTGGTAAATGCCCCCTCTTCACAAGGTCAGGGCCCAGAGTGACTGACCTGCTACAATCTCCAAACTGCTCTAAAATTGTAGAAGATGCTCAGTGTCCTCCCCCACGCTCATTGGTTAGAAGCCCATTTGAGCTAGCTTAAACTCAAAAGCAGAAATTAGGTGTAACGGTACAGGGTTTATTAGACAACAAAGAATAGAACACATCTGGACCGTAGGAACAACCAGAACCAGGGACTTCCACTGACTCCCCTTCTTCACTCTCTTCCACTCTCCTGTCAAATTCCTCCTCTCTTTTTCTGCAAACTGGCTTCATCTGCTTCTCCAATCACCTGGGTAGAGACGAAGGCATTTACTTATTTTATTTTTTTGCACTTAATCATTTATATTTAAGATTCGATAGCAGTCATCTTGGAGACACAAGAAAGAATAATTGCAGACCTAAACTTAGTTATATGGTAATAACAAATGCAAGTTCTGGGATCTCTCTAGATCATCAAAAATACCACAAAGTTCAGCTAGTGAAGCTCAAGCAGTAGCCTTGAAAATGAGGTTCATTTACCTGATGGATTTTCAAAATGACACACTCAGATGCTAGGAGGAATCCTAATGCTGGAGAAAAATACTGGAACTTCAACTTTTATCTCTTTGCTCCGTCTTACAACGTGCATAGGGTCATTTTAAAGAGTTCTTTTTTTTTTTTTTTTTAAGGCTAAGGAGTGCTCTTTTTATTGCACCTGCAGCTTTAATGATAAAAAACTAGAAACTAGACTAACATCTGGCCTGTCCCAAACCACAGTGAATAAAGAATCAGGTTCTAAAAATAAAGTACCGCCAGTTAATTTCAAAGCAGATATTCCATGGAACACTGACCTCTCGTCCTATTATGGATTATTATGTAGAATGCTCAGTGTTCCAAATATCTTTAGAAACTTTATTTTGTAATTATTCAATCTGTTAATGACCTTCGGTTCCACATTGTTGAACTTGAGATGTTCAGTTCTATTGACTTTGAACATGGCCTGTTGTTTCTCTGACATTAAGCGTCGGCCAGGGACACCCAAGACATTTTCACATAAGAGTTGCCAATGGTTAATGGCTACAACTTATTTATAAAGAGAAAAAACTTTAAGACAATAATGGCTATTTATTAATCCTTTCATAATTTGTCTTTAAATTAGAAATCGTTATGATTCAACATTAATAATATAACAAATCTGACTGGGAAAATTGGTTTTTCTTTTCTTTTTGAATGGAGAAGAGGTTTCCTTTTTTAAATGGACCTGAAGTAGTTTTGATAATTAGCAAAATAATAGGAAGGCTGTGTAGTCTCAACTAAGATTATTACCCTTGTAGAATAAAACCAGAGACCATAGCATTTTCAGGCTCTATATTTTTCTTCATGCAAGAAAAAAGGTAAGCCATAAGTTATATGGAATCAATGATCAAATTAAAGTTTCTACAGAATAGTCATAGTTTATGAACATGAGTATGTATAAGTTTTTCTTTTTCCTCGTTACTTGACAATGCTACATGTGAAATAAATCTGTGAGAACATCTGTAGCAATGTTGCTGGTACTTCAATAAATATAAACAAGATAGATTGAATTAAGTTAAAATTTAATCCTAAAATGGAATTGGTCCTGCATCCTGAATATTTGGCACTTTGTGGGGGCTCAATAAATATTTTTAAAAGGTCAATATTTGAGGCCTATTGAATCATAAGAAAACAACAGATTTTGAAGTCCTATTCTATCTACAAAGAAAGCCCTGCTTTCAGGCTTTGCATTCCCATTTTACGGTACCTAGCTGGTATGCTCTAACAGATAAATGCTTACAACAGCCCGCATTGGGAGATATGTTATTTGTGAGGTAAAAAATAATAAAACCTTATAGAATATAATGAATGCAACTCTTGCACTCTACCTGGAAGCAAAGAAATGAAGCAGATTGAAGACTCCAGGAAAAAAATGATTCATCACGTTAACCACTGAATAATTTTCCTTCCTCTCTAACTGTAAAAATAATTTAAAAATTAATCAAATGTTAGGCCAACTTCTAATAATTTAATAGGTGAATTAAGGCCTACATAGGCAAGAATTTCTAAACACGAATCCAGTGAGCACAGATTAGCTCAGGATAACCTTAAACCACATCTTTTTAGAGTTTCCCTGGAAGAAACAGGTTTACCGAACAAACCTAGTTTTTATAATTATTATATTTATGTGTAGAAGTGCTCGAGAACATCCTGTAGACGTTGGAGTAGCTTCTACACGAACTCCATAAGGACCCTGAGTAGGATCGAGTTCCTGCTGAAGACAAGGTACCTTGTGATCTGGTGTCCAGAAACAAAGGCAGCTCCCGGCCCAGCCATTTAGCTAACGTGACCCGAGCATGTCATTCCACCTCCTCGTCCTCACTTCAGCACCAGTAAAACGGGGATGATAACACTGGTGTCGAAAGGTTCCTGTGTAGGTTGAAAGAGAAAATAAATGAAGAAGAAACGACACGACAGAGGCATGAAATGTTATTATTAAATCTGAGCGAGATCCGTGCGGTTCTCCAGATGGAGCAGAAGGGGAACCAGAAGGCTGAGCTGCCGTGCCCGCTGGTTGCAGGGTGCGGGAGTGTATGAGCAAACAGTCTTGGGCTACTCGGCACTTCTGCCAGTCCTCAGGCATGAACAAAAAAGACAGACTTTGGAGAGATTCTGGGATGGCTTCGGAGGCCTGAGCTAAGTAGGGCACTCGCTCATGAGACACTCAGTAGGCTTTACAGCTTCCCTAAGAAGTCAACACCATATTCAGTTTCCCAGTACAGAAAGGTCTGTGATACATGAGTCAATTCTGCAACATTCACAAGGATACAGGTTGCCTGAACTATTCACTAATCCGCATGACATATTTGCCATTGAAACTGTTCAAAGCCTAGCTCAAAAACTGCTTCTCCCAAACACCTACTACTAGTCAAAGGTATGTTTTACCACCACTGAAAATCATAGTGCATTCTGGATCTCTTTATAAACACATCTCTGTTTGCCTTATATTTATTTCTATATTTGTCTTACTGCTCATATTAACCAGCTATTGCCATCAAAATAAAACCCATATCTCAATGTTCTACAACCACAAGCACTGATTTTTCTCCTTTATGTATTGTCAACATTTTCCTATGATCAGTGGCTATCGGGTACATGTTCTTCTCATGCTGGATCAGTCAAGTACAAGGTGGCAAGATGAACCATCACAACACACTTGAAGTCTTTGCTGCATTATGCTCACTAACAGTCCAGTGACCAAAATTGGTCCCACAGCCTAGTTAATAGAGGAGTGGTATATATTCCACATCTAGTAGTGGAAGGCATGACGGCACAAGGCAAAGGAGTGAAATTCAATAACGATTATCCAGCACCATATTATGCACAGTGTAGGATGAGCTCTATTTTACCAAATATGTTGTTCATTTATATAGTCTAAAAGCCTAAGAAAGTGTTTAAAAGCATATGCTCAATCAATTCACTGTTGAACACTGGACACTCAGAGCAATCCCATTCCTATCACAGAATCTGGCATGTAGGAAACACGACCAGCATCTGCTGAATTAATTTCTTCAATGAAGAGGAATTCATAGTATCCTTATATGATCCTTATATGATCCCTTATATAGTAGACATGGAGTGGGGACTTCTCTACACAGTTTGCGACCTTCCTGAAGCCACAAAAGTTCTGACCTAAAAACCAAGTTAATAGCACTTTAGTGTCCAAAAACTGTGGGCTCTGAGGACCAGGCAGTGTCTGGAGTGAGTTAAAAAAGGATCATCACCCTCACAGTCTCTAGTAAATACACTAGCATTTAGTCATTCCTTCTGTGGTTTATTACATAAAGCAGCACATTACGTTAAAAATAGAGACAAAAAATGTAGCCTTTGCTTTCCCTATGGATGGGCCTTACCACCAAGCCAAAGCTATTCCCTGGGGGCCATTCTCTTTTACTGTTTTCATTTTTATTTTTAAATTTCCTTTAGGCATTAAAGTCTCCAATATGTGAAGAGCTGAATCAATTTGGTGAGTAGGAAAGAAACTGTCGATCCTTCATTTGCTGACTGTACACATGGAAAGAGAAGTTTCACTAAATTTCTCAGAGCATTTAGATTACTCACTCTGAAGCTATATCAACACAGTGTAAAAGTTATTTTCCTCTGTCTCTTGTCTACAAAATGATGGTAAAGTTTCAAGTACAAAGAAGCCTTAAGGCCCAGTGATTATTTAATTATCTCCTGGAAAATGATTTCCGAATGTGACAAGGGCATCAACAGGCCTCTCAAGCTTGCTAAACGCACTTCTTTCTTCTCCTGCCTGCTCTTGTCTCCCCGTGTTACGTAACCCACCTGCAGGGGCAGAGCCAGGTTCTGTGGAGCCTGAGGTTTATATAATTGCAGAGAAAGCTCTTTTAAGAAAAGACTATACGTTGCAAATACAACAGGAGCTAAAATATCCTGCAAGTTAAGAACCCTGAAAGCTCAAGCTACATTAACTTTGGGATTAAACCACCTCCACTTGCTCCTTATAAGTAGGGCTGCCTGACAAAACACAGGATGCCCAGTCAAACTTCATTTTCAGATAAACAACAAAGAATAATTTTTATTATATGTACACAGTCTATGGTATATATTAATACTAAATATTATTCGTAGTTTATCATATTTAACCGGGTATTTTATTTACTAAATCTGGCAACTCAAGAGACAGAGAATAAAGGCATATATGTAGGTACCTAAAATAAATTCAGAAATACCCACATGGATCTCCTGAGGTCTTCTCTGATTAACCTATTTAACCCTATGATGCTTGTAGTAATAAATATTTTAGAATTCAGTTTTCATTCACCACTTGTTAAATAGTATGGATTTCAAATTCATCCCCTCATTTTTTAAAATTCATGTAGAAGGGATATGGCATAAATGAATGTTTCTCATTCAAAGATAACTTTGGTAACAGAGACTAAAATGATTTGAAATAACTGCCAACAGATTGTCACACTGAAGAAAGGGAACTCTGTCACACTTAAATTCCCTCAGTAATGTATTCTAGCCTCTCACAGCCTCTACAGTCAAGACGCCCTTCATAACTTGTTACCCAAACCCTCCAACGTGGGTTTAACCTTCCTGTCCTCTTCTTAATTGAATGGGAAAAAATTACTCATTAACACATGGCTTCCTAGACTTGAACACTATTAAGTCCTTCTTCTCAGGCTGCTTTTTTCTAAGTAAAATAATAATCTTCTTTGCTTTAGTGTTTGCTCTAGAAAATGTCTCCCAACACTGACAGAGCTAACTCTGCTCCACTTACAAATTCCTTCCCTACACCTCAAGGCACCTGAGTTTCGAATCTGACTACAGGTAAGATCCTAAGGAAGATCTTAAGTCGATATCAAATATAATTTGAGAATAATCCCATAAATCTGAGCTTCTATGTTACTTTTGGAGATGTTTTCAGAAACTACAAGTACATTTTGAATATTTTCTCATATTGACCAGAAAATAGAAACCTTTGTCATATAAATGGTACAGAGGGTGTGATTTTATGAATTGTATGGTAACTAAAAAATTAATCTTCATGGATGAGTCACATGCCTAATAATTTCATTGAATAGATATTCAGATATACAGATAAATTTAATTTTTAAAAATGATACCAAAGGACAATTCTAAATTATTAGTAGACCTGATGATATTATTGAAATAAATTTAATATCTACTTCCAAAAGTGGCAACTTTGAAAGCAATAGATACTTAATAAATTCTACTATTTTTTTGAAAGGCTTATTTTTTATAATTACAAAAGATTTTTTTCTTCATATGTAAATGGGAAAAGTAAAAATTTCTATTTTGTTGGAGTATTGTAGAAACTAAATGAGAATGTAAGGCATAACACAATGACGGTCATACAGTAAGTACTCAATAAGTTTTTCCTATCATTATGGCCATTTTCACTACACAATCAAAAAAGTTAGTGAATATATTTTAAAAGGGATGTTTTCTCTTTCTCCTTTCTATTAGTTTTACTTCTTGCTTATGTCTCTATCCACATGCTTTATTTTGAAGTATTTAATAGTTGCCAGGATACATTTAGGCAATTTAAAATAGGGATACCCAAATTTTTTTAAAATTTATTTTCATATCTTGCAAATTAATATATTACAGAATCATAATAGTATTGTAGTTACATTTCTCTTACACAATACTCTCATTTCAGTGTTAACAATCAAGATAACTTCAAAACTATTTGTTGCTAAATAAGTATGATATTGTTTAAAAGTTTTGATTTGAAAATAAAATCTATATAATTTTTATCCATTGCTATTTGTTCTGCCCTCTGAAGAGCATCCCTTCTCTTTCCCACAGAATAATCTAATATTCTGGCATCTCCTCAAGTACTTAAAGATGTCTCTTTAGTAACTGTCCACATCAAGCCATTTCTTCTCCAGTTTAGTTCACTTTGTGTTAAACAATAAGGTTCTACAGTGTAACAAGAGCTATTCCACATGCCAGAAACAACAACAAAAAAAGAATGAAACACAATCCCTGATTGCCAAAAGAGCAGTTTAATGGAAAGACTGATTTTAAAAGACAGAAAAATATAAAACAAAATAAAATTAAGGAACTGGTACCATCCTAGAAATGAAGGGCACTTGGCCTCATTGTTCCTCATGGTTATACTTTCTCAGCTTTCAATTTCCTTAGGGCTTTCTTTTCAATAGTCTCTAGCACAATGGTTCTCAACAGAGTCAATTCTGCCACCCAGGGGACATGTGGCAACGCCTACAGATATTTTATGCTGTCAGGCAAGGTTAGGGGAGGTGGAGATTCTCTTGGTATCTAGTGGACAGAGATCAGGGATACTATTAAACATCTACAATGCACAGGAGAGCAACAAAGAAGTATCTGATCCAAAATGCCGACAGGGCCACAGTTGAGGAACCCTGATTGCCTTCTACTGTCCTTCGTAAAATGGAGAATCCTGGTTAAAAAAAAAAAAAGTCCAGATGGGGTCTTACCAATTTGAATACAGAATAACCTTTATCTTCCTTAGATCACACGTCTTACCTGAATTAATTAGCCTAAAGTGGAATAAATTATATTTTAATAGCCAGTCACAAGGTTGGCTCATAAGAAACAATGTAGAGGTAACTCAAAAACTTAAAAATAGAACTATACATGACCCAGAAATACCACTTCTGGGTATTTAGCCAAAGAAATCCAAAACACTAATTTGAAAAGATATATCTATCTTCCTTATGCTCACTGCAGCAGCATTATATAAGCCAATACAGGGAAGCAACCTAAGTGTCCACTGATAGACTGGTAAAGAAGAAATAGTGCATATATTCAATGGGCTATTACTCAGCCATAAAAAAGAATGAAATATTATCACTTGCAACAACCTAAAGAACATTACACAAAGTGAAATAAGTTAGACAAAGACAAATACCATATGATTTTGCTTACATATAAAATCTAAAAAACAAAAATAAACAAACAAAACAGAAGCAATTCATAGACAGGAAACAAACAGAGGGCTGCCAGATGAGAAAGGGGTTGGGGGGGTTGGGTTTAAAAGGTAAAGGAATAAAGAAGTACACAAAGTGTCAGTTACAAAATAGTCACAGGGATATAAAGTAAAGCACTGGGAATATAGTTAATAATATTGTAATAATGATGTATGGTGTCGGGTTAGTAAAAGACTTATTGGTGGATTACCTCATAATTTATATAATGTCTAATCACTATGCTATATACCTGAAACTAATATAATATTAAATGTCAACAGGAACTAAAATGTTTTTTCAATTTTTGAAAAATCTGAAAAAAACAGAAATCTACAAAGAATTACTACTATAACAATATACATTTAATATTTTCTTAAAATCTTGCACATTAATAAAACAATTGTTTTTCTTTGAAAAAAATTTAAATATGATGTCTATACCAGAAAATTTAAATATTATATCTATTATTGTACTTTGTAGTGCTAATAGTATAGGTTATAAAGAAGTTCTTTCTTGATACACATGCTTAAGAACTGGGAGTAAAATGTCCTGATGTCTACAGGTTCAATTCAAATTATTCTGCAAACACACTTATACTCAAATAAGAGGAGATAAAGCAAATACAGCAAATTTTAACAATGCCTGAATATGTTAAACATACGCTGCTGATTTTTGGTTCTATTCTTTCAACATTTCTATATGTGTTAATTTTTTCAAAATAAAAAGTCAGAAAAAAAGGTTGGCTCAAAAACAATTAGAGTCAGGTAAAACTACTCTGTTGATCAATTTTTCTTCTATACACTTTATTTTGTTGGTCTAAGCCTACAGTTCTCACGTGAGAAGTTTCTAATCTAAATTTAATAGTTTCAATTTCGATATGCCTGGTCTTTATATCTTTATCAAAATACTGGCAAAAAATCTTAAGAAGAGTAGATAAATAATTGCCATATCATTAAATTACAATGTACTCTGAGGGCTTGACACTCACTGGTCAATTATACAATACCCCAAGGAACAAAATTTCAATAGTAAGTTATTAGGCCATCTACCTTATGCCAACAACATTACTATTAGATAACTCTAGAGCTGGGGAACTCTACCAAAAATTCTAAAACCCAAAACAATGCTGTGAGAGTAAACACCGCCTCCTCATGTCTCCAACATGTCTCAAACCTCATGAGGCTCTTCCTGTTACACTATTTCAAAACAACATTCACTGGCTGCCATTGCTGAGTACTTACAAAAAATCTTTACACAGGCAGTTAATCCTCGCAACAATGTTGGGAGCTAGACATTACATTCCTGTTACAACTCTGAAAACACCCCAAGCTTAGCGAAGCTGGGATTTGCTCACAGGCCTGTGACAACTGAGAATCAAAGCCAGGATTCACACCTCATCCACGTGGCACCGCTGCCACGTGGCCCTTCACTAGAGACCATAAATCCACCCAACTTCAGTCAGCCACCCTCATTCCACTTTTGTATGCAGGGTGCCCTTGAGAATCTTTGCCAACTTCTTTCCTGGAATAGCAGTATACCTTGATTTCGTTTATTGAGATTCTTATCACGTTCACTTATTTGGGAAGAATGCACTTTTACGGGCAGGGGATGAGAGAAAATGCCCAAAGAAAATGTAGAGGCAGTCTATTTCTTCAGTAATCATTAAAAAATGATTGCAAAGGCTACAAAATTCCATACATTGCTTAACTTTGGTGAGTTTTTACCTCTTTCTAGGAAAAAAGAAGTAAAATATTTTCTGCCTTTAAATGTTCGACATGTATAGCAATTCACGGAAGAAAGGCAGGATTTCTTTTATATCTCATTAAAATATGCCTTAAAAATACAGACAAGTTTACAACTGAAGTTCAAAAAAGTGAATGAGGCAAATATGGTAAAATATTGGTAAGTGATAAAAATATGGGAACCAAATTCTTCTATTCCTATAGTCGAATTTTTCATAATAAAAAATAAAAAGTATGAAGTTTATGATTTGATGTTTTCCCTCTAGAAATGATTTTCTTTTGAAATATTTTCATTGTTAATTAATGCAGTTCAATATAATTTACTCCAAAATATTTTTCTCACCTGTAATTCTTAAAATAATTAAATCTCAACCTTTAAAAGATAATCAGAATCCCAAACTCTCTCTGCAGTCAAAGAATAAAATCTTTCATTTTTACTTTTAAGACTTGCTAACCATACAGCCTTTGAGTAAAGTATTAAATTCATATCTGATTTATTATCAAATGCTGGGTGATTCAATTTCATTTTAGAATTTTAATTATTTTCATTTAAACAACATTTAACAGAGTTGAAAGCTGTTGCTGAGGTTGACAAGTGTTGGCATAACAAGTAAACCAGACAACTGCCATTTTTACATGTATGAATTATTTGGCAGTACTGTGAGCCAGTCTTACCCTGGAATGATAATTAATTATTGAGTTAGCTATAAGTAAAGTGAACTACTCCTGCATGAGTTCAAAGGAGGAGTTTAAAAAAATCTACCTTTCAGTCTTTCTTAAACCTTCCCAAAGCTTGTAATGTTTTCTTTAAAAAGGAAGTACTGCCAAAAAACACTGAAAGAGCCAGACACCGTCATAACTATTTCATTACTGGAGGCTTGTACAGATGGCGGCCAGGTGTCTGTAGTTGATTCCCTTGCCTCACACATGTGGGGCAGAATGCAAGTCTTCACAGAGACTGGAAATAGACATTAGCAGAGAAAGAACTACTAGCCAACTATACACTATATGAACTTGGTTTCTTCCCAAGACCCAATAGCAAATGGAGTCTCACTCCAATAGAGTGCCAAAACTACAGTGTCAGCATCAGAAAGCTATGATTCCTTCATGCAAATAGTATCATTTCTTGACAGCTCACTATGCTAAACCCTTTATGCACAATACTCCTAATTCTCATCACCATTTGGGATGGTTAATTTTATATGTCAAGTTGACTGGACCACAGTGTGCTCAGACATTTAGTCAAACATTATTCAAGGTGTTTGGATATTAACATTTAACTTGGTAGACTGAGTAAAGCAGACTACTCTCCCAAATATGGGTGAGCCCCATCCAATCAGTTGAAGGTCTAAATGGAACAAAAAGATTGACTCTTCCCCAAGTAAAAAAAAATTCTTCCTGCTTGACTGCCTTTAAATTAAAACATAAGCTTCTTCTTGATTTTGAACTCAGATTGAAACATTGGTTTTTCCTGGGTTTGGGGCCTGTCAGTCTTCACACTAGACCTACACTATCAGCTCTGTTGGGCCTCCAACAAGCTACCTGCAGATCTTGGGACTTGTCAGCCTCCATAATAATGTGAGCCAATTCCTTATAATAAATCAAGTGTGTATGTATGTATGTGTGTGTATATGTGTGTGTGTATGTGTCTGTGTGTGTGTGTGTGTAATCTCTAAAAATTATATATACATCCTACTGGTTTGTTTCATTAAAGAACACTAATGAATATACCACTTTATGAAGCAGTACATCTATCTCTATTTTTCAGTTGAGAAAACTTAGGTTTGTAGAGTATATATCACTTTTCCAAAGTTTCTTCTCTTGCTAAACTATAAGCCTCTGATGGACAAGAGCTTTTGTGGTTTCTGTACTGATGAGTCCTAAGTGCCTAATATGGTGAGTCACATAACTCAACTTAACTGAGCGAATGAATTCAGCCAGAAAGTGGCAGAGCTAGGGCTTGAGATCTGGGTTGACCCAAATCTGTTCTTTTAACCTCTATGATGAACTCTCTGTTTAAAGTCTTTTATATTTTCATATGTCAGTCTTTGACAGAGTAGTCCTTAAAAGAACATTACTAGACTATTTGCACTCAGTTCTGAAACTATTAATTCCTAAAAGTGATAGAATCAACATCCAAAAAAATCCCAAAGGACAGAACAATAAACTTACAAGATGATATTTAGTTAGAAAAAATGTAAAATCTTTTTATTTTAAACAGCAACTAAATTTATATGGATGTAAAAGGCATAGATTAGCAAGAGATTATATTAAAAAGTACTAGCAGGATTGATTGACAGGAGCTTGATATAAATCAGCACTGAGTAATGTGTGCCAAAAGGCTAATGCAATTCTTGGCCACATTAATAGAATATATTGTCCAAATGAAGGGAAATAACTCCATTCTATTATTTCTCCATATCGAACCACATCTAAGCCATACATTTCAAAAAGAGAGGTAAAATGGAGTACGTTCCAAGGAGGGTCACCAATAAGATGAGGAGAAACAAAACCTTGTTGTATGAAGAGTAGCTGAAGGAGGAAAAGATGTTTGCCAGAAGAGAAAATTCTGCAAATATCTTAGATGCCTTCAGAACGTGTAAGGCTAACGTGACCAAAAGATATTAGATTTTTTTTTCATGACTGGCCCCAAAAGATAGACTTAGGCCTAATAAATGCGAAGTGAATGCCACAGTGGACCATCTCAATTTTCCAAAAGTGAGATGGACAATATCATGAAAATAGTTAAGTTCTCAATGTATTTGTATTTAGTTGGCAGCTAAGCTTCAGATAGGCAGGTAGAAAAGAAGACCATTATGGTTCTTTCTAGGCCTCGATGCCATGATACCCCAAAGGATATAAAAGAGGAAGAATCAACTTTGGTCATAATAAATAGAATTGGAGAAAATATTTGCAAAACACACAGCTGATAAAGGATTAATATCCAAAATATGTAAGGAACTCATAAAACTCAATAATAAACAAATAATACAATACGAAACTTTGTAAAGGACCCAAATAGACATTTTTCCCCAAAGATAGTTAAATAGCCTCCAGGTACACGAAAAGGTTCACATCACTCATCATCAGGGAAAAACAAACCAAAACCACAATGAGATATCACCTTACACCTGTTAGAATGGCTATCATCAAAAAGGCAACAGATAAATGTTGGCAAGAATGTAGGGAAAAGAACTCTTGTATACTGCTGGTACAAATGTAAACTGGTACAGCCACTGTGGAAAAACAATATGCAGGTGCCTCAAAAAATTAAGAATAGAATTGCCATATGATATAGCAATCCTACTTCTGAGTATATATCCAGAGGAAATAAAATCATCTGCACCCCTATGCTCTCTGCAGCATTATTCCAAGATGTGAAAACCTAAGTGTCCACTGGCAGATGAATGAATAAAGAAAATCTGACATATGTGTATGTGTATATGTATGTGTGTACATATACACACATATACATATGTACACATATATGCACATATATGTATATTTGTACACATGTATGTGTATGCATATACACATGCATATGTGTATGCATGTATGTACATGTGTGCATGTATACATGTGCATATGTATACGTGTATACACGTGTACACATGTGCATATACAAACATGTATATGTGTGTATATACATATATGTATATATGTACATTTGTATGTGTATGTGTATGTATATATACATACATACATACACACACACATATACATACATTTGTATATGTGTATGTATATATACATACATACACATACACACACATATATGTGTATATACATACACATACACACACATATATGTAAATAAAATATTCCATTATATATGATAAAATATTATTCAGCCATAAAAAAGAAAATCCTACCTTTTATAACAATATTGATGGACCTCGAGGGCATTATGCTAAATGAACAGCATAATGACAGAGAAAGACAAATACTATATGATCTCATATGTGGAACTGTTCAAGTCTAAACCAATAGAAACAGAGAACAGATTGGTGTTTGCCAAGGGTGGGGGGTGCGAGAATGGGTGAAATGAGGGAAGATTGTCAAAAGGCACAAACCAAGTTCTGGGGTTGTAATATATACAGCATGGTGACTATAGTTAACAATTCTGTGTTGTATATTTGAAAGTTGCTAAGGGAGATTTTAAAAGTTCTCATCACAAAAAAAATATTATACATGAGGTGATGGATGTGTTAAGTAATCATTTTACAATATATACAAATGTGAAACCACTACATTATACCCCTTAGGCTTATACAGTATTATATGTCAACTGTATCTCAATAAAGCTAAAAGATACAGAAGGGAGATAATGATGCCCCTGTCACAAGATTAAAGAAAAAAAGTTGGTCAGATGAGAAGAGGAAATAAACTGAAATCTATTGTACAGTTTATACAGCACCAGGCAGGGAACTTCCATTTACATTTTTTTATTGAATCCTCCCAACATAATGAGATAATTATGCCCATTTCAGAGAGGAGAAAACCGTAGTTCAAGGAAGTTAAGGAACTCACTGCCACAGATTTAGTGAAGAGAAGATTATAGATTCCTCTGATTCCACAGTTCTTTCCTACAGAAGAGACAACTTCCGGTTTTACTACTGCCCACACTTTTTCAGTAACTCTTGTTAAATAATTAGTGATCCTTTCTGAAGGGGGTTGCTGGTGCTGACTCTATAGAGCCCCCCAGAATAGAAAATGAGCCCCTGCCTGAGACTGTGAAACTTACTTGCTTCAGAGATAGTCTGCCTCACACCGTGTAAAACGCTCCCTATTTTGATCTACATTATGCCTGTTAAATAGAAAAACAATATCACCAGATTGTCTGTATGTGGTAATCCTTTAAAATTTTATTACATCTAAGTTTTGCATAAAATATAAGAGATTCTATGTACTCTGATAATAATAACAGGGGAGGTTTATAATAATGCATCATTCCAAAGAATTTAGGATAAGAGTCTAAATATCTTTTAATAACCCTGATTTCTTTAATAAGCTACTATATTCACTTATTCTAAATTCTTAAAACTTGCTGTATCTTTGGCCAATATAACCTACATTCAAAACCCTCCACTAGCTTCCCACCTCACTTGGAGTTAAAGAAAACAATGCTTGAAATGGCCAGCATGGCCTTATACAGTCACCCTCCTTACCTCCCTGGCCTCACCTCCGGCTACACTCCCACTCATGTTCAGCTCCAGCCACACTGGCCCCTCAGCTGGTGGTCAAGCAGCTCCTCCCTCTGAGAACTTTCTACTCAGCTGCCCAGAATTTTTTCCAAGAGCCCTGAATGCTGACCTTCCTCTCCTCCTTCAGGTCTTGAAATAAATGTCACCTTCCCAGCAAAGCCTTCTCTGACCACACTGTTCAAAATGTCAGCACCTGGACCTGGACCTATTACCCTTACCTCCTTTATATTTTCCCCAGAAATTACCATAATTTATATTCTATATATTTTAGTCACTTTGGCTACTGTGTTTCCTATCCACTAGTATATGAGGTCCATGGGCACTTTTATTCAGTGATATACCCAGAGCTCAGAATAAATGCTCGTTGAATGAATGAACGATGAATGAATGAGGGGGCAGTATATTTATGCAGTAATTATTCTTTTAGTAAATTTCATGTAGCTCTACTACATAAAGTGGTGTGAGGAATCGTATGTGTTTACTGCCTCTGTACAAGCATCTCTCCTCGCATTATGTAAAGACCTCTCTAAAATATGTTCTGAAAAGAGTAAAATGTCTATTAAAATGTAGTAGTAGCACTAAAATTTAAGAGAAAAATATATAATTTAAGTCTTTTCTACATGTATAAACAACATGATTACAGAGAAATATGGGGGCTTTCTTTTTGTTAAAAACATTGCTAAGAGGTAGATGTATTAGTTAGGCAATGCATATTTCAGTCTTATGATCACAGTTTTTCCAAATAATTTGGGGGAGGAGTTGTCTTCTTACTGCCTCATTCATAAAATGTATCCTTGGAAATATTTCCACTGGTATCATCGAGTGCATTTACAAACCTATCAATGGAGAGCCCTGTGCCTGACACTAGGAATGTAAGTGAAGCAAGGGAACAAGAAAGTCTTGCCCTGGGAGGGCTTACAGTTACAGCTGGACAGAACACGAGAGGAGAAGCTGATACTGACCAGCTGCCCCTTGGAATCGGCAGAAGCACTGTCAGCACTTACAGATGAATGATACACAGGAGAATCTGAAAGGTTTCAGTTGAAAAAGTTTCCTGAATAATTGAGACGGGATTACAACCTGATGAAATACAACCGTATTAGCTATAACTTGTTCTCAGTTGTTAGCGATTTCCTCCAGTGCCTCTGAAAGATTAATAAGGTTATCAAGACAGAGTGTCACAACTGGTAAGAGTTTTAACCCTTACCGTGACCTGCCTGGCAGCAACTGTGAAACTTCAGTAGTATCTAAATAGTTTAGTGCTGGAGTATGTCACTGATTTACCTATGGGTACCCTATTTGATTCTTTTATTTCCCATGACTAAAGAACGTGACAATATTTTTTGATTAGAGTCAGTGTAGTGATGGTATTTGATGCTGCAGTATTCCAAAGGTCTATTTTACATAATTTTCAGTGCTCTACTTTAAAATATCTCGCTTAGTCATACTTTTAGATCTTCACCTGAAATCCTTACCTTCTCAAGTTTATTTTCTAGTCAATCCTGTTATAAAAAGCAAATGCCTAAAACACCATCAATACAGCCAAGGCAGCTATACTAGATTTAAGTTATGTCCACTTCCACAATGAAATACCAGAGGTACAATCTGAATCAACACATATTCTTTTTGTTCATAAATTTAAGGTATACATTTTTCCTTAAATTTGCAAAGACTCAATTGGATCATGCCAACATATTGAAAATATTTTAGACTCCTTTTTGTGATCTGAGAAAAAAATATCTTGATTCTTTTACCCCTTTCATGACATGGAATGAGAGCCAAAGACTGACTTTTGTTTGACCCATTCTAAATATCCTGTATCTAGCAAACCACAGTTTCAAAATTTTGTAGAATACGACTAACTCTGTGGAGAGAGAGTTAGTCGTACTCTACAAAACATATATACAACATATATCCACCCTCCCTGCACAAACAATACTTACAGAGATAAAGGCGACACAAGTTGAAAAGGTAATGAATGCCGCATTTTTATAAGGTTTGAATGGAGATGGACATTTTAACAAAGCTATGATGGGTGACAGCTTAAATTCAGTATCTGAGAAAGCCTTTAATTAAGATTTATAAGGACAGCTACCAGAAACAAATATAAAATAGATATGTTTTATAAAAAAGTGAGATGATTTGTTGGTCCCAATGGTTAATTACTAACCGTCATTCTAACTTAAGTGACTTAGTAAAATCCCAAATCTGGAGAGCTTTGTAGCTCTGTGTCATAGGAGATGGAGAGAAACAACTCTGGAATGGCTCAGCTTGGAACCAGAGAGTTAACAAGTGCCAGGCTGTGGAAAAACAAACAAACAAACAAACAAAACCACAAATGTCAGGCTCCCGGCCTGGGCAATGAATCAGCAACATCACAGTGTCCCACTCACTGGCTTCTCATGGTCAGGAACTGTTGTGCCCAGCAGCAGCAATGCCCAGTAGAGTTTCAGTCTCATCTCCTATAAAACCGGCCCCTGGCCACGCTCATCGTCCACACCCATCCAAAGGTGCCTCAGAAGTGCCCATGCATCATGGATGAAAATAACTCACCCGTGGATCAAGGTTAGGATCAGTGCTGTCAACCTTGGTGAGAGACCGTCCCAAGGAGGTGCCTACAGCCTGGCTCATGGAGCATGTACAGTGCACTGGCAGCTACGTTCGCCATGCAGGGGGTCCTCATACTGCCACATCTGAGGTCATGAGAATAAACACAGCATGGATACTCTGATGGAGTCATCATGATCAGGCAATCTTTATTTTAACTGGAAAGTGGTCGATATCAAGGGGGCAAAATAACCGTAAGAACTGAGAAATAGAAAGATACTGGGGAAAAAAACCTAATTCCTACTACTACTGTGCTAGTCTAAAAGTTTGAGCATCTTAGAGTTTGGAGAGTCTCAGACCTGGAAGGGCACTAATGAGTATCTAGTTCAAAAATATTATGAAGTTTAAATAATTCTATAGACTGAAATTAAGTAAAATTTCTTAAACCCACTTGTCATTTTAGAACATCTTCTGTCAAAATATAGTTTTTCTTCCAAGTAAAATGAGGGCTGTAGAGAAACCAATACAACCACATGGGACACAGAAAAAGACATAAAAAGTAAAATTATTTTTTACAGGATTGCAAAGAGTTAAGGTAAAAGTGATATCCAAAATTAACTTGGACAGAAATTAGAATTAGTAAACCTAAGGTTAACACACAGTTACTCAGAATATTTTCATATGTAAAATAAACATGTTACATGTTTTTCTAATGAAAATAACCTGAAAATAAAGGCAAAATATTCAGCAAAAGCTTATTCATTCAATTTTTACTCAATAAATACAAATTCAACCCATTTTCTACACTGAGTGACATCCACAATCTTCTCTCGTAGCAGAACATTTTATTGCACCTACTTATTTACAGACTAATTCCTCTGTTATCTTATAACTTTACCAAAAGCAGAGCTTGTTCCCTAGCTACTTTTATATTTCAGCGCCTAAAGTAGTTCCTGTAAGTAGCAGGCACTTAATAAATGCTTTTGAATAAAGAAGGGGTAACTGAAAGAATGAATGAACGTCAGGACCTGAGATGAATGACCTTGATCCCATTCTCACACAGCTTGCAGTTTAGCTGGTCGCTTTGTTCAGGATCTATAACAAACCACAGACGAAGTATAAAACGAACATTATTTCTCAAAGTCCTGGAGGTGGAAAGTCCAAAATAAAGGGGCCAAGAGATCTGATGTACAGTGAGAGCTCTCCTCGTGACCTGCAGTTGGCCACTTTCTTGCTATCTCTTCACAAGGGCACAAAGGGAGAAGGAACAAGGTCTTTGGTCTCCCTTGTAAGGGCGCTAATCCCATCAGGAGGGCCCCACTGCCTTGACTCCACCTAAACCTAATTACTTCTTAAAGGCCCAGATCCTGTTACTATCGTAATGGGGTGAGGGCATTAACATATATATGTTGAGGGCACACAAACATTTAATCTGTAACAAGCTGAAGAGACAGAAATGTAAAAAAGGAAAGTACGGTTATAGATAGAGAAAGATATTTCAATAGTGATAAGAAAAAGAAATGTAATGAGAATATCAATGTGTGCAATCAAATCCAGGAAAAGAAATGCAGAAGATTTTATACAATCCTTTTTACTTAAACTATATTATATATATATATATATATATATATATATATATATATATATATATACACACACACACATATACATATACATATATATATATATATATATATATGCATGCACACACACACATATTGCACGGGCATGTGTGTGTGTATGTGTATGTATGTATATACATACATACATACATACATACACATACACACACACACAGGCATATATACATATATTACACGGGCATTATTTAAGATGCTAGAAACATCATGCTAAACAAGAAACACTAGTTTCTGCTCTTGTGGAAAAGAAGCTGAGATAATGTTAGATAATGTTATAAGGAACTATGTATTCTTACCTGGGTGCCAGCTCCCTCCCCTCATCCCTCTGTCTCTCCCTCCCTCTTCTTTCTCTCTCTCCCCTCGCATTCCCAATTCCTTCCTTTAGAAGTGGAGGGAAGATGTGAAAAAGAGACTAAATGCAAATTTTGCCAAAGTCTAAACTTGGGGAAAATTTTAGAGACACTAATTTTTGCTCCACACCCAAGTCCGGATTTCTTATCTGATTTGGCAGTAAAAAAAAAAAAAAAAAGTTTTGATCTTCATCTGATTATCTTATGTCTTAACCCGTTCTCAAGTCTAGACTTTAAGTTCCACAGATAGTAGTGGTGGCAGTGAAAATATTTAGATGTTTTTCTCAAGGCATTCCTTACTGATTAACTGAACCAAGAAAAAAAAAAAAAAGAACACAGCCTTAATTTTGGGCTCCAGTAGCTTTCTGGTTAATGATGCCGAGGTAAGATGGAGAAGACTGAGGTGTGGAAGAGGATGATGGCTCCTCCATTAGCAAAGATAAGTAATAAAAAGGAGAAGCAGATTTAAGGAAAAGAAACAACTTTACATTCAGGCATGTATGTGAAGGATGAAGTAATGTGGGATTTGCATATGGAATGTTCCAGCATACAATCAGGGAGAAAAGGTGCTCTGGAGCCAAGTACCAACTTGAGAATTTTCTGCTTACAGGCTATACTGGAAACTACCAGGGCGGATAAGATTGCCCAAGGAGAATACTACGTGATGTGAGAACGCAATGTCAGAACTGAGGCCAGTTCAGCTCCACTGGAGAGAGCAAAATTGAAAAAGTCCATTCAGGGAGGAATGGAGTCATTAAAAAGATGTCATTGACGTGAAGGGAGGAGAAACTTTTAAGAACAAAGGATTAGTTTCTATCACTGAATACTGGGACAGTCCACATAACCTAAGAACAGAAAGCATCAATTTTACATTTCAATTAAGGGGCCACTGGTGACTTAAAAAAAAAAAGGGAGAGAGGAGAATTGAAGAGAGAGGGAATGATTCAAAGAAATACCTGAAAAAGTTTGGATTCACAGAGAAGAAAACAAGGGCTAAACAGGAACATTTAATATGAAAGCATTCTTTTCAAGAGTAACACTAAAATACCAAACATTTGTTAAAAACACGTTTTCAATACAATTGTGTTAGTAAAAATGTGGGTACTTTAAATTCCTTAAATAAGAGTGTTTTTTTTTTCATTCTTTGTCAATTTATCATAACAAGATAATGTCGAAAAATGAATTTACCTACTCATAGAAAAGTTGAGGCAGAGTAATGCCAACCATAAAAAATTTAAATATAATTGCAAAGTATCAATTGCAGAATGAAATGTAGTTGTAATTAATTAGATTAACATGAGCATTAGTTCAAAATAGCCTTAGTTAACTATATTAGCAGTTAGTTCAGAATAGCTGCAACTAAAGTAGTTGAAATTTTTTTAAATGTAAATAAGGTGTCTTTTAAAGATAAGTTAATATTACAAGTACACTTGAAGCAGGTTTAAAATGCTTTGCCCTACTATCTATATTAAAATTGCCACTACAAGGTAAGCAAATTTTCTACCATAAACAACTGACGCAGTACTGCCAATTAATCTGAATCACTTTTGCATTTACAAAAGGGTTTCATTTTGTTCTAATTAAAACTCCTTCTTATTTTATAAACCATTGTTTGTCCATTTTGTCTAGGTATAAGCATTTCCACCTATTTTACCTTTAACCAATGAGACTTTCAGTTACTAGAGTTTGTCAGATGTTACTTACTACTCATTTTCAAGGCAAAATTAGAAAGTTAGCAATAATAATAACAATGAATCCATGAACCATGAAATTGGTACATTGAAATAAACTGCACTTAATTTGGCTTAAGATTTTAACACTGCCAAACAAATCTTCTTAACACAAATTCTTAGATAATAAAAAGCCTCATTTTTGATACTGCTCAAAAACGTAAGGATTCATTCTTTGGAAATTAGGCGGCATAATAAAACAGAATACAAATGATAGACAAGAAAGAGCTATTTGGTGTTTGGACCAACTGCTAGGAGAACCAGTGCCCCCTGAAGCAGGTGGGGCATCTTCCAGGTCACCATCTGTGAGGCCAGAGACCCCGTGAGGGGAGACGTGCATTTCCAAGCAAACCTTCAAAAGACGCCCTGGCCACCTTCGCACACAGACACGAATGCTCCCTCACCTGGTTCATGATGACCATTCTAGAAGCGAAGTTTGACTGAAACCGTCACAAGAGTGAAACGCCCTTTCCCTCTGAAGGACACTCACGGATGTGCCTCGGGGACAGTCTGACTTGTGGCTGCTTAGCTGCTCTGGGTCCCACAGATTAATAACTGACTTAATTTCTTGGGGATCGACATGTGTCTTTTGTTCTGGATTGTGCCGTTATCGTAAGAAGTACCTCTGCATTTTGAAAAGAGAATAAAAATGTCTCGTGTAGATAGAGAATTTTTTTCCCCTTTAAAAACACATAAAATGTGATGCTGAAGCCATCTGTCCCTACTGCAGCCTTTCCTGATTTTAAATCAGCTCTAACCCATTCAGTCTCCTCAGATGTTAAATTACCATCTACCACGCTACTTCTCCATCCTTAATGCTGGGGTCATACAACTGATGCCTTTTACAAGCCTGGATTGAAATTTAAACTAATTCAATCATGTAGGGAATATACTTTTCTTTTTAAAACGGATACAATGTGAATTTACTAGCTGAATACTTGAGGCGCCCTAGGATAAATTGAAGTTGTTTCACATAACTCCCCAGAGCATTCTCGGCAGCCCTATCAGTGAAGAGAGGCTGCTGCGGCATCACGCTGGTCCTCCAATAAACGGCATGCGATTTATAACAATCCAGTTGCTTCCCAGATACGGCTTCATCTCACACTCTCACTGGAAAGCTATTTTAAAGTAGCTCTTAAATAGTGGGGCTATTTAAAAGAGTCCCACTCTACACTTACTGGTTAAAAACCTCCAGAATTCTGCATTTCAAAAAATATTCACTGAAGATCTCAATGCTACTAACCTAGCAACAGTCTCTAACTCCTCCTGGCTAATGGAAGAAGATTCTTGAAAATTTGCAAGGAGAAAAAGCATCCATATAATCTGAGGTCTTGCAGATATTTTAACGAACTTTTGAACTAATATACAAAACGAACATTTAACTGAAGGAAAAATAGGTCAAAAGAAACAATAAATAACTTTCTCAAGGCAATCAACCTAGTTAATGGCCAATTACAACACAAGTCTGGTTGGTGAACTGAACTGTTAAATAACATGTTAGTGAAAATAACAGAGAAAATCCAATGCCCCTCCAATTCTGTTAAATGAAGTTCATGACCCATATCTAACTGTAACGATATTTTGAATCTGAACTGTGCATGAAATGGTTTGGTAAGAATTTATTCATGTTAAAGGGCAAAAACTGAAAAAGATAATTTAAAAAAATGAAATTGACAAATGACTTCTTTTTACAGCATTTAAAACTAGGTGCTTATTAATTTTTTGAGGAAATTCCACACAGCTTTCTATAGGAGCTATAACCATTTACACTGCCACCAAGTGTCTGAGGCTTCCCTTTTCTCCGCATCCTCACCAACACTTGCTACCTCGTCTTTAGGATGGCAGCCGTTCTAACGTGTGTGAGGTAATACCTCAGCACAGTTTTGACTGGCATTTCCCTGATAATAAGTGACATTGAGCATCTTTTCTGTATCTGTTGATCATTTGTATGTCTTCTTTGGAAAAAATGTCTACTCAGCTCCCCTGCCCATTTTTTAATTAAATCATTCGTTTTTGTTATTGAGCTGCATAAATTCTTTATATATTTGGATATTAATTCCCTATTAGATATATGATTTGCAAATAATTTCTCTCATTTCATAGATTGCCTTTTCATTTTATGGATGTTTTCCTTTACTGTGAAAAAACTATTAGTTTGATATAGTCTCACTTTTTTTTCATTTTTTCTTTTGTAGACTGTGCTGTTGATCATATTTTAAAAATCTTCAGAAAAATGTCAAGGAGTTTCTTTCCTATTTTCTTCTAGGAGTTTTGGGTTTCAGGTCATATGATTAAGTCTTTAATCCATTTCAAGTTAATTTTTGAGTAGTGTAAGATGGGTTATCCAGTCTTCCCAACACCACTTATTAAAGAGGCTCTTCCTTTTCCCATTGAGTATTCTTGGCTCCCTTGTCAAATATTAATTGACTGTAAATAAAGGGGATAATGGAATATTATCCAGCCATAAGAAAGAAAAAAATACTGCCATTTTCGAAAACATGGATGAAACTCGAGGGCATTACACTAAAAGACAAACACTGTATGATATCACTTATACGTGGAATCTTAAAAAGCTGAAATCACAGAAACAGAGTAGAGTAGTAGTTACCAGGGGCTGGGGGTATGATATCACTTATACGTGGAATCTTTAAAAGCTGAAATCACAGAAACAGAGTAGAGTAGTAGTTACCAGGGGCTGGGGGTAGGGATACGGGAAATGGAGAGATGTTGATCAAAGAATACAAACTTCCAGTCAGATGATGAACGCATTTGGAGGATCTAATGTACAGCATAGTAATTATAGTTAATAATGCTACATTATATATTTGAAAGTTGCTAAGGGAGATCTTAAATGTCCTCACCACAAAAAAGAAATGGTCATTATGTAATGGGATAGAGGTGTTAGCTAATGCTTCTGTGCTAATCATCTCATAATATATAGTTGTTTCAGATCAACACATTGTACATGTTAAGCTTGCATAATGTTATACATCAGTGATATCTCAATTGTCCTACAGACAAATCAAGAGGTGACACAAGATGCCCCCTACTTTATATTGGGTGACTGTACCTCGAACCTACTTTACCTTCTAACTTATTACCCATCACACTCCTGCCTCACCTCCACCTCACATTACCATTATTCAACTAAGAGGTAAAACAGAGAGAAGAAAATTGGCCAGACATTGGGAGAAATATGTAAGTACCATCCTGACCAGAATTATTTTTTCCCACAGAGAAGTTAAAATATATGAGAACGTTAAGTGTACTATACCCGCATACTCTTAAACATTTATGTTGACCCAAACAAAAATATATTAGCCCCAGAGCTACACAGCTTTATGGAGGAAAGGAGCTTTGGATGGTATGCAGTGAAGCCGAGACTTACAGAGGAAAAAGATGAGTGTCTGCTTCTACACGTCTCTCCTATTTCATATGTAAAAAATATGCAACTTTTAAACCTATATTTTTAAGTAGGCCATCATGAAAGTGTAATACAGTGCTTAAAACTATTAATAGAAAGATCGGTGACTATACTGTGAACATCTTTAACTGCAGAGCAATTCTGCTAATTTTGCTATTAGAATCAAGGACAATTATATACAACCAGGTGTGCTGCAGATTATTTTTTCCTTTTAATGTCTGAATATGTACCAAGGAACTTTACTAATGACATATTTTAATGAAGTAAGAATCTCTAAAAACAGTAAGTGATTTTAATTTGTAATAGCATAATGTGTTAAACCTACACACAAACACATTCGTTGCAAACTCTTACTTCTATAGAAACCTTACACTTCAAATCATAACAATGCTGCCACTTATAAAAACACCCCCTTGGGCAGGACATGCATTAATTTTTAAATGATGCCCTTTACTTGTCTATTATTCCACCCAATGCACATAACCTGGATTGCCACTAAGATTTAATATTGTGGTTTTAGACATGTCAAATTTTGCACTATCCAGTATAAACCACTCAGTGCAGTTTAAATCTGTTTATTAACATTGTTTTATATAACTTAAAACTTTAATTACTAGTTCCTATATTCCCTTCTAATTTTTCTTTATCTCAGATATACTTGCTGACCCAAAGTCATGCTATTTCTTTTACTAACATCTATGGGCAACCAGTTAAATACAGACTTAAATGTGAGAGAAAAAAAAAAAAAAAAACAGAGGAAAAGATATGGTGATTTTGTATCAGTTGTGTCTCACCCATATTCAGAATATTCTACTGAAGTTATTTGTGTGATGTCTTATAAATACTAGGTACCCATATAGATTTGTTGAATAAAGAAACTTTTGATCAAAGTTCTACAAAAATTTCAGAAAGAAATTATTTTACTGGATTGTAAAATAGAGTACAGTATCCAAAGACTAAAATTCTTGTTCACACAGTCAATATACCTGGTTCTGTCCATCTCTAAAGCCCATGCCCTTTATGGCTCTTGTGTTTTGCCTTAAGGAGACATTCCTAGTGAACTCAAATCAGGAAGCTTAAGTTTTTCTCCCTTTCAGCCTCCTGCACTGTGTTGTGACACTGCCCTCTGCAGTGTGATGTAACATAACGGATCAGCCTAAAAGTCACCTAAACTACATCAGCCAAGAAATTTCGGTGTGTCTTTTGATAGGCCACTTAACCTATCTTAGCCAGTTTTTGTTCCTTAGTTTCTTCTTACTATCATCTGTAAAATAGGATGCTTAAAGTAAACAATTCAGTTTTAATATTCTACAAAAATAAGTATGTAGGTTGATGCTACAGCTGGATAAAAATAATTTATAATAGCACGAGCAAATAAGTAAAATTATCTTTATAACATGTCTAGAATTTGAGTCTTGTTTCTTATTCTATAGTTTCAATCTCCAAATTGTTCAATTGTTACTAAGGTCCTCCCAACACACTAATTTCTCTCTCCTCCAGCTCTTACCAGGAAGATGTCTTTAAGTAACACAGAGTTTTAAAAGCTGCAGAGTAGATGGAGTTGTTAACACCTCGGTGTACATAAAACTAAACCTTTTCACACACACACAAAAAAATTATTCCATGAAAAACACAAAGAAAAAAATGGAGAGGTGAAAATAACTTGTGACAGGATACAAAGATGAACGCAATGCCATTTAAATTACCACCTATTTATGAATAACACACACTGATCGATTTTGTTGTCTCTGTTAGAATCCAAAAAATTAACAAGATCTCATGTTTCCTCTACTGGTGCTAATAACTAATCAGTTGTGTATTTCATCTCTGAGTGTGAATAATCAAAATATGTAAAAATTTATAACAAAATAAGAAAAAGGAAAATGGTTAAGAATGACTTTTTCCTCATTTCAGAGTCCTCCAAGGAGAAGGGCTCCATAAGAGGCACCATTTTTCTAAATTTGTTTCCTCTTGCCTCTGGTTATTTACCTCAAACTGTGTTAACAGGGGATTTTTATTTTAAAGAAATACAGCCTCCCAATTTGTGGCTTAAATGACAAGGTTAGAGGCTTGTTCAGATTCTCACTTAAAGGGTAGAAGTGTCTGGTTGTTTATGTCACTGTTCATATTTTTTCTAATGCAAACTGAATACATAATAAGAGTTATTACGTGAAAAGATGTAACCTTAACTATTAACACCATCAGACACCAGACTCAGAATTTCTGGGTCAGATGGCAAGAAACGAGAGCACCAATTCAACTGGTCACTTATTTTTAACTTGTAATATTTAGTTGGAAAAATTACTGTTCAACCTTATTCTCCTAATTTTCCATCAAATATTAACTGAGTACAGTATATGTGTAAGAAAACATGATAAAATGTTTGCTTGGGACCACTAATATATAAGTTCCCTTTTAGTTAGGGGCAATTCCCCTACCTCTCAGAAATAATATACTAAAAGCATCTCTGAAAAGGTACATATAAACCCAATTACTGGTTTGCATGTTAAAAGAAAGATTCCAGCCCCAAGGAGCTAAAACCTTTTATGAAATTCCTAATTAAATATATTTCTTTCATTCAAAGTATTTGGTGATATATTTCTGGCATTTTGTTCATGTTTTTACATCATTCTCTTCTTTCTTAGTTTAGGTTCTATGAGCTTGTTTAGGTTCTATGAACAGTTTAGTGAGGCTAAAGGTTTGCTGCTCTCAATGTGCCTCCCGACTCCCTGCCTTCTCCCAATATAGTACATACAAGGGCTCTTCTTACGAGAACTGGCATTATCAATTGTATCTATTTCCTTTTTTCAATCTCAAGTAAATCTAAAATTCAAACAATTGTGCAAACACTGCTATTTTGACACGATAACGATGACTTTTAAAGACTAAACTGTTGATTGGCAAGCAGTGACACCTCAATACGCCTCGAAATGTTCTTTTTCCAGTTGATTGGCTACATAAATGTCCAAATTTTGCATACAAAAGAAGTTTCTATGTTTGAAAATGTGGGTTTTAATAATGTCAAACCTCTGAAAATCAGAGACTGCTTATGTATGTAATTATACTTTAAAGGAAACTGATAGTGATTAATTATGTAAGTTTTAGCTCTAATGTTAGAAAAAATATTTATAGAAACGATTTGGCTCTTTTGGGCATCCCATCATGGTAGCTATTTATTCATTACAACTTAGTGATTCCACTTTCAGAGCTCAAACAGCCACAGAGCTGAGATTTTTTTTTTTTATTCTTTCTGAATTTGTCTACCTAATTTTCAATTCTATCCAACTCACCATTCTATCATTTAACTCCTCACAAATCCATTATCTGCAATTAGGAGTCATCACTTGAATTTTCCTAAACTGTGATAGGTTCTAGACACAGACGTCCCCACATCCTCACACCCTCTATCTTCTATGTCCATCCTGCATTATTCACCAAGAAATAAAACTACTAGGAAGGAGAGAAGACAGGTTTAAGCATGAGCATTAGTGAATTCCAAGACTCTAAAGTGAAGAATGTCTCCTCATTCGATTGCAGGAAATAGTGAAACCTCTGGATAGTGATGAGTCCTACTGTGCTGGCTTCACCGTTCAGGTTCGCATCACTGGGGTACACAGCTACTTACATGGCACGATCTGGAGGAACAAGAAGCTGCTGTTCCTTCCTACGTGGTAAGCCTGTACTGATACTGAACTTATCACTATGGTGAGTTAATGAGAACCAAAAGTTCTCATTAACTGCTATGTGTACTCTTGTGGATTTGTTCTGTAATAGTATTCTCCACTAAAAGAAACCAAAATTTTGTGGAGGGAACTGATTCCATGACAAGTTTTGAATAGTCTAGTGATGCTGGTGAACAGAATGAGCCATGATATAAAAGAAAGGGAGTCAACTAAAAAGTGACTCTTCTGGGCAAGTAAGACCATGTATGTATGCCCTCTAGTGTAAGTTCTGGAACAAGATGAATCTGCAAAAGAACATTTCTAATTAGTACGTGGTGACTTTCAAATGAGAAAAGTTAACATAAATTGTGCTGATAAACGTTTGTAGAAAAAAGACAAGTGAATAAGTTAGGATGACTATGAAAAAATGGAGGATGGTCGTGTGTGTGTGTGTGTGTGTGTGTGTGCGCGCGCGCGCGCGCGTGCACGCACGTATACGTATGTTTGATATATTTAGTCTGTTAATTATATGCTTCTAAAATACAGACTTGTATTTGCTTCTCTTTGTATAAGCAGGAAACAAAAAGTAACTGTGACTAAATCAAATAGTCTTGGAAAGGGTAGGCTTTACAGAGAAAGAAAAGACGGATCAGTTCTGTTAATCATACACAACAGGCAGGTGGGGAAAAAAAATGGGCATTTGACACAATGAGACCAACGACAATGTTGAGCTTCAACCGTGTGTTACAAGATGATTAATAAAATAAGTGTACTAGAAACAAGAGCTAAGTCAACTGGCTCAATCACTGATACCCTATGAACCATAACAAAAACTAAATGGTACAACAATTGATAAGCCTCACATGTTTTTATAAAGTCAGCAAATCAAAATAATGAAACTAAGGCAATAACAAAGTTGTTTGCAGATTGCAAACAACTAAAACCTATGTCAAAGGTATTAACTTTAAAAAAAGTATTATTGTCCTAAAAGGGACATTTAACAATATAAAAAGAAGCTCAGTTTGAAGATCAGTGGCTCAATTTTGAATCACCTTGGGAGAAGCAAAGCAGACTCAGGTCCCAACAAAGGATCTAAAACCTAACTGTTTAAAGAAGGTATCCTTTGTTCTTTTGGTTCAAGGAAGAGAACTACAAATCTGGAAATACATCAAAGTAATATCACTAAACCTTTAAATGATATCAAAATAACTGTAGCTATAGTATTTGAAAGATATGCTAACAAATAGAGAACTAATGAAAATTGATTAAACCACAGAATTGGTTTGCATGTGAATAATTCATTTAGCATTAAGTGTGTGTGTGTGTGTGTGTGTGTCCTTTGCTTTCTGTTTAAGGTATATGAATCAGTCATAATAATTTCATAATTAGTTTAATTTTTTAAATAAAATTTAAAATGTGCAATCTATTTTTAAAAGCTAAAAATGGTTTTAAATGTTTCTTACATTTATGTATTTAATACACTGACCACAAAATAAAGAACAAATAATCGTGGATGTGCCTCTCCATGTACAAGACTCTCAGACATAAAAACACTTTTTGTCAGGAAATGGAGCGTACCCATTAGCACCTATTATCACATTAGCACCTACTGTCACATTAGCAGAGATCATTTCCTTGATAACAGGAGAGAGCAATATTCTCAGAAATACCATTCTCAGAAAAGTTTTAATGAAAAAATGAAAGGTAAGAGCCAGAGGTATTATCTAAATTGGACGGGCCCGAATAGAACTAGGCGGTATAAATGCTGTTGCCATCACTGTTTTGATAAGTCAACCATGTTTGTCATTTCTGTCATATACCCCAGTACCTCTTCAGTTGATAATTTGGGCAGTATACTTTCATAGCAAAAACTGGCAATTTGGAGTCTAAAAGATCTGAGTTTTAAGTTATTTTCCCATGATTAACTGTGGCTGGGTCACACTATTCAGTATCACTAAGCTTTAATTTTTAATCATTGTATGGGCTTATTTATATAGTACAGATCATAAAGGTGAACAAGGATTAAATAATACAAAACTGCCTGATATACCGTAGTTGATTAATAATGTTAGTCATCCCAACTTCATAAGGATGAGGTAGAAATACACAGAAATAATAAGACTAATTCTACCTGGCAACAGACAGGATGTTTCACCTTTGAAGATGACAGTGACAATGAAGACACCTCTCAGATCTCCCTTACAGGAAGCATAATTGACCTAGAGATCCAGCTGCTATGCTCTAAAACCCTTTACCACTTTTACACTGAGACCACATTTCCAGTGATGCCCCAGTGATGGAACAAGGCAAGCCTACTAAGGCAGACCTATTCCTGAGAAATGGAGGACTCTACCAATGGAATATTTTGGCTTGCGGATGCCCCATCAGCCTTGCTGAACTTTATCAGAGCAGTCTCGCAATCTAAGACCCAGCCTTCCTACTTTACTTCCCTCCTACACAGGGTCACATCTACATCACAGTCTAATATGGTCCCCTGGGTTTTCCTAGCTCCCTCCTCATTTTATCTCACGAGCATTTCCTCTAAGAAATCTGTTACATGTCTAACACTACAGCATCAGCATCTGTTTCTCAAAGGATCTGGACTAACACAGGGACCCGGATTCTCATATTAAATTAGGACAATAATTTATAACATTTAATTTACAAACTTTTAGTAGGTTAAAGAATGAATTCTCTTCTGAAAGAAGATCTTCTCTCACAAGTAAAAGCAGAGCCAATAGATTGAAGGACTTAAAAGTCCTAACATTAAAAGACTATATTAAATACATTAAAATAATCCATTTACAAAGGCTAATGCTACCATTAGAGAAAATAATGACAAGTGCCTATGGAAATATACTTTGGAATTCAAAATAATCCTTGGTCAAGGCCATTTGGCCCATGTCTTGAAATCAATCATAAAATGTACTTCCTTAAAGTATGTGTTTATTTATCAAAACAAGTGTTCCCCAAAGGCCTTGGTACAGATCAATAAATCTATAATGAGGTTAAGACTACATGTTCTAAAGAGGCATAATCTTTAATAAATCTATTATCAATTAAATAAGATCTAGCACCATAAACTGACAGTGAAATTTAAAAAAAAAGAAAAAACATTCAAATTCTCATCCTGTTCATGGACCAAAACCTCAAAATTTCTATTACTGAAAAGGGATCCCATACTACCTTATTCAAACATTTTCGTAAGACTGCTTAAAGACTGTCAATATAAAGCATTCATTTTCTTATCTGTTCTTTCCACACTGCTTTCATTCTTATTTTAAATTTTAAAATATATAATTCTCATAACTATTATGGTAACTCTGTAATAGTCACCTGAATCCCTAGATAATAACATCTACCTTATAGAATTTCTAAGAAACCTTTAGACATATAGATTCCTAAGAAACCAAAAATTAACCAAACTGAATTAGAAAAAAAATTATAACCTTTTCAAAGTGCTCTCTCCGCTAAGCTCATTCAGTCTAATTTGCTTTATGGCCATATATGAACTCAGATGCCCCACCCAAAAGCAGTCACTAAACATTCAAATGCTTACTGAGCACTCACTATGGGGAATACAGCATAACAACCAGAGACATGTCCTTCTTCTGAATTACTCCTGGATCATCAACATCACGATTTATCAAAATGCTAGAAGATTCTCTCTTGTTCAAAGAATGAGTTCAACTGCATAACCTAATGAATTACTCAGTTTTACTTCTTTCCTGATATTTGACAATATTTTTGAAGGAGAGCTACATTCCGTGTGTAAAGGGATAAATAAAAGCTGTCAACTTCTCCAAATTTTCTTTGTCTGTTTACCTACTAAATGCAGCTCTTCTGCAAAAATATTTAGCTTTGGGGTGTTATTTTTAGATAGTAGTCTGTCCTTTAATTATTTTTACTAAAATACCTGGATTCCTGCCAATTGATGACATTTCTCTGGAACTAAACTTGCAAAGAGATTTGCAGTATATTCATAAGGTGTATAATTACATGGGCTCTATAATACACAAAAAAATACATCACTTCATCTTATTGTTTCTCCAATCGAAAAGTAGTCATCTTCCAAAGGCCTTAAAAGCTATAACTGTTCATCTTTTTTAACAAACACCTATTCGGTGCTTATGATGAAAAATAATTGTCCTCTATTTAGTAATATTAACTCACAAAATCCCGTCAACCATCCTACGTGGTAGGCGTTATTCTCAGTATTACAGAATAAGTTAAGTAACCCTCAGGGTCATAGAACACATAAATCACAGGCAAGATTTGAATCCAGGAGCCTCGCTGTAGAGTCAACAGTCTTAGTACAGTCTCTGCCACCCACAGCATGACTCCAACGATTATGTAACTCAGTGCTACAGGAAAGCAATGTTTAGCTTCTGTACAGTTACCCTAGATGACAAATGGGTTTCCTCTTATTTTCCTACTGAAGAATGGTTGAATTTATATGCTTAGAGGACTATGCTAAAAAAACTTTTCAATATGGGTCCTCACCCAACAGGAAAGAGCTCAGTAGTCCCCACTTATCCATGGCTTTGCTTTCCCCAGTTTCAGTACCCATGGTGAACCATAGTCTAGAAATGTTCAATGGAAAACTCTAGAAATTAAACAATTCATAACTTTTAAATTGCATGCTATTCTGAGTAGCATGATAAAATCTTGTGCCATCCTACTCCATCCTGCCCTGGGAGTTAATTATCCTTGGTCCAGCATAAACCTGTCTGTCAGTCACTTAACTAGCTATCTATGTGATCAGATAAACTACTGTGGTATCACAAAGCTTGTGTTCAAGTAACCCTTATTTCATACCCCAAAGCACAAGAGTAGTAATGCTGGCAATTCAAATATGTCAAAGCTGCAATAAGGCATTTGAGAGAGAGAGAGGGGGAAAGAGGAAGAGATTGAGAGAGAGAGAGAGAAAGAGAGAGAGAGAGACTATTCATATAACTTTTATTATAGTATATTATAATTGTCCTATTATATTATTAGCTAATCTCTTACTGTGCCTAATTTATAAATTAAACTTTATCATAGGGATGCATATACAGGGAAAAAAACATAGTATACACAGGGTTCAGTACTATCCCCGATTTCAGGCAGGCGCTGGGAGTCCTGGAATGTGTCCCCTGCGGATGATGGGGGTGCTGACTGACCATAGATGTCCGAGCATGCACAGGCAGGGTGAACTGTGCTCTCCAGACACATATTAGCCATTGCTGAGCTCGATTTTCCCAATTTAAGCATATTATTTTTGTCCCCTCTAGACTTCTGAGATTTATGAGGCCTTTAAAGTAAGACCAAACGGACCGAGGAGTCACTAGAAACGTTAAAGAAGGTCCTGAGGTGGAAACTTCTCAGAACCATTGAGCTAAGCCTTTATTAAATGCAGGAATAATTTTTGAACCACTCAACCTAGTTTTTCATTTCGTCTGTCACATAATGAGATTTGGGGGAGTCAAAGACTCTCCTTAAAGAAATCAGCAATTTTGCATACATAAAGGCCATGAAAAAAGAAGAGCAATTTGGTGTTATCAGCTTCTACTGTACCCTCTAAAATACCAGTTGCCCTGGCTGAGGTGAGCATGGTCTGTTGGCATCTACTTAATTGGCTTCCAGATACATGGAGCTAAATAATGTTAATGAAACAATTTTAAAGAAAGAAAAAGAATACAGTAATTTACAACAATCTTCCTCTATTCCCTATTCTCAGCAAACATTTCCTCTTTCAAAACAATGCATTTTCAAAGATTTCCTCTAGTTAACAGTCTGATAAATTTCTCTTTACTTCTAAGATGTGTTTTTAAAATCATGTGTTAAAGATACTCATCATCACTAGCTATTAGGGACATGCAAATCAAAACCACAATGAGATAACACCTCACACCTGTTAGAACAGCTATAATCAACAGGACAAGTAATAACAAGTGAAGGAGAGGATGTGGAGAAAAAGGAACCCTCATACACTGCTGGTGGGGCTGCAAACTGGTACAGCCACTATGGAAAACAGTATGGAGGTTCCTCAACAACCTAAGAATTGATCTACCATATGATCCAGCAAGCCCTCTACTGGGTATTTACCCCAAAGACTTGAAAACCCATATCTATAAAGATATTTGCACACTGATGTTCATAGCAGCATTATGCACAGTGGCCAGGACATGGAAACAACTGAATTGACCTACAACAGATGATTGGCTAAAGAAACTGTTGTTAATACATACAATGGAATATTACTCAGCCATAAGAAGAGATGAAATACTGCCATTTGTGACAATGTGGATAGACCTCGAGATAATCAAGCTAAGCGAAATAAGCCAGACAGAAAAAGTTGAAAACCACATGATATCACTTATATGTGGGACATAAACCTAAAAGCAAACAGAGACTCATGGACATGGACTATAGACTAGTAGTGACCAGATGGGAGGGGGAGGGAGGAGGTGGAGGAGATAAATGGGGTAAAAGGGGTAAAAGGGGTCAAATATGTGGTGACAGAAAAAAATCTAACTATGGGCAGTGAACACACAATGCAATATGTATATATATGCCTTACTGTTGAATTGTACACCCGAAACTTACTGAATTTCATTAACCAATGTCATCATAATAAAAATTTTTTTTAATTAAAAAGGATTAAAAAAGTGTTATCCAGCAGATTAAACAGAAATAACAAAAACAAAAACAAAAAAATAAGAAAAGATAAAAACTGTGTTATGAAGAGAAATGATTAGTTCTCTAACCAGAAACAAGCCACATAAATAAAACAAAAATATGATATACACAGTTTCTAGCCATTCATTTATTCACTCACTCATGTTTACTGAGAACATACTTTATTGTGTGACATTATATAAGTACAATTGAAACAAAGAATATAATAAAGGCTTATTCTCATATCATACTCAGACTACAGCATGGGGGCAAATAAACAAGCAAAGTCCTGTACAAAAGACTAGGTTAATCAGATAGATATGTGCAAAATGTTATAATGGGCAGATTAGGTAATTCTTCAATGAAACAGCCTTGGTTCTGAGTATCAAAATATATTTAGGATTTGTTAAGTGAACATGAAACAAGAGGCATTTAAATGTTTTTTAAAAAGTTTTATGAAAAAGCACAGAGGAAAAAGTAGCATGCCATGATGCAGTTCAAAGATGGGGTAGGAATGGTAGTAACAAAGGCTAAACTAGTAGGCAGGCTGAACCAAGCTCATAGGTATAGAATTTGGACTTTATCCAGAACATAGTGAGAAACCACTGGGAAAGAAACACTTATTATTGATATGACAAGGTTACAACTATATATTTTGAATATGTATATTTTATACGCAGACATTTTTGTCTATCTAAAAACACAAGGGACAGAACATGAAGACTAGAGATAATGAAATTAGTTCGATATTTCAGTAAACATCTATGCACATAAAAGTTCCAAAAATACATGCCAATGGGCTCCAAGTGCATTTATGCATTATTCATATGTAATTCTGCTTTATATACATGTATTTGTACTTCCACGTGTTCTTCACACCAGCTTTGAGATTAGTATGATCACCCCAAGTTTACTGGTAAGAAAATGAGACCCGGTGATGTGGCTCACCCAATGACACACCGCTAGAAAATAATGAAGGCACAGATCTAACCACAGACTCCAAACCCCACTGGTCTCACTGACAATCAATGCTTTTAACCAAAAACGATCCATCAAAGCAAATAAAAAACTGACTTTTGTTTCTGTGATAGTACTTTATATTTCAGTGACCATTTTTGTCATGCTAAAGTTCAAAATCTGTGATTTTCCGTACTTTCAGAGACACTATAATCTTTGCAAATATTTAAAATGCCAATTAAAAAGTTAGAATTATAGAAATGTGAAATATATAATAATGTCTTTTATTACACCATAAAAGAAATATTTCTTATATAATTCTGCAAATTCTCCTTACAAATCATTACTTATTTACTTATTTACATGCAAAGGAAGAAAAAAATAAAACTTTGTGTTATGTTCTGGCTTTGTTTTTGTTAAGATAAAATTTGCATGCAGAGAAATGCATAGATCTTAAGTGCACAGTTCCACATAGGGCTGTTACAAAGGGCATTTGTCCACACTAACACTCCATCTCCTAAAATTAATTAAAGCAACCTTTTTTCCTCTTTATAGAGAAAAATCATTTTACTTCATCCATCATCTACGGAGTGTCCAGCTACTCTTGTCAGACATTTGACCCCATTTTCACTGTGTCACTGCAGGGGTCATCAGATCCTGCCTGGATAGTGTGGGTGGCAACACTCTTATTATTTACTATGTAGTAATTAATAAGAACTATATCTCTGGGCCAGAGTAGCTTGTGTGCACAGTCAGGAGAAAATTATTAAAGATGAAGAGTAAAAACCCAATAATATGTTAGGAACCCCCTGTAATACATTATTACTTACACTTTTTTAACTATCAACTAAAATTTTTTTAAAATTTTAAAACATTTTTTCAATAATGCAAAAGTCTTTTATTTATACACATATTTACCATTTCGATTCTCTTCTAGCCTTTGTGTATATTCAGCTTTCTATCTGTTATTATTTTCCTTCTGCTTGAAGAATTTTTAAGATTCTTGTAGGATAAGTCAGCTGCCAGCAAATTCTCTCAGCTTTATTTTTCTTTGAAGAAAATTATATTTCGCTTCTGTTTTTGAGAAGTACTTCTCCGGGTTTAGAACTCCAGGTTGACAGGTTTCTTCACTGATCTTTTCATCTGCAAAGCCTAATCTACTCTTACTCTCATTCTGTGAAACTGTTTGGTTTATACGCCTCCTTCCCAAAGAAATCCTTCTGTTCTAGAAGTTGTTCTTTTCCTGGCCTCTGGGGTTTTAACCCACATACGTACAGATTCATTCAAACATGTAAGAAGACACCCCTGCAGATTTCTCGACTACTCTCTTTCTGAGGCTCCCTTCCATCCAGTATGTGACCCCACACATTTTAGTTCTCTTGGCCTCTACAAATTCTGATTTTTATTTCCTCAACTCAGCAAAACTGCCAAGCTCAGTTGGATTTTTCACTCCCTGTACCACAGAAGGAAAAGTGCCTCCCGGCAGAAAGCTGAATCAGTTTGGAGGGCTTACCCTTTCAAATATCTTCTCTCTGGGACCAGTCACATGCCACAATATGGAAAAGAGCTGTTTCTAGTTATTTACCTGGAGGAGATAAATCTATCGCCTGTTATGCCCTCCTAGATGAAAGCACACTTGCCTAATATTATTTTTGTGACTCATTCATGTTTTTATGCTTGTTCTTTTTAATTGCTGAGTAGTACTCCATTGTTTTAATATGCCAATTTGTCCCTCTTTCTCCAGTCGAGAATGGTCTTGTTCTACACAGGTATCAGCTACTGGGCTAAAGCTTTTAGAAACATTCGTGTGTTGCCCTTACTCCAGTTGGTATTTCTGGCTTCTCGACTAAGAGCCTGGGGAGCTGCGCAAGGTCCCTCCACTCTGGCTCGTCTGAAACTCCAACGCCCTCTGGTATCTCAGTTTGGCTCTCAGGCCACCAGCCAGCATTCTCGGTTAGGACATTAATAGAAACATACCCTGAAAATGCACATACCAGCCTTTGGCCAAGAGCTTGTAGTGTATGCCTCACAAACTTCCGATGCCTCCCCTCTGCACACCTCCCTCTCTCCCAGTCCCCTGTCTTACAAACACTAGCCACTTCAGCAGACCCAAAGTCTAAAACCTGCCTGCTCTGCGCAGTGAGGCCACAATGCTTTGCCCGGGCTCCACGTTCCTATAGTAGGGAACATGCCCCGATCTGTCTGTGTAAACACATATTCATCTGGTGTTTTTCCTTTATCTTGCAGAATCTGCCTCTGAGATCTCCAATCCATGGTAAAAGACAAAATTATAAAGCATATTAACCAAAATTATAAAGCATATTGACCAAGTTTTTAAATTATATGCAAAATTGTAAGCATACTGACAAAGTTCTTAAATTATGTGCTAATATTAGTTCTCAGCTAATGCAAAAAAAATGTGAAGAATATTAAAAATACATGTAAAACTATTCATTTAATCTCAGCCTTTTAAAATGCATGAATATACCAACAAAATGATCTCAAATCAGGTACAAAAATTTTTCATGTCAATCAAAAGCAACATTATATATGGAACTGACATAAAATCTGTGTATAACAGGGCATGTGACAGATGTCTGAGGAACTGCAAAGGATATTAAAATGCTATTTTTAGCAAATCCCAATTTAGTTTCAAAATGCGTACTACAATCCAGAACATCAATATATAAGTAGTAGTAAAATCAAAGGACAGATGATATGTTCTGTTTTAAAACAGAATGGTTGAGGGAGTTGAGAATGGAAACAACAGGAAGTATATATTCATTTTATAAATAATATTATACCAGCATGCATTTTAACTCCAGGTCATATCACTGCAATTTAACGTTCAACAAACAAGATATTTATTTACAGACTAAAACTAGAGAATCTTATGATAAATTATTACTAATTGTGTTCACATATAGTTATGCTGAATATTTTTTTATATATATTTTCTTACCCACTTCTTATTACCAGTGGGTATCTATACTGTACCAAAATGTATGTGGATATTTAGAGTTCCTTGGAAATCTGAGAGCCCAGCAGTACTGAAGTAGATGGCTGCCATCACATTTCTAGATATTCACAATGTTATTTTGGTCACTTATGTGTGAGTTATCTAGAACATTCTGTTGTGGAATCTAATATGTTAATGGTCACATTCTATAAAGCACTAGTGAGACTGCAAATGGAATTAAAAATTAAGACAGTCAAACTTCCCCTTTATTCACTCTTCTGCATTAAGATACTAAATGTAAAAAATTATCTGAGCCCCTGAATACTTCCTCAATAATTATCTGTGCCATGTAAATAGAAATCAGAAAGTAGAGGAAAAACCTAACTGAATGAGTTTACAGAAATCATCTCTCAGGTTCTTTCTATTTCCAAGATTCTTTTGCTTTAGGAAAGCAAAAAAAAAAAAAAAAAATTTTTTCAAATTCATTTTGGTCAATGGGAGCATCCTTGGAAAGGAAATAGAGCTGCCTAAAAGGATTACTTTGCATATTACAACATTCATTTGAAGAAAAACATTTCATTGTGTTAAAATATTAGTAACAATAATTTTATTAACATTTTATACATAGGATTCACATATTATAATAAAAAATTAGCTAATAATTTTCTTGAAAGTTATTTATATTTATTGTCTTCAATTGTTTTTTCCTCATCTCTCTTAAACATATTGCAACCATACTTCTGGGCCGACATACCTGCTCCACCTCCCCAGTCACTCTACCGCAATGACTTCCCTATTCGAATTCCAGTGGCTAATTCTCAGGTCCAGGGACTAATTGACTGAGCAGCATCATTTAACATCCTTATAATATGTGATGCTACAATTGGCTTCCAGTACCTTTCATTTTCCTGATCATTTATCCTTCCATCCTCATTCTCCTTTGCAAATTCCTTCTCATTTTTTCTAATTCTCAATGTTACAGGGCCTCACAAGTCATTTCTTGAACCTCTTCTCTTTTCTAACACTCTCATTCCTTTGGTGATCCTATATGGTCTTTCAGTTTAAATATCATGGCTATAATGGCAACTACCAAATTTGTATCTCAAACCTCCCCTATCCAAATTCCTGTTTAATTAATTCCATTTAGATTAGTCTAACGGACATGTCAAAATTAATACATCCAAAAATGAGCTCTTCATCTTCCTTCTAAAATTGCTCCATCTTCCCCACTTCAGTTAGTGGCAGTTCTCGTTTTCCATAGCACTGAATTGAGTCCATCAAATCCAACTGGCTCCACTTTCAAAATCTAGTCAGAATGCTACCACTTCTCACTGATGCCAGTCTAGTCCAAGCACCATCCTTCCAGCCTAGGTTATCTCCTTGGCCTCCCAGCTGGTGTCCCTTCATCAGCTGATACCCTCCCTGTGCAGTCTTTCTCAGCCAGGAAGCCACAATAATCCTACCAAAATTCAAGACAGACCATGCCATTGCTCTGCTCAAAACTATCCCACAGCTTCTCACTTCCTTTCAAATTAAAGCCAAATGCTTTACACAGACTAAAAGTTCTCACGTGGTTTGCTCTCCCACAATTCTTCTCAAAATTATTTCTTACTACTCTCCCAAATGGATCTTCTTGCACTTGCTGGAGCACAGCAGGCATGCTTCTGCCTGAGGGTTTTTCCCTTTCCTGAGGTTAGTACCTCAAATGTTCTTCTTCCAAACATCCACAGACTTTGCTCCTTTAACTCCTTTCACCTCTTTCATGATGCTTTTCATGACTGACACTCAAAATTACGATAACATCCTTAACTGTTTAATTTCCTCTATGCACCCATCACTATCTGACTCAAATAATTTTTTTTACTGTCTTCTCACTGGAATGTAATTTCCAGAAGGGCAGAAGTTTTGTGTGTGTTTTCAATGACTCTTTCCAGACCTAGAAAAATGTTTAGCAAGCACTCAATAAATGATTATGGGTAGATGAATGTTTCTTTACAAGAAAATAAATAATATCTCTGAAGTAATGAGTTGTTTAACATTACAAATAATGCAGGCTGACAGAAAGATAATACACTTTGTGGGAATTTTATTCTGTTGCAGAGCCTTTGAAAAACTGACGTAAAATGTAAAAAGTCTTAAGAAAAAAATGCCATGTTTGTACTTATTGGGTGATATGTACGATAAAATGATACCTATAACTATGTCATTTGTAAAAGATTAAGACTATGAATCTTACATAATTAAGGCAGTGAATGTTTAAGAATATTTGCCAAATTTTCTTTTGTAGTATTTTCTGCTGAAAGGATCCCAAATTTCATGTATGTTAAAAATGTAAATATCTCTTCATGAAACTTAAAATGGTAAATATTTCCTATTCAGGAAATTCATATTTTCATGGGGTATATTAAAAAAATTTTTATAGTCCCTATTTGAAAACAAACAACAAAATTAATTACATATCTATTCAAAGATGGAAATTTGAGACCCAGAGAGAGAAAGAAAAAAATGTGATCTTCAAGTACAAAAACCAGAAAGTAAATTTGATATCTCACATACTCCTAGAGTTAACAATACTGTCCCTAAAATCTTTCTCTGTAATGTTTGATTTTGTTACCTATAATACATTCCTTTTTAGTCATTTATTTCAGAGAAAAGAGCTCTCAAATTACTTTAGCAAAAAAAAAAAAAGTCATATACATAAAGATTTAACATACAGCATCTTAAATGCCTTAACACAACAGCTGTTATCCTCATTTTTAGCTGAGGCCCAATCAAATAAAATATTAATTATTTAAGAATTCAAAGGAAGAGACATGAGTTTAAAAAACATTTCGTGTTCTAAATGTAAATACTTAAATATAAAGGGTGATTAAGTTTCTTAGTTCATGATTCCGTATCTAACTCTCACCAGTGCTCCCAGGAGTGTAGACAAACAGCATGTGAGAAGCCACATCGGAATTTGCCAGATAGCTCAGAAATTAATGACCAAAGTGACCTTTGAAAATCTAGAAGTATGGTGACAACCGTCGCCTTCAGCATTTCTGTGTTCTGAGATTTCACAGAACCCCAAAGAGAACAACAAATAATTTAAAACTTCCTCTCACTCCTCTCTAAACCCAGTATTTTATCTAAAGCTGGAATAGCGTTATACAAATTATATCAAAAAAATGAAGAAGTTAGAAATCTCCACCATGGCAGAACTTTATAAAACTGACCTTCCAGGTATTACATATCCAAGTCCTAACATAGAATTTATTACAAAAAAAAAAAAAATGTTCATTAAGTCAACTTAAGTATCAACTCATATCTACCACATGCCAAGCACTGTACTAGGAACTAGAAATATGTAGCCTTAATACTGAAGGAGCTCAGTATAATAAGAGAGACTGGTAGGAACAAATGATTATGATCAGTATAATGAGTGTTACAACACTGGCCTGCAAAGGATACTATTAAATAATGTAAGGGACACCAAAACAAGATAAGAAACTGAAGGAAACCTGCAGATAAAGACTTTAGGAAGAGTAAGAGAAAGTCAGAAAAAAAACACTGACCAAATCATCAGAGCAAAAAAGAAAGAGAATTCAGAAATAATGATAACATGAGGAAGAATTAATTCATCATTTCCTTATCACCCAACACTGAAACTCAGAGTAATGTTTGCCTTCTTTCTACCCCTCCCACTTTGTATTCTTTTAGTTTTAAACTATGCTGATTCATTCTTCTTGTTTTTCTACTTCCTGTGAATTAGCTCATCCAGTGTTTACTAGACACATGTAGATAATTGCAAAAGCTCCCGCCCCATCCAACTGGTCATTTTGTCTTAATCTGGATCCCCTCAATGTCATCTTATAAACTACTTGATAATTTTTAAAAACTGTACCTAATATATATTATATTATATAGAATTAAAAGTCTACTTACTGGATGATATATACAACAAAATGCTAACTATAACCACGTCACTGGAAAAAAAGTAATGTCTGAATCTTACATAATTAATGCAGTGAAAAGTTTAAGGATATTTGCAAACTTTCTTTTACAGTATTTTCTTTTAATAGGCAACTCAGATTCCAAATATGTTAAGAATATAAATACTTCTTCATAAAATTAATTTTATTAATATTAGTTTTACATATATTGCATGCATATAAAATATATTTACACATTTGCTTGAGGAGGAAGATTTTCAGTGATTTTAGTGTAAAATTCAAACTTCTAAAAGATCAAGGCTTGCCAATACGTTGTTTCATCCAACCTACTCAGCTTTATTTCTTATTTCGCTTCCAAAAGGATCTTGTGTGGATGCGTATAGTAATTTTCTCTCTATCCCCCACATGTCCATACTTATCACTTTGATTTTTTCAGATTGTTTCTACATACACATATCAGCACACACATACATCCACATCCACCCATACACATTCTACACCCTTTTTATCTAAATCTTATGCATTCTTCTAGGTCCACCTCAATTTTCACTTTTTCCAGGTTGCTTTTAGCAGATTTTCCAGTACATTCCAATTCTAACTGCAGTCCTCCTTCCCAGGACATCTAGCATCCTGATTTTGCTTCTCATTTATTCATTCCAGAAATATTTATTAAATATCTATATGGCACAATCTTAAGTGCTACAAATATAGAAATAAGCAATGCATTTATGATTCCTGATTTTATTAAATTAATATTTTTAATTTAACATTAATGGCATCCTGTCTCTACATATATACATATAGATGATACAGATATAGAGATAGAGATATAGAGATAAAGATGTAGATATAAAACAGACTCTTAGACATAAGGATTATGTCTTATGTCAAACAGTTATTTTGTATTCTCTATAATAACTAGTTCATAGGCAGTATCCATAAAAGTCAGGTGAGTTAAAAAGAAAAAAAGTACATGGGGCTAAATTTAAGATAAAATAATTTTCTCTTTATACCATCTCTTTATACTTCAATAAAGATTAACAATATAAAAGGTAGTATTTGAATTCCAGAATTCAAAACAGCATTTCTCATAGATCTTTATTTAAACTTAAAAATAAAGTGACTTTAAAGGCTAGTAAGTCCAATAGATGGTCCTATCCCTTTAGAGAATATAATCCTGGAGGATTTCTCAAATTTTCTTAATATATCCCTTCTGAGGACTTGTCTGTTAATGTTTTTATTAATTTATCTTTTCTGGTGTCCAATCAAAACATATTGCAATACATCCCATTTTGCAATAGAATTATCTTTTAAATAATTCAGAGCTAAAGTAACTAAACTTTATTACCCAAAGGACAAAACTATCTTTAAATAAATTATAACTTAAATATCTGCAGTATTATTTTGAAATAACTTAATAGTTTTGACACCTATGACTAGAATTGACATAAACATGGTAAACACCATGGGTTAGAGGTATAAAAAATGTTAGATAATCCTAACCAATACTCAAGCTCCTAGACCAAGTAATACTAGGCTTTGACCAATGTTCTGAGATGGGTTTTGTCTTGCTTTGTCTCTACATTTTCAGATCTGTCTTCTCCTAAATCATTCTTGAAATAGAAAATATAATGCTCATGGCCTTTGGCAAATACTTTAAAATAACAGTATTATGTGGTCCAATAAATTAATTCTATAGAAAAGAGGAAAGTTCAGACAGATTGGAATATGGTCAATGATAGCTTTAAGGAATCACATACCAGAAACACACACACACACACACACACACACACACACAAACACACACACACACACTCATACTCACACTCACACACACACACTCATACTCACACTCACACACACACACACACACACACACACTGGAGGAAATAAATGTTGGAAATAAACATGGAAAACAACATAGAATGTTAATGCAGTGAATCCCTTATACATAATAAGCTTGTTTATTTTCCAGTGATTGTGTTAGTACTGTTGCTAAGTCATGATAAATTTAAAACAGACTTATTTTTTAAAAGAACCACCCTCTCGGCCTCGGTACTCAACGTTCTACTAAAGGAACGCCTTCCTTTTCTTATTTTCCTGTCATCGCCGTATCCATGGCACTATCACTAGGCCCATTGATTTCTGAAATCTCCAGCACTCTTCAGAGCCTGAGTTTGTGAGTGGCCTCGTCTTTGGCTCAAAGAAGCCCACTTCTAAAGCAAGCAAATGATTAATTGGTTTTGGCCCCCTTGTGACTAGAACTTAAATATTTCTCCCACAACCAACATTTTTCTTGCATGTCTGACCATCTTTTACTCATTGTGTTACTGATCTAAGGTTCTTCATTGGCATTCATATACTGAAACACATATGTTACAGCATTTTATGAGGTTCTAGAATGTAAGGGGAAAAAATCTGTATGAGGATCCTAATTACAATCTTAGAGCAAAGTATCAAAAAAATATGAAGTCAATAAATTATAAAATTCAAGAGTATTCTTAAAGAAGAAGCTTTCAGTCTTATTTACATATTTTAATCACCTGGAAACATTTAAAAACTCCATGCCCAGATTGCAGCCCAGAATGATTACATAGGTTCCCAAGGGGATTCTATTATACAAGGTTGGCGATCACTAACCCAACAAGGAGCTAAAAACTCATATGGAAAAGCTGAAGGAAATCTCCAATTTACTAATGGAATGAGAAAGGAGCTAAGTGGGAAATCCAGATAATAAGGCAACCTTTCTCCATTTAGAAGGGAAGGTCTGGGAAGCACCATTATCTCTATAGACTGGTGTTAAAGGTTGACTTATATTCCCCTTAAAAAGACATGTCCAAGTACTAACCCCCAGTATCGCAGAATGCGACCCTATGTGGATTGAGTGTCTACAAGGGAAGCAAGTTACAATGAGGTCATAAGGGTGGGCCCTAATCCAATATGACTGGTATCCTTATAAAAAGAATTGTGAACGCAGGAAAACAACAGAGATGATCATGTGACTGAGTGATGCGTCTACAAGCCAAGGAACTGCATGGATTGCCAGCAAACTCCAGAAGCTAGAAGAGGAAAGTAAAACCACTACTCCAAAGCGGTCAGAGAACGTGGTACTGCCAACACCTTGTTTTCAGACTTCAAATCTCCAAAACTGTGAGAGCATTGATTTCTGCTGTATTACTCCACTCAGTGTTTGGCACTTCATTATTGCAGCCTGAGGAAACGAATACAGTTGGGAATGGGGATTATAGTGTTCTAGGAAACTTTTTAATGGCTGAAGGAAAACTATGCAAGTGATAACAGAAACACATATTAATATTAAAGACTGAAGTCTCTGAATAGTGGGAACTGCTTAGCATGATATTTACCAGTGACTGACAATTAGCGATACATTTTCTTTTTCTGCAGAATTAACTGTCTACTTATTCCCATGTAGGACAATCTGCACCAGCTCAGGTATTTTCCTTTTAAAAATGTCCTATGTGCTATTCATTGGATCAGCATGCATTTTGTCTGAGATTGTTTGAAACACAAAAGTTATCTGTTTTTGATCTGATCTTTTTCATTGTACAGACACACACTTTGGTCAACATAAGCATTTTCAACATTTCTGTAGCAAAACCAACTATTTCTGTTTTATTGCAGATGGAAAATAACTATTTTGGAAATAATCAAAAACAAAACCTAAGCACTACCAGTGTGTCAATGATAAAGATAAAATCCAGCAACAGCTTGGTTCTTAGATTAAAAACAAATTTTATTTTTATTATTGTTATATAAACATGTATAAATAATATGTGTGTAAATATATATGCTGTATATATTACACATATACATTTATACATATATATTATACTATAAATATGCTGTTTAATTTCATATTTAAAACATTAAAATTCAATACCATGTGCTAAAAAATAAATTTTAAAATTAATGAAAAGGAAAGAAAAAATGATTCTCACATTATGAAATCAATTAGCTCTTGCTTTACTAAAATACTAATTTCTTCTCCTAACCTCTCGCGATGGTTCAAGGTAACATGTCCTCTTAGCTTAGATAAGGGATAAGACCCTCACTGATTGTACTGTTTCTATTATAGGGATGGAAACACCCACTGACAACCCTCTCCCAACTCTTATGGGATTTTTAACCCACATCACAGCACTGGTAATTGCCATATTTTGTTTCTGGGCTGTAAATTCCATGAAGGCAAGAATATATTAGAGGGACGTGTGCGAAAGTGAGATGTTTACAGAGTGTAGTGGGAAATGGCCTACGTCAGCATGAGCCAAGAGGCCGGAGCTGGAGACTCGAATCTGCCACCCTTCAGCTCCTGATTTCAGATATATCACAACTTCCTTGAGCTTTTGCTGCTCATTAAGAGAAAAAGTATTACTAAGTAATAGCAATATGTAAAAAAAAACAGAGTAGAAATACCCACTAAAGGGTTAGTAATTAATGCTTTCTCTTCTTTTGCCTCTTGTTTAAATATCAGGAATTCTTGTGTGTTCACTGTGATTCCATTCTTTTATTATTTAACAATTTTTTCATTGAAAATATATTTTTTAATTTATTGGAGTAACATCAGTTAATAACATTATGTTTCAGATATACAACTTCTTAATATACCATCTGTATATTGCACTGTGCGTTCAACACCCAAAGACTAGTCTCCTCCATCACCATATATTTGACCCCTTTCCCCTCTGGTAAACACCATACTGTTGTGTGTCCATGAGTTTGCTCATTTATTTTGTTTGTTCATTTGTTGCTTTCAGTTTTATATCCCACATATAAGTGAAATCATATGGTTCTTGTCCTTTTTCATCTGACTTATTTTATTTAGCACAGTACTCTCAAGATCCATCTACCTTGTTGTTGCAAATAACAAAATTTCATCTTTTTATGGCTAAGTAGTATTCCATGGTATATATGTACCACATCTTCTTTATGCAATCATTGTTCAGAGGAAACTTCAGTTGTTTCCACATCCTGGCCACCATGAATAATGCTGCTATGAACATGTGCCTTTACAAACAAGAGTTTTCAAATTTCAGTTTTCAAATTTTAATTTTCAAAATTCAGTTACCTGAAGAGAAATTGTTGGGTCATGTGGTAGCTCTATTCTTAATTTTTTGAGGAACCTTCATACCAATTTACAAGCTGCACCAATTTACATTGCCACCAGCATTGTATGAGGGTTCCCTTTACTCCACAACCTCTCCAACACTTTCTTCTCTTATTGATAAAGCGTTCTAATAGGTGTGAGGTGGTATCTCATTGTGGTTTTGATTTGCATTTCCCTAATAGCTAGTGAAGCTGAGCATCTTTTCATAGATCTCTTGGCCATTAAGATTTTAATGGGGATGGCATTAAATCTGCATATTGCATTAGGTAATTTGGCCATTTTAACAATGTTTATTTCAATCCATGAACACAGAATATCTTTCCATTTCTTTGTCTTCAATGTTTTTCAACATCTTGTAGTTTTTTGTGTATAGGTCTTTCACTTCCTTTGTTAGTTTATTCCTAAGTATTTAATCCTTTTTGTTACAATTGTAAATTGTTTTCTTCATTTCTTTTTCTGATATTTCATATTAGCATATAGGAACGCACATTGATTTTGTATTCTACAACTTTACTATATTTGTTTATTGTTTCTAAAAGTCTTTTGGTGGGGTCGTTACGGTTTTCTGTATATAGAATCACATTATCTGCAACTAGTGACACTTTACTTCTTCATTCCCAATTTGGATGCCTTCTATTTCTTTCTCTTGCCTATCTGCTCTGGCTAGAACTTCCAGTACTGCATTGAATAATAGGGGCAAGAGTAAGAGTGGGCATCCTTGTCTTGTTCCTGATCTTAGAGGAACGGCTTTCAGTTTTTAACTTGGCTGTTTCTTAGGTAGCCAAAACCTATGAAGTCCAAAACAGAAGTCATCTGCTCCCCAATTATGCTTCTCATCTCATGATCTCTACTTTGTGACTAGCCTCTAGAAAAACCAATCCTTGGATAAATCAGGTCCATAGGTGAAATTTTCAATAGGTCTGTATATATATATATGTGCATCTGAGCTGTGCTAGAGACAATGGCATGAATTATCTCCAACCTCAAGGCTTCAGCTCCCTCTAGCATAGACTTTCTTCTGAGGGATATCAATGGGTTCCCAGGTTAAATGTGTTTGTGATATACTGTTATACAAGTTAAGTAAGTTTCTCTATTGAATATATTCTTGTTTTTTAATAAATTAATGTTATCACTATGAATCTCTGGGGGACAGAGAGAGGGGGAGAGTTGTAATGTATAGCACTCTCAAACTTATTTTCCCATATAAACCTTTCCCATGGAGCGTATCACAGAGAAAATCTCTATAGGAGCATATTTTGATATGCTTTGGTATAGCAGACCCAAGGTATGTCAGACTTTGCAAAACCAGCCCATCAACCTTGGAGAGAGCTTAACCTCCCGGGTTCACTTCATCTGCTCCACAAGGACCAATTTGGACTTCAAAAGAGTAATTTAATTTACATTAAAATAGCTTCTACTAGCTTTTTTGTCAGCCAACTGAACCCAATTATTTTATTTTTAATTTTATGAAGTATAATTATCTCTATTTTACAAAGAAAAAAAGGTCCAGAGAAATCAAACATTTGCTTAGAGAACACAGCTATAAACTAACATAATTAAAGGTTTAGATATGTAAAATATTTAAATATGTATAATATTTTTCTTGTATAATAGCCAGGCCTATATTTTTCCCCCATATTAAAAATCTATAATTTAGGATTGTTGGCATAGAAGAAAGACGAGTAAATGGCAAACTCTGGAAAGTATAACTCATATAAATTAAGTTAAAAGTTAGTTTAAATCAACAGGAAGTCAAAGTAAACAGATACTTTCAAAGAAATACAGTTTTGTCTCCTATTCTTTTAATTATATACAGTAATATTAACAAATACATTTTAAAATTCTACTTTTATGACTACATTAGAATAATTTGTAATAAAATTTCAACTATTTTATGTAGTCTTCCAAGTTTATGAAAATAAAGAACTCCTCCCTCAGAATTTCTTTACCTTACTAATTTTTTAAAGACAGTTTTATGTCGTGGAGTAAACTTCAACCCTAACTATTCTGTGCAATAGTAACAGTGATGATAATAATAGCTAACATTTATCCAGGATTTACAATGTGCCATGTTCTGTAGTGAAAGCTTTATAAGCAGTATCTTACTCAATCTTAACAACAAACATCTGAGGTAAATTATTATCTCATGTTCCAGAGGAGGACAGTGAGTCTTGAAGAAGCTATTCAACCCTTGCCAAACCATGAACTAGGAAGCAGAGCTGGATTAAAAACTCTGACCACCTGGCTTCAGAAACCAATTCTTAATGAACGTACTTCAGTGATAGCTGAGTAAAATAAGACATATCATTAGTTATTTATAAAGAATACCTGAGGCTGGAGCTTATTACAAATTATAAATATGTGACCACCTTGGCAAGAAATTTAAAATTAAATAGATTTCTGCATTTTAAAACTATGTTGAACAAAATCCTTCTGAAAGCCCTCCCCAGAAATGAACAAGGTCGGGTCACATCTGTCTGTGGACGTCAAAGACAACATCACAAAACCCATTCACCTAATAAGAAAATGTCTCATCGTGACTTGACGACTCCCAGCCCAAACGGGCCTGGAATTTCTTTCCTGGTCAAAGAGCGGAAGGCAGAGAATCTAAGACGATCCCAGGACTGCAGGGTAGCCTCTGAAACAGGAGTTCCACGTAATATGCCATTTTTCTGTGCTTCGCTAGCCAAGGCCTGTCTAGATGACTACTCAAAATCCCTTCAAACGCTGCTATTCTATGATTCCACCAGGTAGGTAAACTACTCCCCAGGCGTGAGGTAACAATTCTTCTAGGAGACACATTACTGCTTCAGGCTCCCAAATTGCCAATTAGTGTGCTGCAGATGAAATTAATGTCCTGAAAGAGTTAGTGTCTGTTCCAAAGAGCCAGCAAGGTGTTTCTTACTCACCTTGAGGGCTGGCTGCTGGAAGCTGCCTGTCTGAGAACCAATACACCATGGTGAAATATGTATCCTGAGAGTAAAGTTGGGTTTGCTCACCTTTGTCTAAATCGGCAGCAAACCTACACATCAGAAATGAAGTAAACCACAGTGTGTTTATGAAGGAAACTGACAATGTGAAGGAAACTAATTGGAAAACTTTTATTTTATCTGAAAATTCCCCGCAGTTATCATTTATCAAATAAATCTGTGTCCTGAGCTATTATATATGATGCTCTCTAAGCAGGGAGCTGTTAATTCACTGCCTTATCTCCTTAAACTCCCTCATATTTTTTCTCATATTTTACTTTCTCTGGAATCTGGTAACGGAATGTGAGGCTTCGGGGGATGTGTGCACTGCACAATGCTGCCGCCCCTCTGCTCACTCATTAACACGCTCAGGCTGTCATCCTCACGACACTACTGTCATTTCCATGTAGCTGTGACCCTGCACCTGGGTTCAGTTCCTTACCTTGACTCGTCATGGACTTCACCTCTGGTGGTCCTATCCCTACTTTATGTCACCCCTAACCACACACATAGGCAAAGGGCACATTTAAACTTGACTTCAAGGTGAGAGAGTTTCAAGGTACCATTAATTGCTGTTAAAACGTGTGGTGGTTATCACATGTGGTTTGTAATTTTTAAGACTCTCCATTACTCACTATCAAGAATGTTATAACTCAGGACACAAAAGTATCAAATGACTTCATGAAGTTGTACTCGCTGATCATTTGCAAAAATGTGTTGAGGAATATCTGTGTGTTGGAACTGGTGATATAGTAACACTCAAGAGGGACCTTCTCTCCCAGATCTTCCAAACAAAATGGAGATACACACAGGTACACCAAATTTTAATATGGTGTCTTAAGTGCCATGATGAAGGAAATGACAGTACTGAGTACACGCAGGTAAGGAGTTCTGTGCACTTCTCCTTCCTTCATCTGCCTTTCTCTAGCCCTCATGAGTGTTAACGGAAGGCAGTGGTCTGCCGTCTGGAACAACAGTAACTGTACTGAATTCCTTACTAGATCTCAGGACTGTCTGAAGCACTTAACATACGTTACTTCTTTTAATCACTCCAACAACCCAATGAAGTTAGTATTATTACTATCAGCTTCAATGGATGAGAGAGCTGAGGCAAGAAAGTTTACATAACTTGACCAAGAACCCAGTTAGTAAGTGGTAGGGATAAGAGTTCATCCTGGAAAGTCACGTTCCAGAGCCCACGTGTTTAATCGCTCCACAAAAATGCCCATTTTTCTGTACCTCTGTCACTCACACTATTTCAGTCATCCCCCAAATGCATTCATCTGTTCAGCCAATCAACACTTATTACGTACTTACCAAGTACAAAGCACTGCAAGGTCACAAAGATAAAATAAAGACACTGCCTCTACCCTCCAAGAAATGTAAGTTCAAGGTTGGTAAACAAATAACTTAGAAGCAAGGTCAACGCAATTCCATCAGAGACAACACCAGTTGTGGGCGTGGGGTGGGAGGTCACGATGTAGTGCTGGAGAGGAAAGCCTGTGTCACATCATGAAGGCGTGCCTTTACCTGAGCAACAAGGAGCCACTGAAGGACTGTCACTCAAAAGGGTGACAAACGAGATCTATTTTTTTAGAAAGAGAACTTTGACAGTATATCATTTCCTATCTTTTTAATTACACCACCTGACCAAGTTCTCGATTTGAACCCACAAAACAACAAACCTGTCTCCCTCTTTCCCTTATTAAGTATTTAGAATTTCACCAATGATTCGGAATAACGGCCCTTGAGAAAGGTATTTTCTCACAATTCTGCAAGAAGCGTTACACTTGTCCCCAACAACTTCCCTTGTATTTTTCATCTGGCTTCACAAAGCAGAAAGAGAACACAAATATGCGCAGAATGGGAAAACTGCTGCGTTAGGTGTGACGAATGGTGGTATTATGATGTTTAATGTTCTTCTCCTGGACTGTTTTGCTTTTAAGAAAAACATTATTCAATGGTTTTTTAAAGGCCAAAAGACAAAGCATATTAATTTAACTCAGTTTAATCACCTAACACCTATCTGTAATACAAGCTTATAATGGCATTACAATGTTACCGCTAGACTGTCTTTTTACCTTCAGTTCTAAAACACAGTATTCCCATGCCTTCTTTGGGTTTAAGAAACTACACGTCTACTGCATTTTATGACTACGCCTTTTTTTCTTTTTTGCTCTTTTGTATTATGTATATATACAAAAGAATATAGCATGTACATGTATGTGTATATGTACAGCTTAGTAAAAACTATAAAACAAATACCAGTGTACCCATCATCCAGTATATCTGACAAATGAAAAACCACCTGGAAGCCCTTCTCCTGCTTCCTCCCACATCCATCTCCCTCCTTCCAGGAGTAGCTACTATTCTACTATTTTTATTATTGCTCCTTTATTTTCTGTAGGATTATAGTATTTATGGGAGAATACCTAAATAATGTAACCCAGTTTTGACTATTCTGAATTTCATATAAATTAAATAAAAAATAGATTAAGAGTCTTCCATGGAGCTCTGCTCAGCCAAGCAACAGGGCGTCAATGAAACCTCAGGTCCTGTCCCTCAGCTGTCGACCAGGGGCCCATGGGCGAGAAGGAGTTACCTTGAAGAGACTTGTGGGGATATAGCTTTTGTCAAATAAAATGAACCCCACGAAAGCATACAGAAGACCCAGAAGGCCTACGAAGTTCTTAACAGTTGTTCATGTAGTAACGTCACCAGCTTGCCTAAGGAGAGGCTGCTGGGCCTCCAGAATTTTACCAACAGGAAGCAGACTGAGAGGGATGTGTGGCTACACACATATGCTGCCTTTATGAAAAGTAAAATATGCGGGTGGAAACGAGCCCAGAAGGTAAAGTTCTTAAGATTAAATAGCATACTACTGAACAACCAACGGGTTAATGAAGAAATCAAAGGAGATATCAAAAAATACCTTGAGAAAAATGTAAATGAAAATACAATATACCAAAATCTATAGGAAGCAGCAAAAGCAGTTCTAAGGGAAGTTCATAGCAACACAGCCCTCCCTCAAAAAAAAAAAAAATCTCAAATAAGCAATTTAACTTTATACCTAAAGGAACTAGAAAAAAAACAAGCATATGTAAAAGTTTGAAGAAAAAATTTAATAAATATGAAAGTGGAAATAAATGAATTAGAGAATAAAAAGATAATGGAAAAGATCAAAGAAACTAAGAACTGGTTCTTCCAAAAGATAAAGTTGAAAAACCTTAGGCTAGACTCTGCAACAATAACAAAAGTTTCAAATAAAGTCAGAAATGAAAGAGGAAAAATTACAACTGCTACCAAAAGATACAAAGGATCATAAGCGACTGCTATGAACAATTACATTCCAAAAAGGTGAATGACGTAAGCAAAATGAATAAATTCCTAGAAATATACAATGTCCAAGACTAAACTGTGAAGAAATAGAAAATCTGTATAGACTGATTACTACTAGAGAGACTGAATAACTACTCTTAAAACATCCAACAAACAAGAGTCCAGGACAAGATGACTTCACTGCTTAATTTTAACCAAAGAAGATTTAATACATATTCTCAAACTCTTCCAAAAAGCTGAAGTGGAGAGAATGCATCCAAATTCATTTTAGGAAGCCAGCATTATCATGTTAGCAATACCAGACAAAAATATCATACACAAACAAAAAAATTATGGACCGATATCACTGGTGAACATGTATGAATATTCCTCAACAAAATATTTGCAGATCTAATTCAATAATATCTTAAAAGGTTCATACACCATGATCAAGTGGGATTTATTCCAGGGATACACGGAGGGTTCAACACCTGCAAATCCATTAACCTGACACACCACTTAAACAAAAAAAAGGATAAAAATCATATGGTCATCTCAACAGATGCAGAGAAAAACAGGTAACAAAATTCAATATCCATTTATGATAAAATCTCTCCATAAACTAGGTATAGAGGGAATACAGCTCAACATAATAAAGGCCATCTAGAACAAGCCCACGACTAACATCACACTCCATAATAAAAAGCTGAAAGCTTTTCCTCTAAAATCAGAAACAAGAGGAAGAATGTCCACTCTTGGCACTTTTATTCGATATAATACTGGAAGCCCTGTATAGGGCAATTATGAAAGGAAAATAAACTGAGGCATTCAAATTGGAAAGGAACAAGTAAAATTCCACTATTTGCAAACAATATAATTTTATATACAGGAAACTCTAAAGACCCACCAAAAAAAAAAAAAAAAAAAAACTCTTAGAACTAATAAACGAATTCAGTAAAACTGTAAGGTAGAAAATCAATGTACAAACTTGGCTGCATTTCTATATACTAACAATATACTATCAGAAAGAGAAATTAAGAAAACAATCCTATTTACAATTGTATCAAAAGAATAAAATACCTAGGAATAAATTTAACCAAGGAAGTGAAATATCTATGCACTGAAAACTATAATACACTGACAAAGAAAATTAAAGAAGACACAAAAAAATGGAAAGATATTTCACAGCAATGGACTAGAAGAATTAATACTGTAAAATGTCCACATCACCCAAAACAATCTACACATTCAATGCAATACCTAACAACATTCTGGGCATTTTTATAAAAATAGAAAAAAAAATGCTACAATTTGCATGGAACCACATAAGACCACAAGTAACCAAAGCAATCCTGAAGGAGGAAAAAAAAAAGCTGACAGCATCCTATTTCCTGATTTCAAACTATGCTACAAAGCTATAGTAATCCAAACAGTATGGTACTGGCATAAAAACAGACACATAGATCAATGGGGAGAGAACACAGAAATAAACTCACACAAACATGGTCAATTAATTTCTGACAAAGGACATAAAATATACAACGGGGAAAGAGCAGTTTCTTCAATAAGTGATGCTGGGAAAACTATATAGCAAAAATTATACATACAAAGGAATGAAATGAGACAACTATCTTCCACCATATACAAACATTTACTCAAAATGAATTAAACTTGAATGTAAGGCCTGAAACCATAATACTCCTAGAAGAAAACATTGGCAGTAAGTTCCCTGACATTGGTTTTAGTTAAACGATGAATTTTTTAATCTGAATCCCAAAGCAAAACTAACAAAAATAAACCAGTGGGACTACATCAAACTAAAAAGCTTCTACATAGCAAAGAAAACCATCAACAAAATAAAAAAGGCAATGAACTGAATGGGAGAAATATTTGCAAACCATATATCTGATAAGTGGTTAATATCCAAAGTAAGTGAGGAATTCATATAACTCAACAGGAAAAAACAAACCAACAAAAAATGTAAACAATCCAATTCAAATATGGGCAGAGGATCTAAATAGACATTTTTTCCCAAAGAAGATATACAGATGGCTGATAGGGACATGGAAAGATGCTTCACACTGCTAATTATCAGGGACATGCAATCAAAACCACAAGGAGATATCGCCTCATATCCATTAGAATGACTGTTATCAAAAAGACAAGAAATAGGATTGGGGGGCTAGGTGAAATGGGAGAAGAGATTTACAAGTACAAATTGGTAGTTACAAAATAATTGTGGAAATGTAAAGTACAGCACAGGGAATATAGTCAACAATATTTTAATAACTGTGTATGGTGTCAGGTGGGTACTAGAATTACTGGGGGTATTGCTTTGTAAATTATATAAATGTCTAACCACTATGCTGTACACCTGAAACTAGTACAAATTACTACTGAATGTCAACTGTAATTGAAAAATAAAATTTAATTTAAAAACAAAGTCAAGTATTGGCGAGGGTATGCAGAAAAGCAAATCCTGTTTCACTGTTTGTTGAATTATAAATTGGTGCAGCTACTATGGAAAACAGTATGGAGGTTCCTCAAAAAATTAAAAATAAAACTACTATATGTTCCAGCAATACCACTTCTGAGTATTTATCCAAAGAAAATGATAACATTAATTCAAAAAGATATATACATCCCTATGTTCATTGCAGCATTACTAAGTTAGCCAAGATATGAAAATAATCTAGGTGTTCATCAACAAATGAATGGATAAAGATTCGGTATATATACAATAGGATGCTACTCAGCCATTGAAAAAAGAAATGGTGCCATTTGTGAAAATATGGATGAAACCTGATGGTATTAGGCTAAGTGAAACAAGTCAGACGAAGAAAGACAAATACTTTGATTTCATGTACAGCTAGAATCTAAGGGGAAAAAGTAGACAAACAAACAAAACTCATAGATGCAGTAAACAAACTGGTGGTTGCCAGAGAGAAAGGGGCGGGAAAAATGGGCAAAGCGAGTCAAGAGGTACCAGCTTCCAGATATAAAATAAATGTCATAGGGATATAATGTACAACACGGTGACTACAGCCAGTAATATCCTATTACCTATGTGAAAGTTGCCAAGAAAGGAAATCTTAACAGTTATCACATGGGATAAAAGGATTAGACCACTGCCCCAGACTACAATTTAATGAAGACTTTGAGTCAGAGGCAACTGCCCCATAATATTCTTAATTACAGGAACTATAAAATAATAAATGTTTATAATTTTAAGGTGTAGGTTAATTTGTGATGCAGAAATAAATAATACAGATTGTGTGGCAAGACTAAACTAATATGTACTTACCTTAGCTCCTCAGACAACGCTGTGCTTAATTATCTGATTCCTAAGTCTGGGTGGTTTACCGGACAAAACCATAAGTAAGACTTATTCCCAGGTTTTTGAACTGGTTGGGCTTGTCAACCAGACTTTATACAAAAATCAGTATCCTCAGTGATAATTGCTTAACAAAAAAAGATTGTAGCCATCATAATAAGGTGATAATTTTAACAGTACCTTACACTATATAGGGTTTTAAAGTTTACAGAGCAATTTTACATAAATAACCTATTTTAATTCTCAGAAGTAACTATGAATTTGATTATTATAATTTCAATTTTAAAGATGAATAAAGTAGATAGAAAAGTTAGAGGCAAGCCAAACCCTTTCACTAATAAGTGGCAAAACTAGCCCTTGAACTTTTGCCTTCTAATTTCATAATCCACGACCACCATGTCTCTAAGTTTTTTATCTGATACAGATATGGGGCAGTCTGTGGTTGCATGAACCTAGAAGAATAATTCTAAAATGCCAGACATACCTGATATAAAATACAACAAAAACATTACTAATAATGTACTAGCTTATTATGTACTAATAATGTACTAACTATATTAAAGTAGCTGATAAATATAAATGGTTCTATAACAAAATTATCAGGCTTTTTAACAGACCAAATATCAATAAATAAAATAAGAACATTTCACAATCAGAGACAAGATATTTTGTCTTTAACTATAAAATTAGAGATATCTAAAGATATGATAAAAATCTGATTGCATCTTCTCTCATTTTTTTGCCACCACAGTCATTAAAAAAACATGTGGAGCTCCAATTTGCCTCAACTTGCAAAAGCATTGAAAGTAATTTCCTGTAAAGAAAGAGGACAGCCATATTATCTCTATCACATACATCATAATGTAGCATTCCATTCTCAAGTTCAAATAGACCTAAGAGATCCTGTGGCTTCGTGTAGGAAGGAATTCGAAAAATATCCAATAGAAAGAACACCCAAAAAAGGCGGGGAGGGGAGTTTTCTCAAACAGAACGTTCTAAATATGTTTCAGGAGACAGGTAAAGAAATGTTTCTTATACTTAGTTTACATTTCCCACCCAGCGAATATTTTTTTAAATTTATTTTTCATAGATGATAACAGTAATTTTGAGATAGAGGTAGGTGTACAAATAATTTTAATTTTTTCATGATAAACCTAAAAAAATCATTTTCATAAAACAAAACTTGGTATTTCAAATCTTTTAAGATCTCTTTTAAGTTTTCAAATTGAAGTTTACATTTATTAACAGTTTCAGATGCCTTGTGAAAACTGGAAAATTCATTCAGTTAAGACCTTTCTATTTATATAGTACTTTTAATGGACAATTTTCTGTGTTTTTGAGTATTTTAAAACTAAAGTTATTTGCATAAAAATAGAATCAGCATTTTTAAGAGTTCATCTGTTCTTCATTCTTCTTTACTGGAAATCATTATATTTTGTTTACGACATCATAATCCTCCTTATGGAACAAAAGCTGATGTCAGAATGGACCTTTATTATTTCAAACAAGCAATAAGTACAGGCAGCAAATAAATACTTCCATGGGTTGGGGGGCGGGGACTTTGTTTACAAAAAAATTTTAAGCAGCTGACAGAACAGTCAACATTTTACATTACACCTTTTTTTCAGCAGATATCAAAATATTTTCACACTTCTAAAGACACTATATAAAGTCTAATTAAATGAATAACAGCATCATTTCAGCATCTTAAAGGAAGAGCCCTAATTCTTGATATTCTAACAAAATTATCCCCTTTCATAACTGAAAAGAGGAATTTCGTTAATTCTTAGCAAAACAAAAATCTACTGAAGATGTTGTCTCTTTGGAAACTTGAAAGAGACACACCTTGTTCATCGTTTTGAGCACATGAATTAGATTGGATTTTTCTGCACATCTTGGTAAAATGCACATCAGATCATGTCAGAACCTTTCTCAAAACTCTTCACTATGTCTCCCACCTCTCTCAAGACAAAGTCTTAATTCTTCTCCATACAAACCCCTTCATATTTTGGTCCCTAAATATGTGACATCATCTTCTACCTCTGCTCTCCTCCTCCTCCAATCCCCTTTCCCATTCACACACTGACTTACAGATTTTAATATCATGAACTCTATCACATGTTCAATAGCTTTTAAGGCATGTATTATGAGAAATAGTTCTTTCTCAATTTCACTGTGGTCACCTGGTAAACACCTTCCAAAACTCTGTGGGAATGCCACCTTTCTCCTGAAGTATTTCTTGACCCTCAGGCAGAATATGTTACTCCCTCTTCTGGATTCCCAGAATTTGTTTGCAAACTGGGTTTTAATTATTTATTTCTCTCCGACTACACGTGAGTTCCTTGAGGTCCGCATTTCCGGGACAGAACAAACAGAAGATGAGAAAGATGTTTGGAAGGAAGGAAGGAAGGAAGGAAGGAAGGAAGGAAGGAAGGAAGGAAGGAAGGAAGGAAGGAAGGAAGGAAGGAAGGAAGGGAGGGACGGAGGGATGGTCGGTCTGACTTCATGGTAGAATATATCTAATTATTTCTAAATAGAGATCAGACTTGTGGACCCAAATTTTGATACAAAGGTAAGGAATAAATGTTACGATTTTATATATTTCCTTATGTAAATATTAAAATGACATAATATGTCTTATAAAAGAGAAAGACTATGTAATTTTCCACATATAGGACAGATGTTATCATAGTCAACATTTAATTAACTAATTTTATAGACCGGATATGATCAGCATTATCATATTTATCAAAAAAAATGTACAAGGTACATTATCATTGTTCCTATTTCCCAGGTATTAATATTGATGCATGGAGAGAGGGTCAGAGCTAATAACCAGGGAAGAACTGAGACCAGACCCTTGGTCTATCCATCTTGAGCCCAAGCTCTCACTGATACACTTGGAAGTCACCTGAATAGTTAAAAATAAAAAGCACTGTCTATAGGTACATATTATAAAAATGACTGCATGAATATTGAATTTGAAAGTAACAGTAAAATTTCCCCAAATATAAGTTATCCAAGGTACGTATTTCTCTGATAATTGGAAAGACCCTCAGGAGAGAGCAGGCCAACAAGACAGGATGTCACTTACACCTTTGATTACATATTGCCTATAACAAATCGACTTGAATATTGCCAGGAAAAAACATGTATCTCATTATTTGCTACTCAGCCAATCTCAGAGAAATGTTGGGTAAAATACTGAGTTCATTTTCATGATACTTTTAATATACCCAAATTAAATACTTAGATTCAGATAAATTTAAATTGTAATTATTAACAATACAATTTTGTTTTGCAAAAGCAAATGCGTCAAGGGGATCAAACATACAGTGATGGAAGGAAATTCAACCTCAGGTGGTAAACATACCATGCAATATAAAGATGATGTATTATTAAGTTGTACACTTGAAACCTATATAATTTTATTAACCAATGTCACCCCAATAAATTTTTTTAAAAAGCAGAAAAGAAAATGTTTGCTACTTTATCAGGAGTATGATCCCAAGGATTGCTCTCCTACAATTCCATTCAAGTGAATATTTCTTCTAAATGACTTGTACATAGACAAACCTTCCAAAGTTCAACTCAAATTTATGCATCTCTGACATATATAAACAGACACAATAGCTGCCATTAGATGACAACTTCAAACATCACTCAGAAACTCCCTGCACAAAAATATCCTCCAGGCAGATAAATGGCTTTTGCAGAATTTCTTTTCTGGCAGGAAAACTGCAAAGCTTATTTTGCCTCATTATGCCCACAGCAAAGTGTGAATAAAATCATAAACATCATCTACCCTGATAGTTCTCAAACTGTGGTCCCCAGGTTAGCGGCATTAGCATGGCCTGAGAACCTACGAGAAATGCAAATTCTGGGTCTCCCCAAACCTACTAAATCAGAAACCAGAACGTGAGAACCGCCAATCTGTGTTTCACCATGCTCTCCGGGTAAATTTAATACAAGCAAAGTTCCAGAACCACTGACTCACTCCCCAATCTTGTTTCCTAGGTGAGGAGACTGAGGCCTCAGGTTTTGTAATTAGCCAAATTAGTCACAGCGAGACCAAGCAATTTCTTGTACAAAAGCCAGTAAATTTTCCTATCCCTAATTTCTCCCTCGTTGATTACCACAAGAGACAAGCTCCTAGGGCCACAGCACAGAGAAGCTGTCGTTGGTTTTCTGGATACCAGCGCACTGAGAGCTGTGAGGTCTGGATATACAAATGGAAACAACCCCACTGAACACTTCGTTCTTCCGTTAAGACAAGAGCTCCTTCGCTGAGAATCCGCCATTCTGATAACTCCCCCAGACAGCGCCTCTAACACTGATGTATTCAAAATGAGCCTATTTTAACGTCCCTAAAGAATCAAAGGGTAAAGACTAAATTTCCCCTTCCTTAAAATCTTAAACGAATCCTTAAATTTGGCCATTTCCACTTGACACAACTCATCTGGAATACTTATATACATTGGAGGTACCAAAGTTAAAACCATGGCAAGTGTGGGAATTTCAATATGTTGGAGCAATGGAGAATACCTGGATTTTTGTGTTGTCTGGTTAGAGCGCTTACCCCATCTTGATCCCCAGTTCCAGTGTGGTCACGACCCTATCGCTCTCTCTGGGTGCTTATCTAATCTTAAAATACTTGCTCCCTTTCTGTTGGGAGGAGAGGAATGAGAAGAAAAATTTCCTCACTGAGCTTCAGTTTCACCAATGCTCTGTTACAATTCCCACATATATACTCAGGAGTTTATTTCCAATGTAGGTCTCAAAAGATGTAGAATTTGTATGTACATGATAATTTTACTCAAGAACAAAGAGAATGTATCCTACTACTCACTCAAGAAAAGTGTTTCTTCCAATTGGAGAACAGTAGCTCAAGTCAAAAGCATACATGAAACAGGGAGGCCAGAAAAGAACTGCCCTATGCCGGCCCCCCTTCCCAGACCGGCCAACTGCTTCTCTCGTCTCCTGAAGTTCCTGTGTCTATGCAAGTACTGCACGTTCACTGTTTGATCACTTCCTGTGCTGACCAGGCATCTATACTAGAAAGAAGATACTTCTTATTCTTAAGAAGATGTCATGTACTATCATAGAAAGAATATGTATGTACTTGAAGGCAGGCCCAAGTTGGCAGAAGAGGGGGACTCTGACCTTGCCCCCACCCAGGAACGCACAGAACTTACACCTACATACAGAGCAATTCCTCCTGAGGGACAACTGAGCGCTGTATAAACAGCTTCTGCACAGCAAATGAGAAAGAAAGACCGTGTAGAGAAGGGTAGGGAACCACGGGACCTTTCCTGGATTGGCGGGAACTCTCTGGGATGGAAGTGCCTATAAGTGCCATAGTTTATGTTCCCCCTCTACCTGGAGAGCATGGGCGGGAGCTCTGGGCAGGTGCCCTGGCTGGCCTGCAAGGCTGACACAGCACATTCCCTGCCACGTTTCCCTTACCCCACTCCCACCCTGGACAGCCAGGGTGCTGCTGTGTGTGCGTGCACGCTAGGGCGACCTGCCCACCGATCTCTCTGGCCCCAGACAGCTGGACCCAAAGGGCGCCACCCCACCCAGAGCCTACTCCAGTGCTGGCTAACTAGCACCCCAGGCGCCCGCTTGCATCCACCCTGGCTCCAACTGGCCTGCCAAAACTGCCCAGCACACACAGTCTATGCAGAGGTCATTCCCCCACCAGGCCACTTTTTCAGGATTTGGAGAGATGCCCCCCCAAAAAAAAAAAAAAAGAAGAAGAAGAAGAAACAAGAAACTGGACCACTTTCTTACCCTAAATAAAAATAAACTTAAGATAAATTAAAAGCTAAAATGTAAGACCTGAAATCATAAAACTTCTTGAATTAAAAATAAGGAGTGAACTCTTTGACATAAGTCTTAACTGTATCTTTTTGGATATGCCTCCTAAGGCAAAAGCAAATATATATATTTATATACATATATATGTATATACGTGCGCGTGCACACACACACACACAAATGGGACTGTATTAAACTAAAGTTTCTGCACCACAAAGTAAACCATTAACCAAACAAAAAGACAATCTACTGAATGGGAGAAGATATTTGCAAATAATATATCCAGAAAGGAGTCAATATACAAAATATAAATAGACCCATATAAATCAACATTAGAAAATAAACAATCTGATTAAAAATAGGCAGAGGACCTGAATAGACATTTCTCCACAGAAGACCTGCCGATGGCCAAGAGACACAAAAAGATGCTCAACATCACTAATCATAGAGAAATGCAAATTGAAACCAATAAAATATCACCTCACACCTGTCAAAATGGCTATTATCAAAAAGACAACAAATAATGAGTGTTTGCAAGAATGTGGAAAAAAGGGAACCTTCATGCATTGTTGGTGGGATGGTAAATTGGGGTAGCCACTATGGAAAACAGTATGAAAACTCTTCAATAACTTAAAAATAGAACTATCATACAACTCCGCAGTTACACTTCTAGGTGTTCCTCTGTCAAAACAAAAGCACTAATTCATAAAGATATATGCACTCCTACGTTCCCTGCAGCATTATTTACAATAGGCAAGACATGGAAGCAATGCAGGTTTTCATGGACAGATAAATGGATAGAGAAGATGTGGCATATATATATACAATGGAATATTACACGGCAATAAAAAAGAATGAAGTCTTGCCACTTGAGACAACATGGATAGACCTAGAGGATATTATGCTAAGTGAAGTAAGTTAAAAAGAGAAAGACAAAAATTGTATGAGTTCACTTATACATGGAATCTAAGTAAACAAAAGAAAAAAAAACTAAACTAAAACAGACTCATAGATACAGAGTTTGTGTTGGATGCCACAGACTCTGGGTTGGAGGACGAGGACAATGAGGAGGAAGGGGAGACTGAGTTCCCTTCAGAGATCCTCTTCCTCTTGCATTGGGGATGCTGCTGTCTTTGGCTAGCATCTTGGCATCATTGCAAATTTCTACAAAAAGTTAGAGCTGGCTCATGTTGACCACAGGGGAGGTGGGTGGGATATGGGTAGAAAATATGAAGGGCAATAAGAGTTATACAAATTTCCAGTTGTAAAATAAATAAGCCACAGGAATGTAGTGTACAGCACAAGGAATACAGTCAATAATATTGTAATAACTGCATGGTGACAGATGGTTACTAGACTCATTGTGGGATTCACATCGTAAAGTATATAACTGTTGAATCACTATGCTGTATACCTGAAACTGAAATAATATTGTATGCCAACTGTACTTTAATACACATATTTTTTAAAGACGGAATGATTAGTGCTCTGTGCAGTTATTTATGCTTCCTGAAGACTGATCTTTGTCTTCTAATTTCAACCACCTGGTGTATCAATGCATTAACTAAACGCTTGTGACGTCTCCCAAGGCCATAAACATTTCTTCAGCCTCGGGATTTATTTGTTTACAGTATTTTAAATTACTAGAGATCATAAAGAGTAACCCTTCATCTCCCTTACTGCCATGACCTTTCAGAATGAAGAGAGCTATAAAATTAAAAAAAAAAAAAGAAAGAAAGAAAGAAAGAATAAAAACCATCTCTGCCGCAGCGTTTCAGGTCTTTATGACAGTGTCTGGCTCAGTTTTCTCAACAGCTTGCTGCTTCCTAATGATCCCTTTTTCTGTTTTATTTCCTCAAATCCATTTTATTTTCAGGTCGGCAAAAGCATATATTCTTTCTGTCTCTCCAGGTACATCTGACCAGTTTTGAGAGATGAAGTAATATCTAATCACAAATTGAAAGAAATTCTTTAGCAAAAGACTGTCCCTTGGTAGGCAGCCACCCAAAAGCTCTGTTTGACACTCAAATGTCATCGAGTACAGGGGCTCTCTGTCCCAGACCTGTGGTCAGACACAGGCTCATTTCACAGGAACAGCACATGGCGAATCATTCTGGGAACCGCTTTTGCTACTGCACTTTTACACAATATTAAGAATAGTGGCAGCCTATATCACCACGGCAGTGAATTACCTGCAGCATATGGCGCTGCCGTTGCTTAATTCGTTAAAAGTTACTGATGACATAGAAAGGAAAGCCATTAAGAGAAAACCCTCAGACTAATGGTAGACCAAGCTAACTTTACAGATATACCATCCCCTAACTACACACACGGGGTTTTGTATTTTGTTTGTTTTTTGTACAGGAAAAACACTGTTTTTTTACTCACATACAATATTTCTGACATCAGATGAGGTTTCTTTTCCCATAGCAAGCAATTCTAAGACAGCAGCTGGGGTCCTATAATTTACTTCGATTCTGACTCTATCTGAAGATAGCGCAGACCCCACCAGTTAAGCACTCAGTCCCACAGACAGCCCTCCATGTCGGGCACCAGTCTCAGGCAGCAAACCCCACGGTCACCCAGAACTTCCGTCCAACTTGGCTACAAGTATGAGGTTCCCACGACCCCCTCGTTGTATTCCATCACCTGTTAGAACAGCTTACAGAACTGAGAGCAACATTTGTGCTTACCAGTTTATATAAAAAAGGATATGAGGGATATAGTTGAACTGCCGGGTGAAGGGATAGCGAGGGCAATGTCTGGAAGACTGTCGAGGGCAGGAGCTTCTGTTCCCGTGGTGTTGTGGTGGGTCACCATCCTGGAATACAGGTGTGTCACCAACACAGGAAGCTCTCTCCACACTCCATACTTTGGGGATTTTTATGGAGGCTTCATCACACATATATGATGGATCCCTGATTCAACCTCCAGGATGGGGGTGAAGCTGAAAGTTCGAAGCTTCTAATTAATCATAGATTGCTCTTTCTGATCCCCATCCTGATGCAGTCCAGGAGCCCACTAAAATCACCTCATTAGAACAGAAGACATTCCTGTCACAGGGAATTCCAAAGGATTTAGAAGCTATGTCAGGAATTGTGGTTAAAGAGCAAATAACACAACAGAAGATGCCCCTAGTGCTCTAATTACTTAGGAAGTTACAAGGGTGGGGAGCTCTGTGCCAGAGAACATGGCAGTGACCAACATACAACTATACATTATCATAAATATAGACCAATATAATAGATAATACATGTTCTATTATTTCACACTTTGCTAATTGGAAGTACCACATTTTCTGATTGATGAATTTCCTGTTTTGGATTACTCTGTAGTTTTCTGTACTATCCCCATTGGCTTCTATTTCTGCCAAATGTATCTAGTCTTTGTAACATTTTTTCACTTTAGGAGAAGATTCAAGAAATGCTTTAGAATGCCAAGTCAGTCACAAAAATAGTAAATTGTTCCAATTCACAAAATGAGATATACTAGAGCCTCTCACTGTAGATACAATTCTTCTCATTCATATATAAATATTTTTGAGGACTTATAATATACCTAATTTACTGGACTAAATACTTGTGGAAACAAAGATGACTTAACCATGAAATCTACTTTATGCCATTAGCTAGATTTTAAAAGACAAGTTAAACTTAATATGTTTTCCATGCTAATTAGCTTGAAATGCTTGTTTTGTTTCATTATCTAGAAATAAATGCCTTTGCAAAAAAATAAAATAAAACTTATTTCTAGAAATACAGGAACTGTCCATCTACTCCTCAAAAATTCTCATCCCAAAATAATCCTCAAAATAATCCTCGATCGCACTGTTATTAAAGAAATGAATCACTACTCTCTTTGTAAAAAGGAGTTACAGGTATGAGACTTCGTCCTCTGTAGAGAAGCGCTAGTCTTTGCTGCCTGTACTGCAGCCCTCCTGGCCTTCTCAGCAGCGCTGCCACGGCACCCCCAGAGCCCCACCGCGGCGCCCCCGCCCCCCGCTCCTCCCCACCGAGGCCCTTCCACTCTCCCCACCGCAGCCAGATGAACACGAATGGATCTGAAACACCCAGAGCACAACATCTGGACTAATAAGGCAATGATTTTAAGGTGAAAAAGGGTCACTCCTCCCAAAAAAATTTCTTTGTAATTTAAAGACACAATTCCTCAAGTGAAAGACTCGCTCTTGGTGGGGCATCAGGTCCTCTGTCACATCCGTAAATGAGATGTTTGAAGATGAGGCTCTTTCAGTGTTCAAATTAGATCGGCTTTTCCCCAGAAGATAAGTCTCTCCTGAGAAAAGGTCTCTAATCTCTCTCTTCACCTCTCCAAGTCCTACAATCTTTACACGTCATCTCAAGTCCAATCCTTTCCCTGGGCTTTTCCTCACCACTTCAGTCCTGAAATTACATAGCACTGTAAATCTGCACGTTGAATTATATGACGGCTACAGTCTATGTCATTCATTCATTCATTCATTCATTCAACAGATATTTATTGAGCCCCTAGTATGTGATAGGCATTGTAACATTGATACAGCACTATGTACTGTAATAAGTACTGAAGATTTAATGCTGTAATATAGTCTCTCATGAGTTTTTTAGTTAATTAAAACAATAATAATTAAGCCTATGATAGAATAAGGACCCTAACTCCAAAATTTGATCCCTGTACTTCATTTTCAATTTCATATTAGAAGACCACAATAGAATTAAACAGCCATATTAAAATTTTTACTCAGAAATGAAACAAGTATGAGACTAGTTGAAAATTGACTAAAATGACATTTAAGTTAAATACTGAAAGAAACAATGCATGTAAACTGCTTAGTCCTGTGCTTGGCACGTAGTAAGCCATCATGGCTGCAGATGCTATTTTTAATTATTGATCCAATTCTTAAATTCTGCAGTTCTATAGAAATTCCTGATAATCACTGTTACTTTGAGAGAGAATCATCGAACTCCACACCATAGAACTTCATCTTCCGGGAAAGAATTATCATGATAAACTTTCAAAGTTTTAATTCATTCATTTATTTGACACATTAAAACCATAGACTAGGCATTGGGAATAGAGAAATGATTACAACCCTGCCCTCAAGGATTTCACAGTCTAGTCGGAGTACAAAGAAACAGATAATTTCAAAATCGGCAATTGTTAAACTCTTCTGTGAGCACAGAGAAGAGAGGCCGTCTATTCCTGTTCATAAAAGAGGGAACACAGAGTTAGCCTCATGGGTACGCTAGGAAGACAGACTAATAAAGGTGGAAAAAAGCAGCAAACAAGCCAGGAATGCACATAAATTATTCAGACAAATGCTAATAGTAAATCTGGTACTCAGGCACCTTGTGACTAAGTTGCCTATAAAAATATATAACCTCTGAAGGCTTGGCAGGCGGGAGAGTGTCAGATCATGAAGGGCCCATATGCTGTGCTCAGGGGCTTATCCAATAGGCATAAAAATTAATAATCCTGATTCATTAAATATACTTTGCCCCTTCCCATCTCAAAAATCATCCCAAAATAATAAGCACAAGGACCAAAAACCATTCTATCTTCAGTGAAACCAGAAACATTTGTAGGCCACGCTGTGGTATATAAAGACTGCACAGAGGAATGGCACATAAATTTACACAGCAGAATGAAGGCAAACCAGACAGCCAGCAGAGGACAAGTGCAGGCTGGTTCACACTGAGGAAACCAAGAGATGCTGAGCACTCGAGGAACGAGGGCTAGGTGCAGGGAGAAAGACAGCTAGACTGTTTCAAGTCTGTATAAAAAGCTTCCATATTCCCACATAGTGTGGCTATTATCCCTCAGGCACAAAAACAGGGTGTTCCTGGAGAAGTTCCTGACTCTGGGACCCCCAAGAGTCCCAAGGCTGAAGAGAACTTAGCATATGAACATGAACAATATGAATGACGGGACATTTCAACTTCTGTTTGCTACCCAGCTACAGAACAAACTTACACCACTGAACTTACTCCTCCCCAAACAGGCACGAGGAGATGATGGGATAGGGGGCTAAAGGGCACTTTACTGAAGAAACACAGCCTCCTTGGAGAGAATACATACAGATCTTTCTATGGAATTCTCCAGCGAAAAGCCTGGACACCCTGCCATCCTTGAGCAAAGCCAACCTTTCTAACAAACCCAGCTCAAATACTAAGAACCTCCGATCATCTTTTCAATGGTATAGACAACAATGATAGACATTTTAGGAAAGTAGTCAACATAAAATATAGGGACAAATATATGAAGTAACTTAAAATAAAGGTAAAAGAAAAGATGAGAAGAAATCATGAAATATGCTATAATTCCTATCTTTAGAAAGGTGAGGAAAGAGCTGATATTAGATCTTAAAAAAAAAAAACTAAGATACTGTTTTTAAAAAGGGAAGAATAGCTCTTAGAAAAATTAAAAATAAGAACCAAAAACAAAAATTAATTCTGATTATAGAGTTGAAAATGAATAAAAGAAATATTTTAGAAAACAGAAATGGAAAAATAGGGAGGAAAAGAAAAGTAGGAGTATGTCCAACACACACCAAACAGCAGTTCTAAAAAGAGAGAAGAAAAAGAGGTGATGACAGTAATAATTTCCCATAATTGAAAGGCTCCAGTCACCAGATTATGAGGTTATATGAGCAAATGAAGGTTTTTTGTTTGGAGCCATAAAGCTTAGGGGTGATTTGTTTCATGCCAGTAGGTAATTATTACCCAGCCTAGATCACAGTCTACACTCTAGCTGCCCAGAGTGGAAGGGGGTCCCTGCCTTCCACCAAGAGTCATTCATTATGTAATTCACCAGTTTTAAGAAGGGGAGTTTGCTCACAATTCTGAGGATCAGCAGTTTGGTCTGGTCTCTGCTGGCATCTCCCACGCAGCTGCAATCACCTGACGACTTGACTAGGGCTAGTCAGCATAAGGTGACCGTGTTCATAATTAGAACACTTAAAAGAAGAAAATGCAAATAATCACGGAATTTATACAGTTGCTCAATAAACAGGAAAAACAGCTCACACGGTATATGAGAATGCATTAAGAAAGTCCAGTTTTATTTTGCTAAGTAATGGGCTTATTAATATTAACAAACCTTTTAAAGTGGTATTTTGTTTGGTACTAAGACATCTCAATAGTTTAGTTTGTTTTCTTGGATTCTAAATAAATAGTACTTTGGGGTTCTATTACCTTGAAGATGCCACCAACTTCAGGAGAAAACATTTTGCCATTTTCACTTGACAAATGCCTGACAAACATCCAACACCCTTTCAGAGGATCGACAAGGTTAAAAGTATTTTTGTAATAATTCTGACAATTAGCTCTGGCTGACAGCTGGACACACGTGAGCCTCCCAGCTCGGGCTTTTTTCACACAGGAGGAAAGTTCCAAGAAGCAAGAAAGGGCAAGCCCCAGTGTGCAAGCATTCTGCAAGCCTCTGCTTTCTGAGTCAATGTGGGAAAAACTACACACGGGTGTAGAAGGGGAGGAGGGCTTCAGGGGACATTTCTATAACAGTCCATCATATTAGACCAAGTAAGCAGGGCTACTGAGCGTCCTGAATCTAGACTGATTAACCTAAAGAAGAAAGGACAGTGAAGAAAATGTTTTATGATAATGGCTTGGCTTTCATAAACACCCTAATCATAGCATTTATGATTATTTTCAACTGTATATTTATTCATAAACTTATTTTTATTATTTTCCATTTTTTAATTAATTTATTGTAATTAGTTTCAAGCATACAGTTCATTGGTTAGACATCTATATAGTTTGTAAAATGATCCCAATTGCACCCTCCCTCCCCTTACCCTCCACTTAGCCAACGGATTAATGCTATCTGCATTCCTATGCTGTGCTCCCCATCCCTGTGACTATCCATCAGCTACTAATTTGCATGTACTTATTTTTAAATACCTGTCTCCTGCTCTAGACTGCAAGCTCCATGAGGACAAAGGCCATACCTCTTTTGCTTTTTCACCTTTCTTAGCCCAGGAAGTAACTAAGCGCTTAGCTGTTGCTTTGTAAATGAAGCAACAGAGTAAACAAATGTATTCACAGAAATAGAAAGGGTCTAGGATCTGTGATAGCACCAAAGACAGAAAGATACCAGAGGCAAAGAGTTAGTTACTTTAGCACATGGGCTGATGAGAGTAGTAAATTAGGTCATTTGCATCTTACACATACAGGGGTTCAGTAAGACAGGTTTGTTTAATATGAATATAACAAAATTATGATCTCTGATCCTAGATAGCACTGTGTTCTCTGTCCTGCCGAGAAGCTTCCAAAACTATGTCCCTACATCCACAGACCTTTCATTGCAAGAGCAGTTCTCAATTTTTTTGGTCCAAGACCACTTCATACTTTTAAAAATAACTGAGGACCCCCAAAGACCTTTTGTTCAAGTGGGTTTATCTATCAGTATTTCTCACATTAGATATTTCAACTGACAGCTTTAAAAATATTTAACCTTAAAAAAGCAATAAACTCATCACATGTAAAAACAGTATATGTTTATTAAAATAATAACTTTGTTTTCCAAAATAAAAATAAAATTAGTGAGAAGAGTGGCATCGTTTAACATTTTTGTATGTCTCTTTAATATCTTTCTGAATCTTCCTTCTACACACATGTTGTTACAATATCGTACATCATGTAGCCTGTGGAAAATCCCACTGGGTAATTATAAGAGAAAGAGAAAGTGGCAAATACATCTCAGAATTATTACAAAAATACTTTTGACCTTGTCAGTCCTCTGAGAAAGGGTCTTGGATGTGTGTCAGGCATTTGTCAAGTGAAAATGGCAAAATGTTTTCTCCTAAAGCTGGTGGCATCTCCAAGGTAACACAACCCCAAAGAACTATTTATTTAGAATCCAAGGAAACAAACTAAACTATTGAGATGTCTTAGTACCAAAGAAAATACCACTTTAAAAGGTTTGTTAATATTAATAAGCCCATTACTTAGTGAAATAAAACTGGACTTTCCTAATGCATCCTCATATACCGTGTGAGCTGTTTTTCCTGTTTGTTGAGCAAATGTATAAATTCCGTGATTATTTGCATTTTCTTCCTTTAACTGTTCTAAAAACTGAAAACAACTCTATAGACAGCTCTCCTCTCTTTAGATGCAATCATGATCTTGTATTAATTATAAAGCAATGACTAAAATTTCGAGTATTTTATATTTTTGAGGAAATGCTCAGTGTGCTTTACTGCATTATTTCATTTAATCCTCAAAAGTAATCTCTGATGTAGACACTATTATCATTATTATTTTATAGATGAGAAAACTGAAACCTACTGAGATTAAGTAATGTGCCCAAGGTCATACTACTAGTAAAAAATAAAGCTGAAGCTTTTAACTACTGTTTCATACAGTTTCTCTATTCATGAGTATGGTAATATGTTCTGTGGTTTTTCATTTTAACCACCCCGTTTTCATTACAGCTTTAAAGGACTTTTGAGACTCCCAGCCTGAGAAACCTGTGTTCAGATTCCTAGTGATGGGAAAGTGTAATCCCTACATCCCTGTGGGAAGAGATGTGAGGTCCACAGCAAATTCCTGCACCCGCTGCTCTGTTCCATTCCAAACGATTCCTTCTAGATCATTCCTAAACCACAGCACCTCCACTCCTGTCATTTCACTGGTCGCCCTTGTCTCTCCTATTTAAATTGCTGAGCATCGCCGAAGATAGACTGAAAATGAGACCGAGTGACGATGACGAATCTTCCAACCACCTGAGTGCCAACCTGTCTAGGGATGGGGGACAGTGAAGGACCCACGTCACACCTTCACTCTTCTTTTCAGAAATCCAGCCGGCAACAACCTTCTGCAGTCTCCTAGGACTTAGAAAACGGCCACATCACGAGCAGTGTAGAAATGAATAGCAGATATGTGCTAGCAGCCCTGGGAAACACAAAAGTATCAGTTTAATATCCAGGGTGTTGCCTGCTGAAGCTGAAAAGTCAAACCTGGTTATAAAAATTTCAGTGGCAACAAACCTATGAATGTTTTCTTCAGTTCGAGAAGAGCAAAGGTAATGGGCCACAGGAGAAAAGCTGGAGAAAAATAATGGATCCCATCTCATTAACTGAAAGCTGGCTCTTGAAAAGGATGATGATGCTAAAGACCCTATTTCCCTATAACTCCTAATTTAGAGTAGGGAAATATACATGAGCCATCATATACTCCAGTGCCATCACAGGTAAGTCAGAACAAAATCATAAAAATGTCACTTTATTCTATCGCATCCTTACTTAAACCAGATAAAGTATACAATTTTTTCCTCTCGAGTTACACCTCAGTTGACGAGCACTTATTATCTGTACTACAAACAGAATTATCATTGGTTTAAGTTTTGAGAAAATTACAATGGCAACTTAATTTAAATAGAATAATGTGGGATTTTTTTCAGAAACTTTTCTTTAGCTTAATCCTTAGAACATTTTACATTATTTTTGTCAGTTGAATCATGTACCTTGTTAATATGATTCCAAAGAAAACATATTCATTTATTGCTAAAAAGACAAAACCATGTTATTTTGGCATGAATGTCCCAAAAGAATCTAGCTTTCATGAAGTACACAGAAAAATAAGAATAAACAACGTGAATAAACAAAGCATTTCTCACTTTGGTTAAGTATGATTTTAAATGTATTATCACTGGGGTGATATTAGTTTTCTAATATAATTCAGTATTTCAACTGAAACCTACATTAAATAGTTAAAATTAGTTTGTTCATTTATTTATCATTTAATAAGCACCGACTCTATAGCAAACAGTGTGCCAGATGCTATAACTATTAAGACTGATGGGTGCTGGTCCTTCTCTGCAATAGTCACGGTCATATCTAGCAGACTTACAGTTAACGTACAGATTGATACGTTTTATAATAAAAGAATGTACAGATCATGTAGCAGTGGTCCCAACCTTTTTGGCAACAGAAACTGATGCTTCTATGAGAATCTAATGCCTGCTGATCTGAGGTGGAGCTGAGGCGGTGATGCTGGTGCTGGGGAGCGGCTGCAAATACAGATGAAGCTTTGCTGGCTCGCTGGCAGCTCACCTCCTGATGTGCAGCCCAGTGTCTCCTAACAAGCCACACGATTGTTCCTGGGGCCCAGGGGTTGGGGATTCCCTGATGATCAAGGATCCAAATTATCCACAGAGACATTAGCAGGAGTTTCAAAATAAGTTCAAATGTTCTTCTGAACTCAAATCAAATTCTTTACCTATTGGCTTATTTTATTATCAAACAAAGCTTCATATATTATCAATAAATATCATTTGACTATGTGATGCACTAGCAAGCAAAGCAGCATGCCCATTTGAAGGATCGGTCCTAGTAATAACATTATTCCTTCTGTCTCTATCACTCTATGAGGAGGTCAGAAATAGCTCCATTATGCAGATGAGCAAATAGCAAGACAATGAGATTCAATATGTGCCAAACACTGAATTGCAGTACATGCTCTACCTGGGACGGAAACCGATTCCTGAGCCTAAGATTTTTCTGCTCCGCTTGGCTGCCCAGCTAACCAAGCTGCTCAACAGAGCTATCAGAAATGTGTTCTACGTACATCCTTAACACTGTATGTCAATGATTTAACTAGAGGCAGAGTTAAAATGTTCGAGTGCCACATCTGAGCTCCTGAGAGACAGCACCTTAGTGAGAAGACTGACAGCAGTCTCCTCATGAGGAGACTGAGTCATGAATAAGACTGGGAACTACAACATTTTTACGTGTTGCACGTGAAGCCTGACATGACTGACTTCAAAACTGCTTGTTTCTTGGTATGTTCCTGCCATGTTTCCTATATGTACCTTTCATTTTCATATGCTCTGAAATTAATTTGTCTTCCGGACAAGAAGGGAAGAATAAGCAGTACTGTATAATTATAAGTATAATTACTTGACTATAAATGGAAAATCCATTGGTCAAGTAATCTATTACAATGGGAAAATGAATGTTTTAAAGTGCATATTGCATACAGTTAAATAGCTAAGATCACATGTGTCCAGAGAAGCAATAGAGCATGGGGGTTAAGGGCTTAAGACCTAAAATCAGATCGCCTGTGAGCAATCCCGGCCTCTAGTGCATCACTGTTATGTAATTTTGAGTGACCTTAACTTCTCTATCTTATTCTTGTTATTCATAAAAGAGAAATAATAATAATAATAGTGTCCCCTTCAAAGGGTTGTTATAAAGATAAAATGAGTAAGCAGTGTTCCCTAAATGTGTCTTATTATACTAACCATAAAGTACATTTTAATTACTGCGGTATTATTATGTGATCTAATACAATCTTGTTCAGAAAGAATATGTAATGTAAATTCATCCCTTAAAAGAGTTATGTACACTTAGAATCAATTTTCAAGGAGCACTGCCAATTATATTTGGCATTCTATTTAAAGAACAAAAAAAGAAACCTATTTTAGTCAGGATGGACCTCATAGACTATTGCTTTCCATAATAAAGAGTAATAAATGGCTACACTCTATCTAATGTCAATCTGGAAAGATTCTAAAACATTACACTTTGGATGAGTTGGACCGGATCCAGCTTTTTAGTGAATCATTTCTAAGGCTCCTGCTGTCTTCAAATTCAGAATAAACATTTAAAAGATTCTGAAATGTGATTGAACCATAGCCAGTTAAGAGTGGTTCTCATTTCAGCCTTAGATACGGACAGGAGCAGAGAGACAAGTGTGTATGTGGTGTGGCAAGATAATTTCATTTTATATCTCTTTTTATTTCTTCCACCAAATAGGAAAAGAGCATGACTTTCAAGGCCTTATGCTTTCCTGTTCTTGTCAATGTCACTTCTGTCAATGTCCTCAAAGAGGTAATTAACCTCATACTGATAAGCAATTTTTCCCCAAGAGCATGCTTTACTAGCCCTCCTACAACTATTATACCCTGAACAGGCAATCGTGTTCACCTCCACGTTCCCTTCAATACTTGTCAAGGCTCTGCAAACGTTATTAGGTAATAACTTCTCATTAGCATTTCTTTTGGCTTTATGATGTTAAATTTAATTTTGCTATGATGCCAGCACATAAAAGAAAGCTATCACTCGACAGGTCCAAAGTTCCTTATGGTTCTAGCAGATATTATTTCTGTATTTTCACAATGTCTCTGGCAACTCCCATACAGGATAACCGGTACGGCAGGTGTGTAGCCCTACAAATGTAGGGAATGGGGTAGTGTATGAAGGCCCAGGGGCAGGCTAAAGCCCGGGCACAGTGTGACTGACATGTCCTTCTAACACCTTTGCACAGCACCATAACACGCCTTATCAGTGGCAGAAAACATACTTCACGGCAAAATGATGAGAACATCAGGCAATTAACTAGCAAATGTGCCAAAGAGAAATTTGACTCCAATTTGGTTTCCACAATTATTGTTTTCTGCTCATTTCTAACCAGCTGCTTTAATTACACTGATAATATATGAGTCACTAGGTCCTTGACATTTGCAATCCTTCCAATTTTATAGATGAGATTCAGACTACTTTAATAATATATATTTTTTTTTCTTTAGGGAGTAAAAGAACAAGAATGAAATTTTAAGAAATAGGACATGGATTTTATTTTTGGCTCCACTACTTAATCATTGCACACACATCCTCAGTGAACTTCTTCAACCTCTCTGAGCTTTAAATCTCTCATCATCTATTATTTAAGTAATAATAATACCTGCTTTACAGGGCTGATATGAAAACAGAATGGATAATGCCTATAAGAATGGAAAAGTATCTGTAAATATTAAAGAACCGCCCCCCTCAAAAGGGAAGAATTCTGGCATTGTCCTAACCTTTCTGTGGGAACATTTTTACAGACATGAGTGATGGATCAAACAACCACTGAAACATTAGGCCTGGCATGACTGACCCACTCCTGGAGCTGCAAGAAGGTGAATTAGGTGCTTCTCTCACTTCTCCCTCTCTCCACACCGAAGGAGAAGAGGGGCTGTCTGCGAAAATTCTGTTAGGAAGAACTGAAAGTATTACTTGAAATAAAGCTGTAGAAAAACATCTAACAGCAAGAGTTATATTATTTATTATCGAATGACAAAAAGGAGGAGGAGTTTACAAGTATGTAGGTATAATACGATTCCACTTTGTAAACAAACATGGATCGGATTAAACATATGGAAATATCAATAGCTGTCATCTCTAGGTGGCAGGATTACGAGTAACTTTTTTCTTTTTAAAATTTCTTTCAATAACAAATTTCCTTCCATTGACATATACATGTTCATAAGACGATGAAAACGCTATCTCAACCAGAGAAAGATTACAAACTTGTAAGAGTTGTTCTACGTAGCTTCATGTCACTCCTAAAACCATAGGGTTTTAGGAGTGACCTAGCCCCACATCTGACCTAGACAGAGGCACTACCCCAATTTCAATCCCTTTGAGAACTTATCCCTTTTACTTCCTCATTTCCCTCTCCCCATCCTCTTTGAAACTATTTACATTAGTATGGGAAAAACATCTTTATTTTAATATATCTATAATCTGTCCATTCTATCTCCTGCCATTCCAGTGACCTGGCCAAGAAAGCTTTCCTTCCATGTTAGTCCTACATACTATTTCCCTCTAACAGTAAAGGGAAAGTATTTTGTGCCATGATTTCTTTTTCTGTCCTTCGTTATTCGGATCTAATGTCTCAAACGGACCCCTATAAGGGCTTCCAAAGTTATCTCTGTCTGCAGTCTCCCTTTTCTACAAACAGGAAAACGATGTAACTCAAATTTAATTTACCCATGAAATTTCTCTTACTCGAAAATCTGCATTTTTGTTGCTACTGTCATATTAAACACTGCCTCCACTACCTGTCAGCCCCAGCATCATCTCGTTCCACACTGCGGGGCTGTGAAGAGAATATTTTGATGTTTCAGTACAGTTAATACTTTTACTGCTTTCTGAGCTAATTTTACTAAAACTTACCTGGGCTAAAAAACAAAGCTAAGTTATAACTGAATTGATCGTGAGAACTCCAAGAGAGATTTACCTCCCAGTTGTTATTTATTTACATTGCAAAAGGGAATAAACCCCTAAACGAACCCTGAGTTGAAGTATCAGAAATCCTAGTCTTTTCTTCCCCCAACAACATATATTTACACACCAAAGGATAAAAAGTTAGGATCCTTCATAAGAATTTGTATATACTCAGGAGCAACGATTTCTCTCCGTCTCAGAGGACAATGGGTACACAGCTATTTCTCTTCCTCATAAGCCCCAGGTTCTTAATTTTGGTTTCCTCACCTGGGGTGTAGTTCCCAGTATGTGCTTGATAACATCTGGTCCTCACCCCCATCATCCTCAAAAAAAGAAACTAAGTTATAGAGAAAAGGCCCAATTAAGTAATAGTTTGTCTGCCTCTGCTCCAGAAATATTATACCTACTCTTAGAACAATACAAAGAAATGTAGATATTAAACCCTTATCACACACTAAGTCCATCTAACCACACTCTTTCCTCTGTCCCTCCCCAGCTTCTACTCTAGTCCTTTAAAATACTCCTGTACTATACAGAATTTGCGTCCCAACACCCCGTGTCATCGCAAATGCTTTTTCTCCATCTGAATGCTTTCTTTCCTCTTTCTAATCAATCCCAATTCCTCTTTGCCATTAAAAATTTAAGAAGTCTACCTTAAGTAAAAATCCTTCATGTTGCTCAGTTTATTGGGCCACATGTTTCAAAACGTGATGCTATACTAGTAATTACGCAGTACACGATGTCACGTTAACTCGATTCCAAGGCAGATATTCTTAACCCCATTTCAAAGAGAAGGAACCAGAATCTCAGAGAAGTCAGGGATAGCAATGGAAAGGACCACGATTCACATTAGGGGCCTCGCAACACGTCCCAACACGATTTCAGAGCTGCTGTGATCACTAACAGCTGCGTCTCCCATTCTTTTCCAAATGGGAATATTTGCCATGGTTACCCAGTCCCTAGTCTTCATCAAATATTTAGAATGAGGGGGATCAAGGAACGACTTGTTTTTTGTTTTCTTTTTAGCAAGCCTCCAGCCAAGAGACAGCACACCGGGCCTGACGTAAAGATGTAAAGACTCACAACCTGGGACCATAAGCCCGACCGGTGGGATTGTTAGGCTGTTTCTGTTGGAACAGGATCTTACAGGTCATATATTTTGGGTGCAGAATGGAGATAAGTGAATTTTTGTGACCAAGTAATGAACTAAGACAAAGTTTCTTATTGTTTCCAAAATGTGTTTGCTGTTCCCTGAGGAACTTTTGTTCTTCCTCGCCCCATTGATGTCAGACTTGGTCAGGTGACTTGCTTGGACCATAAAATATGAGTCCAAGTAAAATACGCCACTTCTTAGGAGGAGCTTTATGATCCACTGCATTCTAACAACTCAACCCAGCGGTAGGTACTCCGCAGAGAGGCTGCTCTGTCAGCTTAGTTCCCAGAATAAAAAATATATTGTGAAACTGAGCCATGGGACAATGAATGACTCACGATTAACATGTAACACGAGCATGCAATGAAGCTCTGCTGTTGTCGTGAACCGCTGTAATGTGATTGTGAGGCTGAATGATGCTGCAGTACAAGGACCTGAGCTGACTGATACAGATAAGGCCAAAGAAAAATGACTGGTGACTACTGTTCCTAGTGGAATAACCCAAGGGACAGTATTATTAAATGCATTTGATTACTTTAGTTCAACTAAAAGCTCTGACCATCGAATAATACGAAAATCATTCTGTGTTCATGTGTGATTTAGAACGTGTGTGATAGGTATTGAGTTTTATATTCGAGAACAGCTGCAAGAAAAAGAATTCCACATGGTACTAGATGAGCCCAGAAGAGAAAGCAATCATTCACTTGAGGAAAACAAAAACATTTAATAACAAAGGGGTGAGACATAATCTATGCTCCAATCTGGTGAAATGTTAAAGTCGCAATTCTTCCATAACAAATGACAGGTTTCCAGTGTGACACAGAGAAGAAAATAAATGAGCCTCTGACATCACAGTAATGCATTTAATGATCATATTATGTAGAGGGCTAATATCTGTGAACCAGCATGACTTACTTGTTAGAGCTACATCACAAAGTCACTGAATATGCATCACCACATATTTCTAAAGTTTAACCACAGAACTAATCCTTGCAACCCATTCCCAGAGCAGAGGTTTGAACTTGTAATAAACAAGATTCATATATGTACACATCAAAGGCACTGAGTATCTGGCCCAGAGAAGGCTAGAGAAGGGTTATGTCACAAGGAATGCTTGTTCTCCTACCATGTATAATTATGACTGCATAAACATCAAGCCTGTCTTTAGGAAACTTCATTTTTAAGTTCCTACATAATACGATTATGGAAGCCAGGAAGGCAGTCCCACCCTCTCGTCTTACTAATACCGAGGAGAAAGGGACAGGATGACAGTGAGATCGTGCTGCTGTTGTCGCTGCTGCTACTGCCACTACCGTTGCTGCTGTGGGTCCAGATGGTTCTCCACTCGCTGTTTCACTGAGTCACAGTCTATATCACGGACAGGCTTTGAGTGTGAGTGTGTGAGTGTGTGTGTGTGTGTGTGTGTGTGTGTGTGTGTGTGTGTGTGGCTAGACAAAGGCTGTGCTTTGAAGACATTGAATAAGAAGCAAAGTAGACTTCTTTGGATTGTATTCCCCACCCCAAACTCAACAGCATGCCTTGAGCACTGTACACAGTGGCCAGAAGGCACACCTTTGAATATGCAAAATGATCTCAATACCGCTCATATGACATGCCTGAGGACATGTTAGGTGCTGAAGCTTGCCCTAAATGCTCACCTACAGGGAAGAAACTGGCACTGAGGGATACAAAGGCTGCCAAGACTAGGAAGCACAGAAGACAACAGCCCTCATTAATGACATATAAACTTAAGAGTTTTCCTTCCAGCTTGATATTACTAAGAGTACCATGTTCAACCTATGATATGCAATAAGATTTTCAAATACTATACCCGATTTATAGTACACATGTTTCATACAATGATATAATGTTTAGATAGAAAATATTTTAAAACATTGCGATGTGAAAAATTCCCATTCCTCTCGCTGGTAATACAGGAGTCACAAACAACACAGAAATGAGACAGGCACTGGAGACAATTCAAAGCACTGCAGGCTACCGCAAATCAGAAACCATGTCCATCCTATTTGAAGGGGACAGCCACCGCAAAACTCCAAGCTTTCCCTCGCAGGAAAGGAGGCCCAGTGCAGTCACCTGTTTTTTGCAAAAGAAGCCAGAAGCCCAGAACTTTATGTGAAACTGCCTGATTTTTACATGCTACCCACTTATTCAAAATAGTAATAACTTAAACTCTGTATGTGGCAACAATCTGTGAGCCCAACAAAATACACCTGCTGCACTAACTTGCCCAGGGACCTAAGATTCCAATATCCGGGCACTACCGTTGATCCTCCACCTCGAGTTACACCCCTTTCTGATACAAAAGGAAACACCAACAAAAAGGGAGTTTCTTTTCGTTTGACCTAAAACCAAATTTTAGATTAAAGAAACAATACGTATTTTGTCATCTGGTACCATACCATAAAGCTTCCTCTTTTACAAGTAACATGTCTGTGGAGCGCTAATCTTTTGAGGTCATTCTTAAATTACAGCTGGGAGCCAAATGTTGTTTTACAGAACGATTTCGCTGGTAGCATGGTGTCGTAGGAGTGCACATATGTAGGATTTAACAGGTGGAGATTCTAGGCCTGGCTCCGCTGTGTTGCTCGCCAGGTGGGGTTTGACTCTCCAAGACAAAAGGGAAAGCGGACGTGACTAACTATCATTTGAGGTTTTCTCTGTACTGACTGGGTAATTGCTACCTGGTTTGCTACAGTGGGTGAGCTTCTATGGGTTGAGGTCGGGAGGAGCACAGGATTCAGGGCAACAGATCTACCCAGCCAGTAGTTTCCTAGGGTCCCCTCAAACTCATGAGAAAATTACAAACCTTATTGCGGTTGAGACGCAGTTGAGTAAATGGTGGAAATATCTTAGCAAATGGGACGCGGGTAGCTCGCTGCAAACGTGTTAAATGACTTAGAGGAGGAAGATGTTAACCCTATAGATGTGGTCCCAAGTGGGGAGAAGCTGGGGACAGACTTCCTAGGAAAGGTGGATGTGACCAATCAGCCTCAATTCAGTTCACCTCCTGCCACTGAATGAGCACGTCATTTTCACAGATTCCGTATGTGTGAATTCACTTACTCATTAAAATGTATTTGCAACCCCCAAATCAATATCTGTGGTGCTCTCACAGTCATGGTCATTCATGGGCACGCATGTGCACAGAGCTGCAAACAATCTGCGTCCCCTGCCAGGTCCTCCCAGCCGAGGTGGACAGGGCAACCTGCTGTGCCTTCATGCTTCTGCTGCTCTCATGCAAACAAGTGTTCTTTCTGCAATGCCTTTAGTGCCATGTTTTCTGCATTTCTGTGCTTTCTGCTGGTAATTGTGCTGTTTAAAATGGCTCCTCACACAGTGCTGAAGTGCTGTGCAGTGTTCCCAGGCACAAGAAGGATGTGATGTATGTGCCTCACAAAACAAGACACGTGTTAAATAAGCTTCCCTGTGGCATGGGTTACAGTGCTATTAGCCACGACCTCAATGTTAATGAGTCAACAATACATATTAAATAAGGAAGGCGTCTTTAAACAGAAACACACATAAAAGAAAATTCTATATTAACTGGCTGACAAAATGTGACCAGGGAGTGGCAAGAATCTAACCCTGAATTCTCCCTAAGGTCAGGGATTCATTATTCACTAATTCTGTGTTCAAGGCCATTTTATAAAACATAACTAACGCAAATAACAAGCACTATTAAACAGCAATTTGATAATCCCTTACAGATGTCACGAAAGGCTTCACACATTGGATCAAAAGACACCCAGCCTCAAATTCTAGCACTCGGAGAAGAACTGATTCAAGCCTCAAATGGGCGGTTAGGTTAAATAATCCTCCAGGTCCTTTCAGCCACTCAAATTCCATGATTCTCCAACTGGTCAGGGAGCTGACTGAGTCTGTTTCCACAATATGAATGTTGGGAAAAAATAATAATAACTTAGATCTCTTCCCAACTCTAATGTTCTATTATTCAAGGAAAAAATTTTCATGTTACTCTTTAAAATATATATACATTTTGAAGTACTATCACCATAAAGGTTCCCCTTCGAACATCAAGTTTTATTTATGATTTCCTTCTTCTTTTTAAAAAAATTGGTTACTGTCTTTAATTTGTTGGTGTGGAGAAAAACTTCCAAAGTTTTCCTTCAGGTCAAACATCCCATATCTCTGAAGAAGGCCCTGAATCTCTTTGCCCTTCCCATGCTACATCTGGCCATTCTGAAGAACTGGATCCAGGATGGGGAATGCATAATGCACCGTGCACTTGCTGTCTTAACGCATCTCCACCAACACGAAAGCAGCCTTGAAGTAACAAGTCTTATTTTCCTATAACCCTATTTTTAGGACAATCATCTTGTCCTCCTGAGTGGTTTCCTAGAAAACACTCAGACTCACATCTAAGACAACTGTGGTCGCTTTCAAATCAATCTATGGCAATAAAGCATGACTTACCTGCAGTGGGTGGGCACACAGTCCGTCAGGCGGGAAAAGTGGGAGAGAAACCAGCTTAACCATTTTCCTTATTCCAAAGGGCAGGGGGGAAGGAGGAGGAGACATGAAATGGTGTGATTATCTGTATAATTTGATTAAATCTCTTATTCAAAAAAGAAATGGGCTTATAGCTGTCAGCACCTCTAAAGAAGACAAAGCAATACACAATGCAGAAAGAGGCCAAACTGGAGCAAAAGGGAAGAACAAAATGATATATAGAGAGAATGCCGTATCTGAAGTAAAAGAGCATAGGAAAAAACCTCTATACCAATTCAAATAAAGCAACTCGGATTGTTGCAGCCATGTTTTTCTCCCCCATTAAGTTCTGAGCATCTTGATGATAATGACATCATTAAGTATCTCTGAATATCTTAATGATAACTGCATCATCTGAGGTAGTATGATTTGATCATATGTGAATTCATAAACACGGTGCCTAGTAGGTAGGTGCCTGTTAATAAATGTTGAATTTAACTGAATTGAAGCCTGTTATTATTTTGATTATTCACATCACTACTTTTCAAAATTATGACACTCTCAAAGGAAGCAACAGGATCTCTTAGCTAGAGCATGTGAGTGGCCCATTATCAATGTGTTATGTCTTGCCAGCCTGAGGTGGTAGGAAGGGTGAAAAACAAAGGCCAAAAATACTAGCTGAAGTGTTAATAGAAATGTATCCCTCTTCCCTAAAATAAGATTTATCGATTTGTCCTTAAATGCACCCAGGTATATTTCCCTTCACCTAGAAACTCGAACAGATTGTTGGGAGAACATTAACACGTTTAATATTAGCCAGCTTAAAATCTAAGATTTACATCTATGATGATACAAGACTTCTCGATCTTTTTGGGTCTTTTGATGATCCGATAAAAGCTGTAGATAGACCCTCTCCCCAGAAAGGAACTGAGGTACAAAATTTGCACTGAGGTACAAAATTTCCTGTGATTCAAGCCCCTGAAGGTATACAAATCCTCATACGTGGAATTGCTGCTACAGAGAATAGAACACAAACCCATTACAGGATGGACATTTGGCCACAGGATAAGGCGATATAAAAAAGGAAAGACTTTTCTTATGCAGTTATACTAAAATCTTCTAATTAAAGTTATATAAAGTCCTTAGAACTTATATAAGGGAAATGACTTAGAAAATAAACTTTTCAAATGTATTTTTTTTAACAACCAAATGGATTACATACTGACTTCAATCAATAGACCAAGGAAATAGCTTGTAATAATAGCAAGGGCAAAGCTAAGTAACACGAATCATAGAAAACAGAAATTAGGCTATGAAGAGTTGAGTCTTCCAGTTTGTAGAAAAAATGCTAATAAGAGTCATAATTATAAACTTCCAAAAAAATAAACCTTCTACAGACTGTAATCATTAAGGACTCATTTTCGATTATCCTGGAGTAGAAAGAGTATTTTAGAAAAGAAATTATCATTAGAGGTGATTCCTTTACTATAAAGTCAAATTCATTTGCTTGGTATAATTAGAACCATTTCTATCTAACAGGTCAAGCACCATTGGAAAGAACCAAGATAAGGGCTGAAAAAAAAAAAAGCTTATTGATATTTATTTAGCTGTGCAACTCACATCAATCTCTTCCTCATCCCATACCCATATCTAGAAGGTGACCGAAAAGTTGCTCCTCCAATATATGTTTCTCTCCATCACTGCCAGCACTGCCATAAGCCTACACTTAATTATTTTCTGGTCTTTCACACATCCTCTTGACAAGATCACCACTCTTTCTGAAGGGTTCCATTGGTGTAATAAGTGTGGACAGGAAAGAATGAGGCAGGTCATATTTCCTGTTATTGCACTGTCACTTTATTCTTTACAATATACACACAAGTTTGTAAGTGGAAATCAGATTTTAGTGAAGTCTTGGGAATAGATGTAAGGAGCACTGAGAGAGAAAAAATTAAACTCTCAGGTAAACATTACTTTTCCTGTAGTAAAAGAGAACAGCGTCTAAGGAGGAAAAAATCTTTATAAAACCTTTACCTATGAGAATATTCCCAGTTTCTAAACTTGTTCCCCTGTCCTCAAGTCTACCTCCACAAACACTCTACTTGTTCCATTTATAATAGTCCTTCTGCCTTTTAATCTCTGTCCTCTTTGAGGAAGCTTCCCCCACAAAACACAGCTGATCTGATTTCATTGCAGCATCTCATCTCCCAGGCCTGAGAGAACTGCTTGAGGGTCAGCAAGAGAAGGGCCAACGTGGCTTTGGTGGTTAGGCTCTACAGAGCAGTCAGGATGGGACTGTCACTCCGAGCCCAGGCCCACGTGACATCTCGTCACCAGAGGGGCCTCAGATAGGCCTCCTTGTTCTTCTGCTTGTCAAGCATGGAACTGTGAATCACCATACCACACACACACACACACACACACACACACACACTCATCTCCAAGGTGAAGGTGACTATTCCTCAGAGACAGCACGGTCCAGATCCATAAGGAAAAGGATGAGCAGGTCTCTGATTGTCTGATGATAGATATGGCTGCCAGTTGTGCTGTCAAATTTGTTTTATTATGCAGGGCAGCATACATTTCTTTAATCACACCCCTACTTTCAAACTGTGTACTTGCTGGACCAAATTAAAACAAGGCTCAAACTATATGATTCTTAAAAGCTTTCCTTGAGTCACAATGTTTCACCAATGTTCTGAAATAATCACTTTGATCACTTTCAAAAGTTTGATTTAAACATCACGAGCAAGGTGTCTTTTCTTAGTCCCACTGTCAAATCAAGTATGAGGTAGGGCAGTCACGGTGTCTGTGGAGGTTCAATTACACTAATAATTTTTTAAATTTGTATCTAGTCATTATGTCTAGTTCAGGTGTTATTTTGGGGGGTCAGCAACACTATGACCTTCAATGAGCACACTGTTTCATAGGAATGTGCACATTATCCACTGTTCTCACCTCCTTTGAGGTACTTCACTCTCTTACTGTGTCTTCTTTCTGCCTCCTTTCTCTGCTTCCAACTTTGCAAACCTCCTCCATGAACATTAATTTAAATAAAATGACTGGCAGAATTATTCTCGTGTCCCTGCTCATCTATGCAGATTAGTGAAATTATACTGGTTCACAGTAAGGAAAGCAAAATAGAATGCACTTTTCACATCAACTTTAAATTAAGGAAAAATATTTAATTGAGGCTAACAGGTTAATTGTTTATATGGATAAATATGTAAGAAATAAAGAAATAAAACTCAATAGTTACTAGAAATTACTATTGTAATTCAAATGGTAGTGAAAGTAAGCCATTTAATTCCCAGTAATATTCATGCCTAGGAAAATTACTTGCTTCCTCAACGAACGAATGACTGAAACATAAACTTGCAAGCCACATCAATAAAAAGGATATTCATAAATAAGAATACTGACAATCATTATAAAAGCTCTGAATTTCTTTTTTATATAAGCAGATACTACCAAAAGTATTAAAATATCAAGCTATTAACTGTACTCTGTAATTACACAGTATCTTATAATTCAAAATTCTTGTATTTCAGAGAAGAAAAAATTAAAACTAATCAATTTGATATAAATTTTAAGTTTGACCTAAATTCTTCAGATACAATGTAGGATGATTATAAAATAACCCAAATAAAAATGTAATCCCCAAATTCGAATCACTGTGACTAAATCTTCATGAAAAATATTTAGATACATTAACATTGTATAAGGAAAAATATTATTATCAATTTCCAGCTTTTAAACATTAATTCCCCAAAACCAACTCATTCCACATAAACATAAAGATGTTTATTCCTACATTAAAAATTTAATTGTTTGGTTTCTTAAATACTTTTATATTAAAATTAGGATTGCAACAGCATATATTAACATAGATTTCTGATACAGTGGTAGTGCCCTGAAATCTTCACCAGGAAGAGAAAAAAAATGTTGACTGTAAAATTTTATCATTTTATTTCAAAGCTAAATTCAACTTGTCTTTTTAAAGCAAGTAAGTGAAACAGACATGCAGTCTCTGGTGTAGCTGGATTCTCATTTGTAGTTAGTCATGCCTTTGAACTCCACCATGTTGCTAGATCAGTTACATGGGGGAAATGCTGAATGATTTGCCAAGTTAATAACCAGCAAAATGTTTAAGGGGTCAGCGGTAAATTGAATGCTAAGGCAAAGCATTTAAAGGGATCTGTCAGTTTGATCCCAGAAATATCTACGTAACAGGAAAGCAGCTGACTAGGAGAAGAAGCTGGTGGGGTAGGAGGGAGAAGTGGTTCACGTTATTTCTCAACGAGAAATTCCACGATGGAAGTTGAGTCACCAGACATGAAGAAACTCGAATCTCCGCATTCACACTGCTATAGAAATACTGGCAACATTTTGGAAGGACATGGCCAGTCCTGGAAGGATGTAATCAGGTGTCACTGTCCTGAGAAGGTGAGCGTCACGTGTGCTAATCCTACTTCCGCCAAATGGAAGATGAGCTATCACACTGAGGCATCAGACGCAGCTCCACTATTTTACACCAACTGTGAAAACTCCTGCTTAATTGTGCCAAAATCATGAAAGCATCAAAGATATCCCTTATTCACATCTTTGGAGACTTACTGAGTAAATCTGTGTCTATGTTATCCATGCTGCAACTACTTGGGCTTTCGCTTCTGGGCTTTTTCTAGTTCCAACACATCCCTCGAAGGACGGTACGACAGTTACTGCTGCGGCTGCACACACTCAGGTCGCAGTGCAGTTGTAAAGAGAGGTGATATAAAGGTTTGTCTCCTGATACTGTTCTTGATAATGTCTAATGTCTGTTGACATTCTGACTCTGAAATTCATTAGGATGTTGAAAGGGATTAATCTAACCAGATATGAAAATATATTATAAAGCTAAACCCATTTAAATAGTGAAGTATTATCACAAAATTTAGAAGTTCTAGTTTCATTATATTAGTGTAAAATACTGTAGCTCAGAACTAGTAGACCTTACCATATATAAGACATTAATATGTAATATAAAGGACAAAATCATCAAAGGGAGAATTCTGCTTTCAGAAAGATGGAGTTGACACACTTTTATCTATTCTTCCCACTAAATAAAACTAAAAAACTTGGACATTCCATACAGAACAAATGAAATAAGACTGAAAATTTGAGAGAAGAAGAAAGCCCAACTAGGAACTTTGTGACCCAAGGAACAACACCGTGGTGAGTCCCCTGAGTTCCTTTTTGCTTCACTTATCCCACACTTGAAGATGAAGAAGCCAGTTACTCAGAAGGATAAAGTGTGAAAACAAAAAAGGCACAACAAAAGCCTGCTCTCTCGAGACAAAGGATCAGAAAAAGGGCAGCCTAGCAAGACAGAAGACATTTAGACAACAAAGGCACTACTACATCAAACACAAAAGAAAACTGTGCTCCCCACCCCTCCCAGTGCCAGCCAAGGCTACGTGGGGAGCCTAGACTTTCATGTTCACCTGACTATAAAGAGACATTCCACGCCCACCCCTCCGGGATGGTGTCAGAGAAGGCCGGACAGGAGTCAGAGCGTTCATCTCATCGGGCAGTAACAAGCTTCACCTCCTGCCATAAGTATCAGTGGAGACCACATGGGGAGCGTGGACCTCCACTCCCAGCTGGCTGTAATAAGGACCCACTCAGCTCCCTGTCCTGGGGGTAGCAGAGAAGACCTAGTGAAGGGGCAACTTTCATTACCTTGTAGCAGTAAAGCCACCACATACCCCAAGGTGTCAGTGGAAACTTTACAAAGAAGCAATAATAGGGCAAACTCATGACTTCGTTCTAAAGTCTAAAAGGAAATCAAAATCTGCGTTAAATAAATGAAAATGGAAATAGAGCACACCAAAATTTGTGTGACACAGCTAATACAGTGCTGAGAAGGAAATTTTAAAAACTAAATGTTTACATTGGAAAAGAGGAGTAGTCTCAGATCAACAATCTAAGCTCCCAACCTCAAGAACCTAGAAAAAGAGCAAAATAAACCTAATTTAAGAGAAAGGATAGAAATTGAAACTTAACACAGAAAGAAAATGGAAAAAAATTGAGGAAACAAAGAGTTGGTTATTTGAAAAGATCATCAGTATTGACAAAACTCTAGCAAGATTGACAAAGAAGAGAGATGACACATATAGCAATACCAGGATTGAAACAGGATACTACAGATCTTATAAGCATCAAAAAGATAATAACACTACATACATTAATATGAAAACTCGCATAAAATGGTCAATTTCTCAAAAAAGAATAAACTACCACAACTCACACGATATAAAACAGAGAATCTGAAAAGCCCTATAACCATTAAGAAAACTGAATTCATAATTTAAAAACTCCTAAAAAATAACTCTCTTGGTATAGCTTATTTCACTGATAAATTTAAATATTTGAAAAAAATTTAATGCCAATTTTACACAATTTCTTCCAGAAAACAAGAGGAAGAAATACTTCCCAGTTCAATTCATAAAACTAGTATTACTTTGATATGAAAAACTAGAAAATCACAGTAAAAAAATAAAAAAACTACAGACTATTTATTCCTCATGAATAGAGACACAAAAATTCTTAACAAAATATTAGCAAATTAAGTCCAGGAAAATATAAAAAGAATCAGACACCATGACCAAGTGCAGTTTACTCTAGGGATTGCCAGGCTGGATTAATATTCAAAAATCAGTAAATGTAATCCATCACATGAAGAGACTAAACAAGAAAATCATATAATTGTATCAATTGATGCATTAACAGCATCTGACAAAATGAGTTTTTTCAACAAAAAACTGAGAAACAAAAAAAATTGTAAGAAAAAATAGTAATAAAAGGGAACTTTCTCAACTTGATAATGAGCATCTACAAAAAAACCTATACTTAACATCCTTAATGGTGAAAGACTGAATGCTTTTTCCCTAAGATCAAGAACAAGGCAAACAAGGAAGGATGCACTCACTATTCTTATTCAGTACAGTACCAGAAGTTCTAGCTAGTGCAATAAGGCAAGTAAAAGAAGCAAAGGGCATACATATTGAAAGGAAGAAATAAAACCGTTTCTATTTGTAGATGACACAACTGTCTACATAGCAAATACCAAGGAATCGATAGAAACCTCCCAGAAGTAATAAGAAAATTCAGTAAATTTGCAAGACACAAGGTAAGCATACAAAAATAATCTTAATTTTATATACTAAAAAAAGAAAGAGAGGATGTTACTACAGATCCTACAGTTGGACTAAAAAAGAAGTCAGGAGAAACTCTAGCCAAGAAAAATCTTCCCACAGCAAGATGCTTCAAAGCAAAAGCACATTATCTGGAAGTGTGTGGGAATGAAGACACCAAGAACAAAGAACGTGTACACAAATCCTGGTACAGATATGTTTCTTAAAGTTATACCAGCTTTCCGTAGCTTCTGTCCACTGCTCATATGCCCTACTGTCCTTCGCCTCTAGTAGGATACAGATACGGCAGTGAAGAGATATGGTATTTAGGGGACAAGTGGATTTTTCTGGTGCTAGACCTGAGAGCTCGCAGCAGTGCATCTCAAGAATACTCAATCTTTTTATAAGAGAGAGGAAATCAGAGAGGCTTCAGCTCCAGCTGGCTCAGCATTAGTGAAGAAATAATGCTAGTGCTTACAACCTGCACTGACTGAGCAGGAGCCAAGGCGGCCTAAGGAAATCCTTTTCACATGTTGATTTATGAAAAAAATGGAGTAAAAGGTCAATTATCTGAAAGGCCAGGATTATAGCAAGGCTAAGTCATATAAGGAAAGGGCTTGTTGTGTTCTTTATTTAAAATGTTGATACTTTATTCAACTTTGATATTTCTTGCATTATTGGGAGCCATTCTTGCTGAACACCCTATAAACAGGGTTAAAGTTCCCTGCAAGCTAGAAGTTTGCAGAGCAGGTGGGCTCTGTACTGAAGGAGGAAGTTTGGCTTAATGTAAAGAGTTGAATGTTCCTTGCCCCAAAAACAGGAACAAGAAGGTTTTGAGAGAACTTATGGAAATGTCAGCAATTGTTAGAATATCTGTGGGTTCTGCTTTTCATGCATTTCCAAGGGTATAAATATGTTGTGCTAAATAAACTCGGGTACAGTATTTACTGTTAGCCCTCCTGACTCTATCTTTTGTGTGTGTCTGTCTCTTTCTTTTCTCAATCCTCACTCCCCCTCTCGGGAACTGTTCGGTCTTAGCTGGTGGGCTCCGGCATTGCATTAATTCTGATTCTTTAACATATTACATTAAAAAACTTTCTCTCGGTTGCTGAGTTGTTTGGCACCCCGTTAAATTTTGCATCTAAAGCAAGTGCCTCACTCACTTCCCCCTAGTCCTGATCTTGTTGCCCGCAGCAAGGGGTCCCAGGAGACACACACAGATCACAGGACAGGACCAACAGGAAAGGGTCACAATAAAATGAGAAAAGAAAGTGGTAGGAGGCCAATAAGGCTGACCTGAAGCCCTGAGAAGGAAAGATAATAGAGTACATCCACCAGGTAAGGAATTTCGATCCTTAGAGGCAGATTTCGACTCAAATTTCCCCTGGTTCAGGCTCTGGAGGACAACAGCAAGAACCACCATTTAATGAATGCTTGTCTAATAAGGCGCCTTAGGCTAAGCATCTTATTTATATCACCATGATTAAGCCTTGCTTTGACTCCATTAAGTGTGCGTTAATAACTAGTTGTGCACATGAGGAAATTGAGGCTCAGTTAAGTACATTTTCCAAGGTCATGAAGTTAACGAATGAAGGGGCATGGCTGGAGCCTGTATATTGAATTCAAAGCTCCACTTCTGCCCACGCCTACCCCTCAGAGACAAGAGGTGATAATAGGAACTGCAGAATTAGGGCTGAATGTAAAAATTCAGTGTTTACCTTCCGAAAACATCCTTCCTTTTCCTTAGACAGTGTGCATCTAGCATGTTCTTCCAAATTAGGCAGAACAAAAAGTTGTCTGAATTTTAATAATTCACAGGCCACCAGTTACCCAACCACATAGAGAGACAAATGCAGAGCACAGGGATACATAAGAATTACAGAATGCTAAGCTTGTTCTAACTCCACGCCAATCCACGGAGAACTAAATTGATCAGTCTAACCCCATCCAGGAAAGGCATTCCCCGGCCCACCAAAGACCTCCAAAGTTCGGGGATCTTGAGTCTGTTAGTTAACGCACCTGATCCCTCTCAGGGCAGGGCAAGAAGAACGCAGTACTGAGAAGTGAGGCTATGAGACAGTTACTGGATGCCTGCTCTCCCTGCATGTCTCACGTAACTGGATGTAACAGTGCAGCACACTGCGCCAAATGAGATCTTCCAAACGTTACCTGATGAGGCCAGAAACTCATCGCGGTCCCCAAAGACAATTTTGGGGGGCTCTTCAGTCTATAACCTAAAGGGAATGATTCAGTAGGAACATGAATAATTCTGAAGAAAGCTATCCTGAGCGCCACAGGGAATTATTCAAAAGTATTTGTTAGATACACCAAAATAGCAATAACCATTGGTACCAAAGCATTCTGGTTTTGTAAGGAAAAAGTTTAACTCATATCAGAATTTTGGTTAACTTAGATTAATTTAGATAAATCATCATGTTAACCGTTAATACAAAAAGGCTATTATATTCATTGTTAACATAAGAAGGCTTAGGGCTCCTATAAAGAAAAGACTGGAGAACACAGCCTTTATATCATTTCATTTGAAAAATTGTATTTATACAATCATTCTATTAAGAGGTGAACCACGCAAAATGCTTTGTTTTAATAGTGTATTTAAAAAGCTTAGTAAATGATCATTATCATAACAATAATATCAATTTTAAAGTTTCTAAAAAGCAAATGTTAGTAATTAAAAGCTAGATGGAATTCTACATAGTTTGCCTAAATCTTACTAAAAGATTAACATTGATTCCTGACAAAATACTTCTTTTTTCAAAAAGATTACACTTAAAGGTTTTCTTCTTAAACTCACTCTGGGAGGAAGAAAAAGGGGAGGAAAAAAAAGATAAGCAAAAAGACGTGCAGAGCATACATTGAGCCAGCGCTGATTCCAGCTTCACTGCCCCCACCCCCACCATTCCACCTCAAAGAAACCCTAAGTGCCTGGGATGCTAATGAAATTAAATATAGATATTTTAAGGTGGTGTTTTACAAACAAAACATACATTTTACTTAATATTCAGAGTAACCCCATATTTATCAAGGCCTGATTACAATCCCTGCCCGGGCAACAGCGCCATAAGGAAAACACGGCCATGCCCGCAGTTCACAGACACGACTAGGGGTCTTCAGAGGAAAGTCACGCTCTGGGCAGCCAAAGTGCACAACCCCAAGCGGTGTCAGTCAAGACAAGAGGACGTAACCACCTGAAGTGGCTCCACGTGCCTTGGGGTGATGCTGCCCACTACGCTCATGACAAACGGCACCCCGTGGAGCTGGGCAGTGTGCACCCTGAACAACTGTATGCTATGACCTTGGACACACCGATGTCAGAAAACTAAGCTCTATGTAACACACACAGTTTTTAAGACCAAGTTAGTTCTGTTTTAGAAACAATTGGACCAATAATCTAAGCTCGGTCGGCAGCAGAAAAAGCAGGCTCACTTATTTCAAATCAGTGGAGGAACATTAAGCTTCCCTGAGAATTAGCAATGGCACTTACCTTGAAATTGTGCTTCTAGTCAGCTAAGGTCTATCCAGTCTGCTTCTACTGACCTTTCACCTCTGCCTCAACGCCCACTTGTGCCTCATCTATCCCATCAGCTGATACCGTGTTCATCCACTCTAACCATGCCCCATTGGACCTGAGAACGCGGCCTACACCAAACCCCCCACTGAGCAGCCAGGGACAGGAAAGTAGTAAAAGGGAGAAGAAGGGGACAAAAAAATAAATATTTAATGCAATGTGTAGAGATGGTTGAGATAAAAAGTAAAAATGGCCTTTACATTTGTTATTCAACAGGTACCATTTTTTCCCCCAAGTACTAATTTTGGGGAGTGCAGGATTATCATGCATTTTTTCATGCAAGAGTGTAGAAATAATATTACATTATGAGCAAACATCAGAAGTAAATCGTATTTCAGGAGAATTCTTGTAACTGACACGTTACAGGGTATTTTTGAGTATAAAGCAAGGACAGTATAAAGAGGAAGAACAGTGTGAGGTAAAGCCATGAGGGAACCTTTAGGTGGAACACACCAGGAATTCCTAAGCCTGATTTTTCCCCCTAGTCACTAATACTTGTCTTTCCAACCCCCCAAGCCCAACTTCCACCCTGAAAATTTCCCTACCAAGCTTTGTTCCTTGAACTTCTGTTCCTCTTGGAATGGATGTGTGACCACTGCCTCTGTGATCACAGACCACTGGACACCTTGGTCCACCGCGCACTTCTGCTCAGACTGGCTTTCCCCGTACAGACTGACCGGCCTTCAGATCCTGAACTTCTGAGTATCACTCTCATGTCTTTTTTCCTCATGGTATTTCTGAAATAATGACACCTGATTCCTGACAGAACTGCTGTACCCATCCCAAAAAGAGGTGCCCCCGAAACTGTAGACTGTATTCAAACCAAACTGCTCACCCTCCACTGCTCCCAAAGTAAGGGTGGGGCATTTTCTTGGTCCTGGCGCTCCCTACAGAAGCTAGAGGATCTGCAACTCTAAGATTTGAGAAAGATTAGAACGTATTTTTCCCTTTCTCACTCAGTTCAAATGGACTGAAAGAAAGAGAACATTTATTTCCATGACTACTCCACGTAAACCCTCAAATCCTCTGGTTTCTCTAAAGTTTTCCCTTTTGTGTGAGAAATCGTACTTTCATCAATAAACCCATAAGGGCTTTAGAGCTCTGCAGTCCCTGTAAGCAATCCCAAAATGACTTAATGTTATTTTCTGGGTTTTGTTTCTCACCTCAACAGTAATTCAGAATGGGTTACAATGAATCTGGTTTTGTCTCTACACTTCCCATTGCTTCACAAAATAAGAAATGAAAATTAGTTTACTGCTACAAATTTGTTTCTGTACTTCTGTAGAGGCCTGAAAAAAAATCTTAAGGGTCCACAGCAAGCAATTTCCTGGCCACAGTGAGGCTATCTCACAGAAAAGCTTTTGTTTTATAAAGACCCACAGAAAGTGGACATTCCACAATCTCCTTCAGTTATCCCAATGTTAACAATGATTAGCGTTCTGATCTGTAAAGTCTATGTTCTAATTAAAGTTGTTCTGTTTCTTCCTCAAAGAAATATATCAGCTACACACTCATTTTTAATTCAAATCAGTAATCATTTATTGAGCAACTCCTATATTCCAGCACTTTCCTAAATATCAAAGATAGAGAAATGAAAGATATAATCCCAGTCCTCAAGAAATTTGAAATCTAGTGGGGAAGACAGACATGTAGACATTATAACAAGGCTTGATACAATAGAGGCTGAGTAATATTCGAAATATTGTAACTGTTACAGCACAGGCTCAATCTGTCAAAATAGAGACTTGCTGTAGAAACAGAGGTGGGTTCCCAAGGACCCCCGTTAACCCTGCAATTACAGCATGGTGAAGAGATGTAAGGAACATAGGAAAACAGCAGTGATGGCCTGGGTATTGGAAATAACTCTGTAGGCAAGACACTGTTTTACAACAGATACAAAATATTTAGGTATTTTATAACTAGCATGCTCGTTCTGATACACAAAAATTAACATTAGCTTCAGATAAAAAGAACCATTCTTAGAGATGACCAAGCGTAAGGACCACTAGCCTAGTCCATGGGTGATCACCGAAGTGTTCCTGTGACAGTCTTCACATAAATATTCCGGTTTCTTTCTTCCAAGAACATAACAGTAGGATGGCACTTTCTACCTCTTTTGAGGCAAAGCATCATCACGTGATTTGCTTTGGGCAGTGAAATATACGCAGAGGTGATGTGAACGTGATGGGAGACTTTAAGAGCCAGTACAGGCCTGGGTTAGCACCTCACCCCCAATAAATTCACCCAGTGAACAGGTAGCACAGACTAGAGATGTACCTTTGTTGCCTTAAGCTCTTGAAATTCAGTGTTGTTTATTACTAATGTATACTTAATGCATCCTGATTGATGCAACAAACTAAGTTTAATTTTATAGAACCACCTCAATTTACCCAGAAGAAAAGGGAGGGATGATTACTCTAAGCAGACAGACAGTAAAAACAATTGTATGGAAGTGAGAGTAGGTTTGGATCAGTACAAGTGAAAGGATGATGACAAGAAATATGTTAAAGAGGGAGGCAGAAGTCTGTCAAAAGGAGCTTTATGGACTTAATTTTACAGACAGGACTGAGGAGGTAATGACCAAAAGGGCCTTAACATTCCTCTAAGCCTGGTTAAAATTCAAACAGATTTCTTCTTTATTCTAGGCCTGTGACTTCCCTTTTCTTAGAACATTTACTTCAGAAGACTTGTACTTACTTGTCAATGCTTTTCTGCTCCTTTGAGATATAAATTTCTCCTAGGCTCTTTCCATGTTAATAACCCAGCGATGTCATTCATAAGGGCCTAGGCGTCACCTCTTTGAAATGTAATTATGAAAAAGACAGTACCCCTATCTTCCAGTCTTTGTGGGCAGGTAGGAGCCTAACTTAAAGGATGCCAATCAGTAAACACAAACAGCCTTATACTGACCATCTCCCAGCTAACGTCCTCCAGTACTATTCTACTTGCTCACCTCCGTGCTTTCAAACTCTCCTGATTTTTGTTTTTAAAGAATTGTGTTATATCTTTCTCCCATATTGCAACAGTCTTGAATAAGGTCTTCCTTGCTTGTTTAAGTTGTCCAACGCAGTTTTTCTTTGACAATAAGAACAAAAATAAGGAGATAATTTCAACAATCCGTGAGAACTAGGAAATTAACATACCCTGAAATAGATGTGAAGAGTGCAAGAGGAAGTAACCACCTGAAGTGGCTTCAGTGCCTTGGGGTGAAGCCTCCCACTGAGATGTAGAATAAGAAAAGAGATGCTGGCAAAGGCAGGTTAACCGAAGACAATGAAGTTTCAGCTTCAGGGTCCCTCACTCCCTGGATCTCTTCCAAGGCCCAGGGACCTAGCAAAGTATTCGTATAATTATGGTTTTTTTTAAACTTTGCAAAAATAAGATATTTGAACTGTAATCAGTGAGAACAGCTTCCAGTTTCTTTCCACTATAATTTGTGCTGCACTTTCCATATGTCCTTGTACAGCTGTGAGCATGCTGGGGACCCAGAGAGGAGGAAGTTGCCCTGGGAATATGCCAGCATTTGCAACTTGGGAAGAAATTCTGGAACATTTCAATAGGTGAAAATTAACAAAACACCTGATTTGGATTCATGTGACCTGTGGAGGCATGCCTGGTTTTATTGCATTTTTCCTTATTGCTCTTCACAGATCTTGTAGTTTTTTATAAGTTAAAGAAAAGACCTTCCACCAAAAAAGATTATGACTTGCTTTACTGAAATTTTCACTTTACTGCAGTGGTCCAGAACCGAAACTGCAATATCTCCAAAGTTTGCCTATACCTACTCTCTTACCTTTATTTTTTTTAGTTTAGGTTTTAAAACACGCACTACAAAAAAAGTGATAAATTTATTAATGAAATCAACAGACAATATATATTATTCTGACATTGAAATGTGACTTCTAACAAAAAAAAAAATCAATGGATTATATCCAAATCATAAATTCATTAAGAGGAAAAGATAAAGTGCAAACAGAATTAATAAATAAGCTTTACTTGACACACACATTAATGAAAAGGAGTGAATCATATGAACACATTGAGAAGGAGTTTAATATTTTGGCCGATTTGACATTACATAACATTATTGACAAAATAATATAAATCATAAATCAACATTACAATGCAGATATTGACGACAAACCAACTAAAGCATATCACTAACTCAAGAGTATATAAAATTAATAATTGCGTAAGAAATCTTGAAATATTGTGAAATCTTAGGATTCCAATAATAAATCTGAGGTTTTCAAAATTTGTCAACAAACTTAAAATTCACATGACATTCCCAATACCAACTGAAACTAATTGAAACTTATAAAGTGATCAATAATAAACAATTTTCATTTGCCCATGAAAAACAAAAGATTAAATTCTCTTTCTCTTCTTTCTATCAAAAAATGATATAACAAAGTCACTGTCATATCAGGAAGACACCTATGAGTATGCAGAAAAATGATGGAGAAAATGTACTATAGAGATCTAACAGTTAATAAAATGATTACATTTTCTGAATTTTGTAATGTCTGTTGTATTATTTTTTTTAGTTTTTAATTTGCTGAGATTTCTTTTCTCATCCTAAGTATTCAGTTTCATACCTGATGTGTTATTTGGGTTCCCAATAATTGTGTAAGCTTTAACTCCCACAAAATCTGGATCTACCCTTAATGACCAGATTTATAGGTGTGATGGTTAATTTTATGTGTTCACTTGTCTAGGCCAAAGGGTACCCAGATACTTGGTCAAATATTATTCTGGGCTAATCTGTGAGGATGCTTTAGGATGAGATTAACACTGAAATTGGAAGACCCAATAAAGCAGATTGCCCTTCACAATGTGGGTAGTCCTCATCTCATCAGCTCACTACAATAAGACTGACACTCCCACCCCCAGTTTATAGAAAATTCTGCTTTTCAGCCTTGAACTGGGACATCAGCTATTCCTGGTTCTATGGCAGCCTGATAGTCTTCTGACTCAAAACTGTACATCAACTCTGCAGATTCTGGGCTTACCAGCCCCCAGAACTGCATGAATGGATTCCTCATAATACATCTCTTTATATATACATATATATATACATATATATGAACATATATATGTATATATACACACATGTGTATATATGAGCATATGTGTATGTGTATATATATACGTACATGTATGTGAGGTGTGTGTGCATTTCCTCTTCTCGGTTCTGTTTCTGAAGAATCCTAATACAGTAGGGTGAACAGGATGAACTCAATTTCAGACATGCTGAATTTGTGACTTCTCTGATACTTCATACACTGAAAACATGCCTCAGATCAATGTGTACTTTTTCAGCCTAAAATTATCATAAACAAAAGGCAAACCCTCCCCCAAAAAATTGTTCTGCTAACTACTCTTTCTTTTTTAAGTAGCTTAGAATGGGCAAAATACTATAAAACCACAGTACATTTATCTTGGTGGGGTAATGGGGTGTCACAAGCCCCTGTGAATATCTGATGGAAGCTGTATCCTCCACTAGACTACAAACTCCATCACAAGGTCTCTGCATCTTGATCAATGGCTCTGTTCCCAGTGCCCGGGATAGTACTTGGCATATAAATGATACTTAACAAATATCTTGGAATAAAAAAGTAAATAACCAAACCCTCTCTAAGAAACATGCACAGATATGCCCCACAAACCCACACCAAACACCACTTCGCATATAACGTCCTGATCCCATAAAGTCTCCTCTGTGGAAATTAGTTTAAGATATACTTTAAAAGGTTCCAACCAGGGAGAAATTCAAAGAGAGTATAACTTCACGATTTCTATATTTTTCCACTTGTAGATTCTGACATACTTGATTAAGAAAGAGACTCCGAGGAAAGCAGATTGAGAGAGAGAGAGAGAGAGAGAGAGAGAGAGGAACGAAACGAAAGCAGACAGCCGGCCTCCGGGATGCGGCAAGGTGAAGCCCACAGCTTCTGGCCGGGCGAGCCTGCCTGGCAGTGCCGGACGGCATTCAGCACTTGTTCCGAAGGGATCTGCAAACTTACACGCATCTTTCCGATGTCCTCTTTTCTAAGAGTAAGTATAATATAACGGATTGTGTTTCATGAATTGGCTTTTAAATTATTTTACAGAAAACTGGGGAAGGAAAGAATGTAATTAATGTCAGACTTTGATACATCCATAAGTTAAGACCAGCTTATCAGAGTCCATGCATGTAGTCTTCAGGGGTCCATAAAGTATAGTAAAGACCATAAAGTAATGTTCATTAAAACTGCTATGTAGCAGAGGCTAGGAAAAGAATAGTCTTCACAGAACTCCATGGAATTCAGACAGCAGGGAACTCCAGATCAGCTTGAAAAAAAGTCACTGGAGTCCAAAGGAACATAATGTGGAAATAACTAAAAATGAAGGTCACTTGAGAACTTTCAAAGCATCAGTAATAACTAACATTTTAACACACTTAATTAAAAGTTTGACTCACATGAAAATCTAACGGCATAAATATAATTTTAATTTGAGAGATATGCAGCCCTGATGCTGAGTAGCTCGTAAGTGACATTGCTTGTCCTCATGTGCCTGGCCCTAGACCACAGAGTTCGAGCTCCAAGCACACCGCTGAGGATACAGTCAGACTGGCCTCCCATCAAAGTGGCTAATGGAGAAGGAAACCAGCTTGGAGCACGAAGCAGCTCACCGCAAATGACAAAGTGGTTGTGAGAATCCCTGATGCCTGTGACCTAAAAAATAGAACAGGCTGCCATTCTCACCACGAAGACAATTCATCCACATTAAGTTCACATACAGAAAAAAGCAAAATAAATGTGAGGATGACAAGACAGGATTAACCTTAATATTCTTTGTCTATTTTAATCTGTTCAAATCAGTTTCTTCCTTACTAGTGGGTGACCTCTGGCTGGAGAATTAAACAATGGAGTGGCTGCCCTGCTACTCAGACATACTGCCACCCAGACAAGCAAAAACAACTTATTCTAGGAAAAATACTTTGTTTTCCTCTATAATAAACAGAAAATACTTCAGGAAGTCTGTGCTTCGGTGAAATACACAGGATGTTTTGACATTTGAGAATCGTAGTTTTTCTCTACGAGAATATAGATAATATGCCCACGAGTGTTTTGGCAGTTATATAATCTTAGTATTTATTTCCAAAATAATTATCAGGAATGAAACATATTGTTACTCACATGGTTTTACTAGTCAGTGTGGGCTTTCAAAAAATAAGTTCGAATATAGTTTGTTTCTTCTGATCTCTTCAGAAATATGTTGCTTCTCTTTTTAAGAAACAATTCAATATTCTTGACTATGACTGGTTGCAAGCCATTACTTAAAATTATGTTTAACAATATACTAAATAGAATACTGGTCACACAATAGTAAACCTCATAGTTCATGTTCCATTTTCCAAGTTTTATGCCTAGAAGCCCAGAGGATTTCTCTTCTGCCTTGTCTAGTTTTCTATTTACATCTGCCCACCAACAGATGTTACTACTTGACATGGCATTGTATATCATTGCCATGTAGGTGGCATAAAGATTTATGTCCTATTCATGAAGAGTTGACAAATTCTATTTCATTTCACAATGGATGAATGCAAATCACTTGGCCTTAATGTTTCAAAAACAAAGTTATTACTGTTTGGCATTTTTTTGGCTTGAAAACTGTTTGGGCTTTTGTACACACACAGACACACACAGACATGCTATATATTTTTTCCCCTTTTTCTCTTTTTAGGTTGATGATATATTCTAAAGCCTCACTGCCTTTTTAAAGCCTTGGCCTTCAATTTTCTGGCCTTAAGGTCAGCATTTTAGGCAAATAAACATGGTGTTTATTTTTCATTTGCATTCCTTATCTCCAATGTGTAACTCCTTTTTTTAAAGCACTAAGTTACTAGGGCCTCTGACTAATGTGCTCGCTATCTTGCACAGTGATTTATAACTGACTTTCTCACTTGCCTTCACAATTCCATCTTTCATAGACTGCAGTCATTCCCAAACACATCAGATTATATCATGTCAGAGATCAGATATTTAGTTCTGTTCGGCCTCAGGCCTCTCTACACATGAACTGCTCTGCTTTGTGTAATCTATTTACTTTTATGCTTAAAATAGATTTTAGACCTTACTTTAAATATTGCCTGGAATTGGCAATGAGCTCCTACACTGCAGTTTGATTTTACAGTATTAGTGTAAAATCTTACATCTACAAAAGGGAGTCAAGGGCTGAGACCACACACTCCCCACCTGCTCTATTATCCCGGCAGCAGCCACATTAAGTGCTTGAAAGTACTTTTTGACTGATACAGATGGAGTGGCTTGTAGATGACATGAAAAACAAACACCTTCACCAGATACTAACATCGACTTTGAAAGTACAAGAATCCAGGGATAATTTATCCCAGATTTGGCTTTAAAAATCCATCCATTTTTTTTTCTCCAATTCTAAATCTCAATTGTAAATGTAATAAACCAAGTGGCTAGCATTATGCTAAGCAGGTGGAGGGAGCTGGTCTGACTTTCAAGGTAGTACAGTTGTGGCTGGCTTCAAGTTCAAAAACCACAGTACAAGTGCTAGACAGAAATATTAAGGAGAACTTGTAATTAGGCAAAACTGCTTCCATGGCCATACTCTCCAAATGAAAGAGTTAAGGAAAGAAGGAAGAGAGGAGCAGGGAGCTGAGTCGGAGAGGCTTTGCCCAGGGAAGTCACAACCGTGGGCCAAGCCATGCATGAGGTGGAACCACTGCGCCTTCTTTAATACTGAGAATGTTAAAGAAAGGCAAACCTGTACCAGCTTCCTAGGTTCATTCCAGGGATGCTGCGTGTTTCTGTGGAAACCACTCAAGCCCCCACAGTATGGCAGAAGTAGAACAGAAACGGAAGCATGGCTGGCTGATCTAAGAACTGGAGAACGAGAAACAATCTCTTAAGGTTCTTGTGGTACTAGAGTAAAATAGGAGAAGCATTTGAAAGTCTCCTGGGACTCCCTGCAAAAAAATATAAAAGTGTGCTCCAAAACAGAGCCCTCGGGCCCAGAAGAGGTCTCACTGACTAAGCACTGGATGACACAGTATGGACCCTCCCCTCAGAGGAAGAGGAAGGAATGCTCTACACATAATGGCTTAATGGAAGAGGACCACACAGGGTGAACTCCATCCTACTACATATCAAAGTCTGAAAGAAGAGAGTTTCTTGTCCCTAAGACAATGAATTTATACATTTTCTCCCTCTCCACTTTGAGTTTAAACTTAAATGATAAATAAAATTATGGCACTGAGTTTCCCTGAAATTGACTAAGTGAAGTTTTTTTAACTATAGTGAATGTGCTGTCACATGTTGTTTGAACCACATCCTCTGGGTGCACATCCTAGTTTGGCCTAGGATTTGTGACATGAGGCAAGTTACGTTATCTCTCTGTCTCTGTTTCCTCGTATATGTTAGGGAAAATAATAATGATTTACTTACACTGTTTATACTATTACAAGGATTAAATGAGTTGAAATATATAACATGCTTAGAAAAGTACCTACGGTAAGTGACATATAGATACATATATATATATATATATATATATATGTATATATATATATATATATATACACACACACATACACACACACACACATACATACATGTATTATATATATATATATGTAAATTCTTCTTATTATTCATCAGACTGAATGGTTACTGAAGATGGAAATTAATTTTAAATAGTATGCTTTTCCACACCAAGTTGTGTCTTATAAATAGGTAAATGCTACATAAATGTTAATATTACAGAGTTTTAGAGAAGAAATAGAATTAAAGATCATTTAGTTCAAGACCTATTTTTAAAGGTAAGGGGAATGACATTTAGAAAGGTCAAATTATCTTCCCACGGTCCTATGGCTAATATATCTCAGACTGGAATTCAAATGCGGGTCATCATTTATTTGTTCAAGTGCCGGGAACGGTGCTACATGCTGGAAATACAGTAGCATGCCAGGCACATGTAGGCCTTCCCTACCCCGCAGAGCTTACAACATATCAAGAAATACACTCAGGAAGACAGTGGCTCCTAGGAGCCAAGCAAGGCTTTTAAATTAAGTGACTTTAGCCAAAATCTCAATGAAGAATGGATTTAAACAGATGAAGGGGTAGAGGTAGAGTCCTTAAGGACAAGGGGGAGCTATATAAGAGACCCCAGAGTCAAGAAAATAGATGACTCGTTCAAATGACTTAGTGCATTTTAGCAAGGAAAACAGGAAGAGAGGTGAACAGAAGTTGCAGTAGACATGAGACTGTTAGGTAGTCTTATAAATTATGGTAAGAAATGTGAACTTCACCTTTAAGGCAGTGAAACTGTCAAAGCTTTTAAGTAGAGAATCAGAATTTTTTTAAAATACCATTTTTGGAGGCTATTTCTACATACAGTTAGAGACAAGACTACAGAGGGAAAGATGGGAGATGAGGAGACCATTTAGGAGGCAGCCGCATCCAAGAAAAATCACTGGCTCATCTGTCTTAATATCCTTTGTCTTTTGAATGTCATCACAGTAGAAAAACAGAAAAGATGGAACAGGGAAAATACACAGAGCGACTAAGAACTATTCTTGCTCTGCGTACGTCATCTTCAGCCCTTCTCACACATATCCCAGATTTAAGAAGTGACCTGAAGGAAACCAACCGCTGGACTATACAGAGAGGCTGCCCCTCTGGCTCACGTTCTATTCAGCAGCAGCCAGAACTAAATCTCAGCTCCAACCAGCCGGGCGGCCCAGCGCCCTCCACTACACCACCCTGGAATAAACCCCCGGGAAAAAGGTAGGGCCAGAGAGGTCACCAAAAGGCGGAGGGCTGGAGTCCTGAGCAGACAGTCCTGAGAAGTGCTGCTCCCCCGACAGACCCAGCCACCTGGGGCCCTGGCGGAGCTGCGCTGCTGGCCGCTGCTGAGACCCTGCTCTGGAGGTACGTGTCCTGCGTTTTAGGGTGTCCTTTTTTGCTCTCACAGGGAAACTCTCAGGTAAAACTAGTTTAAGTTTCAAACTCAGTGAATGATGTAGTTCACTTCAGTATGGAAAACGGTCTAATGCTACATGTATGGAAAACTGTAATGAGTAGGCAGTTAGTTGCTCTCAATGGTCTAATTGTTAGGTTGTCGCAGTGGTTAGGAAAAAAAAATTTATATTAAACTGAAATTTTCCTGCCTATATATTTCTCTTCACTGGTCTGTTTTTTTCCCAAGCTACCTCAAATGCATTTTGTAAATAAATAGAGTGGACAGAATAAAAGTCTGCCCTCTAGAGCCTCTGAAAGCAGCCTTGGCTTAGCTTATGCATAGAAAACATCTGGGGTCAAGCCTGGGCTTAGCAAATGAGCTGTCAGTTCAGGTTCACTCTGGGAGCAAATGTATTCAAAATAATCCAGTTCTCTAATACAGCCTATGTTTAAGAGATAGATAGGAAAATGTTAAATGTCCCACAGTTCCAGAAACCACACTTGGGGACAAGGCCTGGAAGCACGAAGCCACGACAACCAGCTCAGCACCTGCTCCACTGCACCCCAGCTTCCTGCTGCCTTTCTGGCCATCGACAGCATCTGGTTGCCAAAGTCTGTTGTCCCAGTGGCCTGATGATCCAGAGCAATGTCGGCATGACAGCAGCGCAGCGATACAACAAACCCTAATGTTCTTGAGAAATGCGTTAGGTCTGCGTTCTGGGATTCACAGAAACCAGCTTCTCTTCCTGGGCTCCCAGCCCCTACACGTCCCTGCAGCAAACAAGTGTCTGTCAGGTCTGGACACAAGGGAACGTGTCCAAACCTAAAAATGTCACTTACTCCCTCCTCTGCAGACCATGCAGGGTTTCCTGTGAGGAGGATGTCAAAATGTAAAGCAATTCCACATACCTGTCATAAACAGGGAAAGACTTATTATCTTTAACCAAAGAACTACTTATTATCATTAGAAATACTGAATGTGTCAGCAGAGGTGCGTTCCAGTTTGTGGTGGCTTTGGATTGTAAATAGTAGTACACTTTTAATCTAAAAAACAAATCATTTGTCCCCACTCATTATTGGGTTCAGCATTCATCCTAAAAATGCAGCCCAGATAAAGAATTTCAGAGACTGGTGTTTTAATGGCGAAATAACAAAGGCACTGACAATCCCTGACCCCTAACGCTGTACGAGTTAGTTCACTTGGTCAATTTTATAGTTTGTTTAGAAATAAAATAGTGACACTCAAAATGACTCCAGGATATTTACTGGTTAATCTAAGCATGTGGTATAATCATTCCTCCAACCAAGAGTGAACTAGGAAATGACTGGCAGAGACTGCTACTGGCTGGGAGGACATCTGGGACAGTCACAACTGGGCATGGGATGTCAGAAGAAGTCAAGACCTGCAGGAGAAGCATTTTAGGGAAACAGAGCATCTCTGTACTTTGTACTTCGCTAATATACTTCCTTAGACTCTCTTTGAATTGACAACCATTTTTTTAAATTATAGAATGATACTATAATTAGCCTGGGCATTTAAAATGGCCCATGATAGTCTGTGTGTGTGTATGTGTGCGCACGCGCCCGCTTGCATGCACACACACACACACGCACGCACATGCACATACTAAGATTTGCTTCATTTCTAGGAAAAAGAACATCAAATTCTTTCTCAGTCCATTCCAGGAAATATGCAGATCAGTCCACAATGATTAAGTTTAGCTGACAGCTCCCTAGGGAGTAATAACAGCCATATTCCTCTATCTAAAAAAAAAAAAAAAGAATTATTGTTGTCAATTCTTTGCCCTTCTTTGCTATAGAGAATGATGTTTAACACTCTCTTTGCCATGTGACTTTGCTTAGCCTCCCATGAGAGTAAGCCAGGGTGACCTGGCCAAGTATTTGTTTCAGTCAACGAAATGTAAGTAAATGCAATATGAACAGAGGCTTTAAATATGTTTGCATGGGATGGTTAGACTCCTAGCATATCTGCAATTATGATGGGAAAAACGTATCCCCTCATTCTTACTCATCCCAGAATAAGCCCTGTAGGGCAGAATCAAAACTAACCTGCAAACCAGAACTAAACCCAACAGGAGCCTAGCCCACTCACATAAACTGAGCCACAAAAATAAATGTCTATTACTATAAACTGCTAACACTATGTAAACTTTTTAAAAGTTATTTGTTACATAGCTTTATTGCTGCAATGGCTAACTAATATAAAAGATGTTCCAATACTGAAATTAAGAGTTCTGATAAAGTACAATAGGATATCCAAGTTCAAAGGTATATCTACTTCCATACAAGCAAGTGAATGAGACAGACATGATCTTCATATCATAATTATACTACCAAGAGCCCAAGAAGTCCATTAAACTGTTTTACATCTTTTTATTCTACATATTTATTTTAATAGGAGTGAAAGAAAACCAAAAGAGAGAGAAAAAAAAAAAGAAAAACTAGGTATGAAAGAATAAATGTAGGCTGAAAACAATAGATTCTATTCTGAACTCTTACTGAAAATTCAATTGTTTTCTTAAAATTACTCAACCTTTTCTGATTTCTTCAGGAAAATTCTTGATGGAAAATGTTACAATGTACTATAGAAAATATATTTGAACTGTTTCTATGATAATTGTTATGCTAGGCGTTTAATGGGGAGATGCAGATGGAAAGCAGTCCTACCTCTGTCTTATTTAATGAGTTACTAAGCACTTTTTCACCTCAGGAAAATATCTAATAAGTTACTGAGTTGAATCGCCTCTAAAATGCCTGATGTAATCATTTTAGACACTTCAGTGACCACTGGGAAATTCTCTGCAATACATTAAGTGGTGGAAAACAATACTGAATGTTGAAGCAACTGAAGTGGCCACATCATACACTGATCACAACCCCTTAGGGCCAGAAAAATAAAAAGAAAGAGGAAAGGACTGCTTTGTCCCCACCATGGCCCACATCTCCCTAGTACTGGGATCCAGAACCCATCTTCCCTCTTCTGGGACACTGCATATGAGCTTTCCTAAAAGTTTACCATTCAAGGACCAAGCAGAGTCTTGGGAGACTGAGAGGTATCCCCCAGCTCGTCAGAGATCATGGGTACCCGCCTACTCATACCATGTTCCCAGCATCCGTTCCCAGGCTCTGAGGGAGTCCAGCAACCTATATTTGTCCTCACTCTCCACTTCCTCTGACCCTTTGCTGTGTCAAGGAAATCTGCCCATTCTCCAAAGATATTCTTTTCTCTGTGTTGCTATTAAAAACCCATTGCCCTTCTAATTTTTTTGACAATCGACCCTAATGGACCATTAAATCCAGTATAGAAATGAAGCCAGAAATAATCCTTTCAATGCCACAAAGAAAGAGGAAAAAAATACCAAATTTAAGGGCTATATTAAAACAGTCTGACTCTCTATATCCTGTCAAAGGTATTTTAGGCCACTTAACCTATAGAAAAAAAACTAAGTGATATTTTCATACAAAGAAACAGAGGCTAAACAACTTGTCCAAATTCATACAACTAGTAAATGATGCTAGAATTTGAACCAAGCATTTTTAAAAATAAAGGCCCACATAAATCGGTCCCTTATTTTATAGGTAAAGAAGATGAAACTGGAAAGAAAAGACCAATACACGATTTGTAATCTCAAGGACAGCTGAGAATTTGACCCTTGATTGAATCTTCCTTGTTGAAGAGACCTCCAGAGCTGGGGCTTTCTCGAAGTGAGGTCTAGTCTTTTGTGACCACATGCATCACACAAGTGAAGAGTGCCTGGGACATTCGTAAGCTGTGCCCTGAAGACAGAAGACCTCCCCTGTGTTGTTGCCATGCATGCTGGCTGCATTGTTGCCTATTCTGCATTCTTTCTTACAACAAAGCAAATGTGGTAACTGGGTAAAGCCCATGGTATCCTGTGAGTCTAACTGTAAATGTAACCCAATATCACCCTGCTGGTAGACTGCAGTGAATTTTCAGAGGCCAAGGAGGCTGATTTTGGTCCCATAGTTGGTTCACTGCATTATGATGAATAAATGTCCTCCTAATTCAATGTGCTCTCCACTGAATTACTGTAGCAACCTCAAATGACTTCAAAGTAGCAAAATCATGCATTTTTTACTAATTATAATGTCCATCCACGTCCTATTCTGCCTTCACGACCGACGTCACATCACACAACTTTTCGGGAAGAGCTCATAAAACATGCTGCAATGGACACACCACGGCCTTCCTCCTGACCGCCCTGATCTGCGCCTTCCACGGGAGGCAGCTGGAAACTTCTCTTCTGCCTTCTGCTGTTCTCTCCCTGTTCCGTGTCACCCCTCCTCCCCCAGCCCATTACACAGTGAGGTCTTCAAGGACGAAAAGAGAACTTACACTCCTTTAATCGCTTTGAAAAGTGCCTAGCTCAGTACTTGACATTTACCAAGTACTCAGTAGGGCATTCTTGAAGAAATGAAGCACAATCTAGATTTTTAGCCTTCTAATGGAATATGTTCAGACATCCATAATTTAAAAAAAAAAAAACATTTTCAGTTTAAACATAAATGATATAACAGGTCTAATTAAACTGAAGTCTTATTATAAAAGTTACCAAAAGCTGAAACATTTAACCCTGAGAAGAAAAGTCCTGGCACATCCAGGAAACACATTATCAGACATATAAGGGAGCCAAACAGAGGCATCCTTATCATTATCAGTCCATCTCTAAAACTTATTAATTTTGATTTTGCTAAACTCAGTCTTATGATAAAGTTTAACGATTTCTTTTTCTTCCAAACACTGTATCATTTTCTTTCCTAGTTATTTGAATGGAGCTGAAGTCAAGTTTATTTCTGCTAAACAATTCACAGCACAACACATCTTTACACAACAAACTGTCTTTACTGGAAATCACCATCCCTAATGTCAGCATCTCTACAGTGTGTGCTGAAGCAACAACTTCCGCAAAGGCGGCCCTAGGAACACTGATTTCCACAGCATGTTCTGTCACAACAGGATTTCTTGTCCTTTCAATCAAGTGGTGCTGTTCTTTCCCCAAATAAGCTGATTTTTCCCCCCTAAATGGGCTAAATTTTCAGCTAAGAAACATTTTTACTTCATTCCTTGAAGATAATCTTCAACAGCAGGATGATAAAAGTTATCATCTAAGCATCCTTTATGAGTACCAGGTAGACTGGCTGATTTTTCTAGTCATTCTTTAAAATGTCCAACAGTGAATCTTTAGAAAGCATTTTTGTAACCAGAACAGGAAGCAGCTAGAAAATGAAAATAACTGTGTTTTTTAAAGTATTCTAATAAAGCAACAGTGTAACTTCACTGCATTAAGAAAATGTCAGAAATTGCCAATGGCTACTCTAGAAGGACTGGAAGAGCTGAAGCTTGCCTAGAATATCTGTAACCCTCAATTTCTCATACATAAAATTAGAAAGAATTATTTCCTCTAGAAATTGTATCTCTATAAATCATGTGAATGAATCTTAAAGAATTCTTATGGGATAATTGATTAAATAAATATGAGTAAATATATTTACTAATATAAAGATGTTGAAATCAAAGTATGATAAAATCATAATTATAAAGGTAAAACATAACACTCAGCAGTGTAGAAGACACTTGTATGATAATGATTGTTAAAATTAATAGTAATACCTTGTCAAGTAGAAGGGAAGCAACTCAACTTTTAAAAGCAGAATACTAAACAAAAGAAAAGGAAATTTTGGGCACCTTAATTATGTGACAATCTTACTACCTCAAAAGCTCCTGTGATCATCACTGTATCATGAATTTGTAAAGTTGTTACTAGTTGTGATAACTAACTTTAGTTTATGTTCTCATTAACTAGATTCAGTATTTTTCCGTTAATGAAAATAAAAAGAAAATCTACAATAGATCTGTTACCGCTGAGAACTAGCTACTTAACAGATTTATGTCCCACCCGCCAAATGTCTTTAAAATCAATTTCAGCATTTAAATAAACAAACCTAAAAATAAAATAAAATAATAAAATAAAATAGCATGCTTCAGTAATCTTGCAGACACATGTAAGCAAAACTCATTATAACCCCGGAAAAATTAGATGTTGTGTTCAGCATGGGTACTATAAATTAACTTTCAAAACCAAAAAATAAAGGGGAACTATGTTATTATTATGAACACATGAAATCCTTAGATCTTATAATAACTAGGTATTCTTTAAATATTATGTAATTAAAATGGAATATGAAATACAATATACAGAATTATGAAAAAATAAATAACTACTTTCAAGTAGGCAATAAGCTATAGGATAGTGAGGCAGATCTTCTTGCCTTTCTGAAACTTAAGATATCCAAAAAGTTAATTTTAAATATGCTTTGAGAAATAAAGCCATAGAAGCATTGTTGGAATACATTACCAAAGACAATGTTGAAGTAAACAATGAAATATAGATGTATACATTCTAGGAAGTATGTTTCAGAATAATTTATGGCTACACTTGTCAAAATAAAATGCAAAGCAGCACCTCCATTTATTTTTCATCCTTGATCATTCATTTTTCTTTTTGTTTAACAAAGTGCCAATCTTTGTTTCAAGATTTTCCTATAATTCCCAGATTTGTCAGTCCTCAGTGAGCCTCCATATATCCCAGAAGTCTGAACTTCAGAAATTTCCTTCCACAATAAAGCTTCTTTTCCCTCTCCAAGAGGAAGACAGCATCCTTGAAAGAACTGCAGCTTTTCAAATCTGCCAGCTGATTATAAAATGTCACAGATGGAGGTTCCTCAAAAACATTAAAATAGAACTACCATATGATCCAGCAACCCCACTTCTGGCTCCACAGCCAAAGAAAATGAAAACAGGATCCCGAAAAGGTATCTGCACGCTCGTGTTCACTGCAGCATTATTCACAAGAACCAAGATATGGAAACAACCTAAATATGTGTCAATAGATGAATGGATAGAGAAGATGTGAGATTATATGCAGATGATATTACTCAGCCATGAGAAGGAGGGAATTCTTGCCATCTGTGACAACATAGATGGAACTGGAGGACATTGTGCTAAGTAAAATGAGCCAGAAAGAGAAAGACAAATGCTGTATAGTATCACTTACAAGTGGAACCTAAAAGAGAAAAAAGGCACACAGAGAAATGGACACAGAGAACAGAATGGCAGTTACCAGGGGCTAGGAGGGGAGGGGGAGAAAGGGAAGATATTGGTCAAAGGTTGTAAACTTTCAGCTGTAAGATAAATAAGGTCCAGAGCTCTAATGGACAACACTGTGATTACAATAAAGTCCTATATACTTGAAAGCTGTTAGGAGAGTGAATCTTAAATGTTCCTACCCCAAAAAAAGAATCATCAATTATGTGAGATGATGGTGGTGTTAGCTAACACTTCAGTGGTACACAATAAATAAGTGTATTGAATCAATAGGTTGGACACCTTAAACCTATACAGTGTTATGTGCCAATTATTTCTCAATAAAACTGGGAAAAATGAATGAATGAATGAATGAATGAATTAAACAATCTTTACATGTCCCAGAAGAATTGATACCCTTGTCTCAAAAATAAGTGAAACTCCAAGAGACCGGCTTCTGGTCTATGGCATAGATATTATTCCCATTTTACATAAATTGAGACCCTGAGATCACGTAACTAGAGTCAAGTCCAATCTCTTTCTAGAACACTATAAACTTTGTAATTGAGCTTTTTAAAAGCCCTTTTCGTGTCACTCTTTGGTTGAATTGTGCTTGATAATACACACTGTTTGAAAAGCTCCTCCCAAGAAATCGGTTAACTGCACCAACTCAGCATCATCATCATGACACCACGACACACGCGGAAACCAGCCCCCCCAGTCAGACCGCAGCAGGAATTCCATCAGGAATTCTGTGGCCTCTGGCTTCCCTCACTCTTGTGTTTGGAATGTGAGTAATCAACGTCAAAGGGGAAACTGGCCAGTCACGAGCTTGCCTTTTTACAAGTGAACAAGCAGCGTAGCACACACACGCGCTTACACCAACAGCTGGATTTGAGATGGTGCTACTCATTGAGCCAGTAGCGAGAAATGTATGAGAAGATTTTTTTCACTTGCTTTTCTGCCAATCCAGAAAGGTAAGAGAGGAAAATCGTGGAAAGTGAGGTGCTAAAAAAAGGCTTGGGTAAAATACTTCTTCAAAAGAGACAATAAATGGTGGCTACGCCTCTGTACCGCTAAGCAGTGTTTAGTCACGACACTGCTAGTGGAATGTAATTTTACGTGGGGTGATTATTTACTGAATCAGAGGTACATGTGTTTTGATTTCTGTCCTCACTGTGTATCCCACTACTAACAATTCTGAAAAAGGCAAACTTTAGCTTCAGGAGAGCAAGGCTTTGTCAACTGTGTTTAGCATGGTGTCCCCAGTACACAGAACAGTGTCTGTCTTGTGACAGGTTCTCCGTAAACAGGCTGAATGGACAGACAGATAAACGAATCTGAGTAACTGCACTGCGCCCTGACTCCTTAGCCCCTGAAATGGCCAAAGGCGGTCACAAGGAAGTTCACACCGTCTTGCATTTGATGCCTTCACTGCACTGCTCCTTGCTTATCCTCGAATACTTGCCATGCCAGTTCCTAGTGGATTTCCCTCAGCCCTTGTCCTCCCCGCATCCTTCTCACCATCCACAGAACTTGACTCCACAACTACTAAGCTCACTGAAGGGATGCAACACGAATTCGTCACATCACATTCTCTCTTCAGAGCCTCTGTCTTTGGCCCACATTTGTAGGGCTTGGGGCAAAAGTAATAAGTGGAGACCCATGTTCTGTATTTTATATATTTAAAAGGTATCAATGTGTCTAACAAACTACTAAAATTATTATGTTCTATCATTCAATTTGACAACTATACACTCATATAATGATTCGACAGGCCAAGAAGAAATGCAGGAAATGCAGATTCCTCCACGTTTTGTAATGAAATCTGGCAGGAGGAGGAGAGCAGCCCCAGGCTCCCAGGCCTGGCCCCCAGTCTGCCCAGTTCTGCTCTTCACTCCCAGCTCCACCCTGAACTTCAAGCAGCCTTTTGGACAGCCCACATGCATGTTCATCCACACCCCCTAAAAACAAAATCCCATGGCCACCTCTTATGCCTAGACATGTACACACAAGAGATGGAGGCCACCTTAATGACAGACCTGAGCAAAATGTCCGTGTCAGCCCTTTCCAGGCCCTGGGGAAATGGCACATGATAGAGTAGGCATCTGCAGAAGACTGCGTGGCATGGCCTCTTGACCCAGTGAAGTCCTGACCCTATGGGAAGGGGTGGAGCCTGAGGAAAGCCAAAGGAGACCCTCAAGCATGGGGCAGGCATGGGCAGAGGCTTCTGCTTCCTGAGCTTAAGGTCAATACCGCTTTAGATCTCATCTCCTTCAGCACCCATTCTCTTGAAAATACTGCTCTGCCACTGTCAAAACTTATTCACCATTTGTCCTTATTTTACTGTAATTCTGATCTTTCTCCTTCCATTGCTTCTTTTCCTCTGCACGTGAATATACTTCCACCTCCCCTTTCCATTCTAAAACTACCTCCTTCCTTGCAATGCCAAATGTTTAATAATAGACTGAATTCACTCTCTTTAGAAAACAAAAATATATGTCCAATTCTCTACTCAGCAATAATCATTGCCAGCTATTGACAAACATTATTCCAGACACTTCTTTATGTATGTATGCAGACAAATGGATATATAAATGGCTTAGGTAAACAGCAACTGCATTTTGAATTAGAATTGTGTCAGATGTGGTATTTAATAAAAAGGATCAAAATTACTTTTTCTTCATTCGACCTTCTTAAACTGAAGTGAAACAATCAGAATTGCTCAAATTCACTTAAAATATTGCTTTGTAAAATCAATATTAGATGCTGAAAGATGTCTCCAAAGAGCCTCCTTCCTTACTGGCAAATGCTGCCAATATTCACTAGTGGGTCATCTTCACACATCCCCTAGCGGACTAACTTATGACAGCCCCATATGCCTGTACTCCCTCCTTGCCCATCCTGAAGTAGATTTCCCTAATCTGATATCCACAGACTCCCCAAAAGAATAAAATTCAGGGGTTTGTTTCTATGAAAGAAAATATTAGATTTTCCAAAGCCTTTAACTGAAATTTAGAATTTCTCTCAATTATGAACTTAGGTAACACACTGCAATAGTCTTAGCATTACCTGTGAGTTTGTCACTAATAAAAATAACTTATAGTTCCATCTTATATTTCCTTCTTGCAAATATTAAAATAGAACTTACACTCATCAATGTTTCATTAACCAAAGAACATACATACTTATTCAGCACTGATTATTTATATATTTTTATAATTATATTTCAATTTAACTGGTTTCCATTATAAACCTAAATGTTTTAGTTTAAGCGTTTTATTCTATATATGCGGAGAAGACAACCACAAGTTTCGACTGCCTACAAAGGGGTCTATGGTATCAAAAAAAATTAAAAATTCCACTTTGAATGTTTTTGTCAGACTTCAGTCCCAATTTTCTTTATGTGAATTAGAGAAAATAGGTTAGGTCCTTTGTATTTTTATTATTGTTGGCATACAATATATTAGTTTCAGGTGTACAACAGTGATTCAGCATTTATATACCTTACGATATGACCACCACGGTCAGTCTAGTAACCACCTGTCACCATGCAAAGTCATCACACTATTCCTGACCACAGATATTGCCTGTGCCACACATTACAGGTTAGATCCTTTTTTCTAGTATAAATAGATTTTTTTTTAATGCACAGCAGTCGTAGACAAATTCAGTGCTCATCATTCCAAGGAAAAACAGCTTCTTTATTCTCAATAAAATAAAATCGCATTTCACAGATGTCAGATCCCCGTATCACTGGCTCACAGATGGGCTCCCTGACAGTCAACAAATGCAGCTGCCAGAGCTCCTGGGCTAACATTCTGACACGGTTGGAGGCGTGCCTTTAAAAAGTAACAGCACCCGTAAGGCACATGATTGTTTCTCCGTGGCCTCTGACACTGTCCATATGCAATGAAGTCATTAGTCAATCAGATCCGAATCATAAGGTCATTCTACTTTACTGTAGTCAATAATGAGACCATTTGTCTCTTGCTGATTTTCTACATCTTATAATGACTGGTTCTATTATATGGTGAACTGCCTCCACAGCTTCTTAGAAAGTATAATGGATGGAATATATGTCAAGAAAATATAAATGATGGATGGAATAAATATATGTCAAATATATATATATATATATACCTTTTCTGGTGAAAGATGAAAATGACAGTATTGGTAATATAATAACAGGTAAATAGCCATGTTTCCAATGTTTCTGTCAGTCTTAGTTGTTTTCCACTGCAAAAATCAGCAGGCATTTCTATGCATTGCATAAGTATGACTGTATTAAACTGCAAAATTACTGCCTACTCTTATTATAGTGTAGGTACATAAAAAAATATATACTATTCATATATTTAGAACTAATTTCATATATAGAATATGATTTATATGTCTATATATATTTATATATGTGTATATGTACGTACACACACACACACACACACACACATATATACTAGAACTAGTAATCAAGGACCAACAGACTCCTAAAGGTTTATTTTATCAACAAAAAAGCTCCCATTGAAATTAGTGGGTGTTTTGTTCAAAGAAAGAAGAAAAGACATAATGTCATGTGCTCTAGTTTCAAAATGAATTTTTTGTTCTTCACGTTACTACTATTTATCATATCAGATTTCTTTTAACAAGTAGAGGCAGGCTACTGCTTGTAGTCCCTATAAACCTTGGGAGCCAGAGGCTGCAAGGAGGAAAGATCTAGAAATGAGCCTGTCCCCTATATATTGTTCTGTATACAGGAGCTATTTATACAATATTAGTCTTCTCATTTGTAAAATGCAAGGTACCACCTTATTCAAAAAGTTTCTATGGATATTAATAGAAATAATACAAATAAAGTGCCTGGCACTTTATTAATATTAATTCCATTATCTCTTTCCCTCTTTAAGTGATATTTTAAGGTATTTATAAAGCATAGTGTTCACGGAAACTCTTATTTTACTCAAATCCCCTAAATGAAGGATTAGAAAATAAAATGCCCCCATATCCTAAAAAAGTATGAAATGGCCCTGTGGAACGGTGAGGTCTGTGGTGAAGTAGAGAACATGACCTTGGCTAACAGCACACAAATCTTAAACATTAAAAACCCACTGCATGGACTAAATAAATCACCGAAAAGGCAGCATCAGGTCAGCTCGGGAACCTAGCTAAAATTGACAAGACGTGTTCAGGGAAAATAAATTTCTCAGCCGTAGAGGCCACCTTTTTGGTACGGAAGGGTACCTAATCAGGTGGTGTGACCCAATGCTAGTTTATCAGTGTCTTCGTTTCTTTCATTCTTTTCAATTTTTAACCAATTCAACTCAGGATTCGTTCAGGATCCACACTAGTATATAACGTATTAAACCCTGGAACAAAGTCCTACTTCATTGAGCAATAATCATTCCCCTTTGTGACACTGTTCTGCATGTGGAAAGGACAAAACAATACAAAACGAAGCACGATCAGTACAGATGAGCACCTCTGCTGACCTGTCCCTCGCTCAGAGGCACGAATGTCTCCCAGGCTGTGCCCTGCACTGCAGGACGAGAACCCAAGGCGAGAGTCCTCTTTGGGGGATCCTGCCTTTACGTTATTTAATTACAACATGATTTTTTGTTTAGTGGCTCAAAACTTCCGCCTAAAAGAAGTTTGTATAAGATTGTTTAGGTTCTCGTATTCATTTCTGTCTCCCTGTTTGTGAAGCGAAAGAAAGATAAATCATGAGTCCAGCCATACATGACTGTTAATGCCACCCAACCGGGGAGTTTAGCTATGTGAAAAGGTTAAGTGAACGTGATTCATCTACTCTCTGTGGTTGTCATGGTGGGAATACCAAGCTGCTACAGGGAAGGGAAATTGAAGCCACATTCTTCATGCGAACGAGGGCCACCCCGTTGCACTGGGTGATCTGACTAATGATGTGCAATGCATCTCCCTTTTGATCCATCTGTATCTGCCTGGATATCAATAAAATGAGAGACAAAGGCTGGTGAGCACAAACATTCACCAGGGATGGATTAGTGAGGTGACAGGTTCATGATGAGCTGGGACATAGGAAATATGACAAAGTATTAATACTAATGGGGGAACAGGGCAAATGACCTAGAAAACAACTGAGTCAGGCTTATGTACACTCTCTGTACTGCACATCCAATGAGGCTGGGGCGAGCAGAGAAGAGGAGGAAGCACACGGGAAACGAAGCACCTTACTGGTGACCACATGCTGATCACAGTGCAGACAACAACCCACCAGTCAGCCTGAGACACGAGGGCGAGTGTCATGTGGTGGGTGGGGCCAAGGTCTTAGAAAACCAACTAGTAAAAACTCATTGGAAACTAAGGATTCAAAAGCAGGCCCATCCCAAGAATCGACAGAGGAGCTTCCTGGCATCAAGTCTCTAGGCACTGGCCGTGCTCCAAGTCAGGAGGGTGTCCGCTTTATTGTTCTAGGGGCCCTGCCAGCTTTGGAGGAGCCGCCCAGCCAGTAAATTCAAGGACAGAGGTGGTGGTCTGGTATTCCAGATATAGGGTAGCGAGTGACAGACAGATTGTCTGGCAGGACATGAAAAGGTTGAACTTAACCACATGTCAAGACAGAAGCCCAGTCAAGAAACTGTACAAATGATCCAGAGACTCTGGCCCAATAGACACAAAGCTTTCCAGGACTCATGCAGCCACACTGGCTCCAAGTTTACAGCTGCTAAGCGATTCCCAGGACCTTTACTTTAACCATCTGCTTATACCGAACCTTTTTACAAAAGGACGTCTACATGTTACCAAACATGGCAAGGATGGCTGGTCATCCACCAAGAGTCTGGTTCACCCATCACGGTATGCAGCTACTGCCGAGAAGCAGATCCAAGCCAAGGATCACATTCCTTAGTCTTCCTGCTCATGTGGTATCATGTGACTGGTTCTTGCCAAAGAGACTGACGCGTGTCACTTCCAGCTGTGTTGCTTGAGAAGCAGTGTGCCTCCTCCATCCCCTCATTCCCCATTTGAGCACAGAGGATGAGGGAAGGCTGAGCCACCCAACGGAGGAAGTCTAAGTCCCTGAATCACCATGAACGAGTGGCAGCCCGGCAACCAAGAACACCAGCAATGAACGTTTATGTGAGCAAAACTATGAACTGTGTAAAGCCAGTGAGAAATGCAGCAACTCCAAGTATTACTCTACTTAATACACTGCAATACAGCCCGCTCAGTGAAAATTAGTAAATTAGAAAATCAGGGCAAAGGGGAAATGTAAAAAGCCAAAATTTAATGTTGATACACAAAAATAGGTACGTAAGGTTGATAGAGTGTTTATAAGATATAAACAAACCAGATGCTAGAACATAATTGATCTGAGTGGATCAGTGTCTCACCTGGGTCCTCATAAAGCACACCTGCGAGGCAGTGGACTAGAGGACTGCTTAAAATGCACACTCCAGAGCCACTAAGTCTGGCTTCAGACACTGGTGCTGAAACTTCCTTGCTGTGTAAACTCGGGCAAGTTCATCAACCTTTCAAAGCTTCCGCTGTCTGAACAGTAAAGTGAGGACAAATTATTTGAGGACTGTTGTCAGAGTGAAAAGAGATAATCCACATAAAATGCTTGAATAAGTGCATTCCACACAATGCTACATGAACATGCTAAATAAAGCCGGGCTATCATCAAAATTACTAGTTTGTTTGTTTTTTTTTTCACCATAAGGCTATCAGAAATGATAATGAGTTTCAAATCTCGTAAGAATTAGAATAAAGAATCCTGTGACACCTGGGAGAGGTTAGGAGGTGGGTGCCAATCAGATGTCACAGCTCAGAGCTGTGTTGTAGCGTGTCTGAGGCTGAGTCTACGTACATGTATTGTCCCTACATATATGTGGCAGGGTTCCAGACTCCACCTGCCCGTGCATAAGACTTCAGGTGTTCACTTCCTGCCTTACTGAGGATTAACACAGAGCCTGGGTAGAAATGACCTGTCCCTCACACACATTAGGGCCTGAAAATAAATGGAATTAAGGAAAAGAATGCCTGACATTAATGAGCCTTCAAGGGTAAGAATCTGAACTCCTTTAACAATGTAGTTACTTTGCCGAACGTGTCAGCACCACTACATATGATTATAGTATTTCTGCAACGGACTGAATGTTTAGGTCTCCCAAAATTCAACGTAAAATCCTAACCTGCAAGGTGTTGGTAGCATAGAAGGTGGGGCCTCTGGGAGGAGATAGGTCATGCGAGCAGAGCCCTCATAAACGGGGTTAGTGGCCATACAAAAGAGTCCCCAGAAAGATCCTTTGTCCCTTCCTGCGTGTGTGGTTATAGCTAACAGCTTCCATCTACGAACTAGGAGGTGGGCCCTCACCAGACTCCGAATCTGCCAATGCCTTGATCTTAGACTCTCAAAGCCTCCAAAACAGTGACAAATAAATTTCTGCTGTTATAAACCACCCAATCTATAATATTTTGTTACAGCAGCCCAAAGAGACAGTTTTTTAAATCTTTTCATCAGTGTTTGAATCATTCTTCCTCTCAAGGAGAATTAGGTCTGATGACCTCGGGAAGTCCCAGCCATGCACCAGATGAATAGGGCGCTCATCCCTACAGTGCACAGTCCCTTTCTGGGGAGGCGTCCCTGATTAGAACCCCTCCCACCTCTTGGCTTTGGAGGATTAGGCAACAAAAACCACACACATACATCCTCATAAAGTCCAAGAACAAGTCAGCTGTCAGCTCTCAGGATGAGATTTTCTTCATCATTTAACTGTCTTCCCTTGAAGAACAAATTATGCTACCCTGAAATGAACACTAATCTTTTCGTCCACAGGAAAAAGGCAACAAACAACCAAATATCCGCTCATCACAATGAGTTTAAGTGAAGCATGGATTTAAACTGCTCTTATGTGTATAACCCGTACTCTTTATTAGAGTTTACTTTGCATAATTACCTCAGGGAACTAGGATAAGCCCAGAGCTGCTTCTGAGTCTTGATTCGTTATGTGTTGCTTTGCCCAAAGAAGTAAACATAAATTGGAGGTTCTGCCAAGCTCCCTGGATTCCGGAATTATCTACTACAGAGAGAGAATCGTAGCATCCTAGAATCCTTTTGGTATTTGCGAATACACTCTGAGCCAAAGGAGAAATCAAGAGACCATTTCTCGGCCTCGGAGAAAAAGAGAGAGTTGCTGAGGTGGCAGTAAGGATGATGACAGTGAGTGTTTATACAGATTGGCTTCCCGAAAGCTAACCTAGAGGACTCTGAATGGCATGCTTAAAAGGGCTGCTGCTTGAAAGAACTGTAATGTAGAAGAGCTGTGGGAGGAAAAAAAGGATTATCTTAGCAGATGTGGCCCAGAACCTGCTACAAACTGTCCCCTGGGGAAGTCACAGGAAATAAAAAAGGGTTTAAAGAGCAGAAAGACTCACTGGGAATAGAGGAAGGACCTGACAGAGTGAGGCAGTTTTAGGAGATGACAAACCCCAGGTATCAGAAGCTGCCCCCAAATAAAGAGAAGCCCCTAAGCAATGGCCACTTGGCCCATCCAGAACCATCTTCTTAGAGAGGCATGAGACAAGGCTTTCAGGGAAGAAAGGCCTGAACTCCTAAAAGCCCCAATCTCACTTTCTACAGAACAGTCACGTCTCAGGCAAACAGGACGTGAGCTTTCCTTGCCTATGTTCACTCAGGGGAAAAGGAGTCTGTTCCTCAGAGAAACAAAATACTGAATATTCATTAAACACCTTGGAGGATTTTGAATTCCAGAAACTGTGGCAGGAGTTCGACCACAGGATTCCTGATGAAGGATGTATCACTAAAACAAGGGCTTCTGTCATCTAAAAGTCTCTCTCACTGATAAAACAGAGCTGTCCTATTGACCCCAGTTTTAATTTTTAGCAGGAAAGTTCAACTGACTCTCGAACACGGGTTTGAACTGCACGGGTCCACTTATATGCAGCTTTTCTTTTTTAAAAAAAAATACATACTGTAAATTTGTTTTACGATTTTTTAAATAACATTTTCTTTTCGCTAGCTTATTTCATTGTAAGCATACAGAATGTAATACACATAACATATGAAATATGTGTTGAGCAATTGTTTGTTATCGGTGAGGCTGATATTGTTTGTTATCGGTGAATAGCAGGCTATGTTAGCAGTTCAAGTTTTGGGGGAGTCAAAAGTTACACGAGACTTTGCGACTGTGCAGGGGTTGGCGCCCCTTACCCACACGTTCAAAGATCAAGTGTGTATAATCAAAACCATTAAACTGTTTGACAGAAACTCAGGGGCCAACAGGGAAGCGTCAGTGATCACATATTTCACATCTGACTTTCCCACGTTCCACCCATCATGCCACCCTGCTTCTCATGTCCTATCTGGTTGTTTTTTTCCATGTAACCTTTTATTAGAGCCCTATTTTCAGATTTTCTGAAATTCTCAGGCTAAAAAGCATGATTCAAACTGTGCCCGCACAGCTTACAGGGACTAGAAGCCAGGTGAATCCCATAACCATAATGGAACATTAGAAACCATGTTCACTAAATCAGACAGAAAAAAAAAAATCAATGAGAAAGTTCGAAGATCTAGATTCTCATAAGAATCTTCTCTCGTTTAACCTTAAGGCTATTTCACATTTGGGTAGAATTGGCTGTCAGGCCTATGATTTGAGGTGATTATTCTGTGTCTCCCTGCTCAAAACCACCTCCTCTTTACTGAAGCAGGGATTAACATTTTGGCATTAGAAAATAGAACCATACCTTTAAAAACTCCTTGGGAGGTACAAAACATTAATCCATCAATTCGCAACAATAACCTTTTGGTGAAATAGTGTCTCAGATCATCCACTGCCATGAAGCAAAACGAGTGGAGATAAAAATGCTGATGCATTTGAGCATGAGGAAAATAGAAGAAAGGGTATATAGAGACATATATTCTTCTTTGTGTGAAGAACTGAATGAGAGAATGAGAGAAAGAGACAGAGAGACAGAGAGTCAAATATAAGGAGAGTAGAGAGACATGTAAGCCATACAGGTGAGAGCTGGAACCTACCTGGACACCGTGAGGATGCTGGGTGCTTAAAAATAAGAGCCAAAGAGGAAGATACATGACCAGAAAAGAGAGATTAGAGAGCAAAGAGCTTCACTAATGTTCATTCTTACCCAGGGCCAGGCTTCTCTAATTCTACTTTCAAAATGTAATACAGTAATCACTAGAATTGAAACCACTGTGAAGTTATTTTAAAAGATACACACACACACACACACACACACACACACACACACACACCTACATTTACATATAAATATATATTTATTTATCTGATTTGCTAGGGCAATACTTCTTTTCTTGTATGTCTTCTTTGTTTGCATATGTGACATTGTAAATGACTTTGGAAATAACCTTCAACTCTATCTATTCAACTATTTTAATTTCCTCAGTGCACCCTTCTGAAACCCTCAAATAATATTCAGATTGATTTTTGGCTGCCCTTATGAAACCTGCTATGGTTTCTACAACTGTGACTCAGCCAGGGAGATGTGGCCAATAGTGTCATCACGCCTTTCTGGGGTTTTTCACATTTGTTAACCTTTCAGGTGCAAGACCCAGGCATTTCTGTGCTCCTGTGTAAACAGCAAACTCGGGGCTTTGCTGTGAATACAGGTTCCTTCTGCCAACTTCTTCATTCATTTTTTAAGTCTCGTTCAAAGACCTTTGTAACCACTTCTCATTTTTTTTCTTTGTATCTTTCTTCTTTTTTTCATCTACCCCTGCAAATGGCTTTAAGGTATTGTGTGATGCCTCACAGCACAAAGCAAGGTTAAATTATACAGTATCTTTAAAGTCATTATGAAGGTTAATAACTTTAGTTGGTGTTTCTTCATGACTCTACACACTCCTCAAAGACATCTTCCCGTGCCCTCCCCCCGCATCACTGCCGTGGTCCATATCCGGGAGCAACAGTTAGAGAGATTCGGTGTTCTTACTGAGAAGCAACGTGTGAGCTCTGGCTGTCTAGTTTGCACTGACCGCAATCAGTAGCACACACTACGCAGCACACCATCCTTTTCACGTGTGCATGTCCTCAAATGAGCCGCCTTGTTATTTTACATTTTTTGAATACCACCATCTATTAGCACATTATCAGTGAATCACTCCATTTAAATGCCTTCCCACCATTCATAACCTTGAGATAAAAGATACTTTCAGATTTTTAAAGACATCATGAAAACAGGTGTTTTGAAACTCCTGTATCTGCTAGACAACTGAAGAAAAATCTTTCCTTTAAAAAAAAGAAAGGGGAAAGAAAAAGCAGTGAAATAATTTTTCTCGAGAACAGCATTCTGCTGCAATTTGCTAAGTGAGAATTTCTAAAAGCCTGCCTTGTAGGAAGGCTTACTTTAGAAAAGCAGATTTTTACTCACTGAACAGGTTCACAAGCCCACAGAGACATAATTACATTTTCCCTCCCCTAACTTATAATTTCTTCAGACTCTCAGGTTGCTACAGCAGAGCAACAGAGACTGTTGCATTCAAAAACGGGATGCCATTTGAGGTCTTCTGATTTGCTTTTCACTTCCAACAGAAGCCCAGTTTAAGCCAGTGAAGCTGATGCCAGCACTATTTGGGTAAAAATCTGGACTCTAATTCTTACTTGATTCAGCACTTAAACGCCTTTATATTCATTCAAAAGAAAACTGCTTAAAATTTCTGCTACGGACTTGGTATAGTTTGATTAAAGGCCTCACAGAAAATGTAGGTTAATAACAGATATGAGACCCTTTTAGAACTGGGCATGAATGTGTCTCACGTAAAGAAAGGTCGCACTGCTCTGTATGGTCCCATGCACCAGTTCACCGAAGGGGTCCTCCTACGTTCTAGAACGAAACAACTGTTCGTTAACCCCATTCCCCCAGGCAAGGACAAAAACACTAATGTAGGTTGGATGACGGGATGCAGGCAACTGTATACTAGCAGAGCTTGACAGAACGAGGAGGAGTTGATCAAATTTCACTTTTTGTAAGAGGAATCTCAAGCTGGAAGAATCATTTATTTTTCTAGTTACAAAAGCTTATCAAGTTCCAATATCTTCAGTAAATGAAAAAGAAAATACGATTGCTACAGTAAGGGTTTAGCCAATTGTGCCTTTTGAAAATATGACGGGGCAGCTACGTTCTACATGGAATATTCAAAGAGATCAAGTACCTGGCAATGAACAGATTGAAAAGAATGTTCTTTTGTAACCATAGGTAGTCCCTGATTCCATAGCAAGGTTGTACTGGCAGTCAAAATTTCCCAAACCATGGCATTTGGAAGCTGTTAAGAAATCTCCATAACATCTCCTAAATTACTTCAGGTCAGTGAGTATAAAACTCCTAGATTTAAGAAAAAAAAAAAAAAAGGCCAGGTGTGCTTAATGAACTACCTGTGTTATGAACACCATTCTAATAGATCAAGTAAAGAAATCTTCCACCTTGATTAATTGATGGAACTCTTCAGGACCCAGTGACATTTTGCAGGGGGCCATCGAGCCTTACACCACAAGCAATGGACACTCCTCCTTCACGCCTCGCTTCGGGCTGCAGCGAATTCATGTAACTCATGCTTCACTCACACAAAAATGAAATTTATGAAAAGTTCAATCTGCCACTTCCGTAGGAATGCCTCCTGCTAAACGTTCATTGAGGGCTGGTCGATAGGAAACGATTGTGAGGGAAAAAGAGGTATGTCATATTGAAACTGCACACACCTGAAGCAGTGTGTCTGTAGATATAGCATGCTGTCCTTTTATAATTTACCAAATGATAAAAATTAAATATTTATTTCAATAAATGAGGTAACAAAATAAGAAGATAACTGCTTAGTGCAAGATAAAAATTATGTATTATTTCACAGAAAAGAAGGAAAAGGGTATGAATGTTATTCTTAAACTATCGCCTAGGTAATAAATACAATGAAAGCATTCCACCTTCTAGCAACCAAGAGGAGTAGCCAGCAACATAATAAAAACTTGTAAAAATATCCCAATGTCACTACTACAGAGTGTAAAAACAACTGTTTTCTCTGTGTTGTTCTCAATCACAGCTGCACACAGATGTGAAACTGCCACCAAGAGCATGGGCTGGGAAAAAAACAACAAGGCAAACCATCTTTTTAAATGTTTTAGAACATAACATGCCTCTATATAAGAAAAAAAAAGAACAGCCTTTTTTTGTTCGGCAGGAAGGGATCAATCTTTTTCCACTATAAGAGATACCTACTCATAACAGAAATTTTGCAAATTCAGAGAAATAGAAGAAAAATTCTCTCTCACAAATCAATTATTTTGGCATATAATTTTCCTGTAGTTCCTTTTTTTTTTTTTTTTTGGATAGTACCTAGGTTTTTTATATCATTCTGATCACACAGAGACCAATCAACATTAAGGGATGTCCAAAAGTGGTTGGTAATCACCAAAAATTGTTGAAGCTGAGGGACAAAAGATTTAAGTTTAAAACATAATATTTATATCAGAGCTACAGCAGGTACTAAATATGATACTTCCATAGGCAGGTGCTATATACTCATAGTAAGTGACACGCATTAGGGGAAAATTACGTGCCTCTAAGAGCTCTGAAGACGATTCCAGGTAGGCATTCCGAACATATTTTGAACCACATACTTTTCACTGGAACACACCACATGCCTTGCCCATGAGGTGCGGAGCCCTCCAGGTGGTTCTGCCACCCAGGGAAACCAGCCAGACCCTGAGTAGCAGGTCACCTACACTGGGTCTCCTCCGTTAACAGCAGGGGTGCTGATTCGTCCTCACCGGAATTTAGACCTATCTATTCAGTATACAGCTGTGCCTTCCTCGCCACACTGCTCCTGCCAGCACCAACAAATGCACCGAGGGATGTCTCATTCCCCTCGTTATTATCCCACACACAATCACTTCTAAGAAGGGAATATCATTCCTCAGCAAAAGGAGGAAGAAAATTAGCTCACTCCCACAGCTTCACTGGTTTAACCCCGAGCACCCAACAGCTGGTCTGATAGAACAGTGGACGAGCCCACTGAAGACCCGGCTACACGGCCAGCTACCTTACCTTGTAGGTGACAGTCTCTTACAGATTCGGTTCTTCAGGAAACTGACTGACAAAGTGATCAGCATGTGGGGAGCCTTGGACTCAATGCCTGTGGAAGAGATGAAAAGGAGCTGGATTAACAGAGACAGAAGATGAGCTACAATGCAGGCCCAACAGAAGCCTCAGCCAGCCCTGCAGAGACCGCTTAAGATGAGACTGTCCAGAGCTGAAGAAAGAGGAGTAGGCCTTCAGAGCCCCGTTCAGTAGGTCCTGGGAAGAGCATGTGACCTTGGGAGAGGTAGCCCGAATCAGCTGAGGCAGTTCTGAAAGGGTCTCTGCCAAGGACACTCGCTGGCTGGGGGAAAGAGTGTTTTATTCCCCAAGGGAGGGAGAGGTGGGCTGCATACTGCATCAAAGTGTCTCCCATCAGTACTGTCCTAAAAATGCAGTAGCAAAAAACACATGGTCTTCTGGGAATTGGACGGTGGAAGCAGAAATGATTCCCTTCACCATGATCCCCATTAATGTGCTTTGCAATGTGTTTGCTTCTCACACCCCAACACCTTTATGCTCTGCTGTTTCGTTGTCCTGGTTCCCAAGAAAGGACCGGAAACAGAACAAGACTTCCTTGTAACTGGAGGCTGAAGCTGCTACCCAGCCACATCTGATTCTTCACGCCACTGAATAGACAAAGAATGAAGTTCCTGTATTTCTAGGGTAATTGGTCCTAATTATAGAGGGGAAATAGTATAGCTTCGATACGATGAAGAGAGGGGAACGCATATATAAAATCCAGAAAATAAAAGTCTAATGAATAAAAGTTAGGGGCCACTCCAGTAACCCAAATGCAGGAAGGACTACTAATGGCACCAACACTTCAGGAATTAAGGTTCTGAGTCACTCAACCAGATAAAGAAATCTATACCAGCTGATGAACTGGTATAAGAAAGAAAATGTGAAATAGATATTCAAAGAAAAAAATTCATAAATACCCAGTATAGCAACATGACCAGCCCTAGACACATGGATGAAAGCGGTTATACATATTTTCTTCCTTGCTTTCTGAATATATCTGTATTTATAAACTATTTTCCTCTTTATGTATCTATTATCATGTGTGTTCATAGTGGTTAGCTTTATAATTCAATCTTTAAGATATAAAACATAACTAATGTAGAACAATAAACATCATCCAGAGAAGCATACAGCTAGAACATAGCCCTGCTACATATAAAATGCCTAGAAGAGCAATCTTATTTATCAAAAGGCCATCCTATTGAGCATAATTCTCACAGAAGTGTTAAAATGTACATTTCCTATATATATCAGGAATCAAGCCCATATTGAGCTAATAGAACTTAAAAGATTGCCAATTTCTGTCTTCAGAGACCAAGACACAGGAAACCGACACTATAAATTCTCTTCACTGTCCTTCTCACTTGAAATATTCATTCCCATTAGCATGAAGAGAGACAAGAGTGCTCCCAAAACACCCACTTTGCTTGGCTCCAATCATGCTGTACATCTCTCTTTCCTTATTCATCCAAATTCTCCTCTGCTGGCTCATCTTCCTCTACCTAGTTCTCAGTGGTACCTTGGAACTCAGCCTTCTTATATTTTTTTTCAGTCTGTACTCTCTTAAGTGATAATTTCATTAATGCACATGGATTCAATAGGCAATTAATGCAGATGTTTCACAAATTCATACTCCAATCCAGGCCAAGCTCTTCTTCCAAACTCTAGACCTACATATCCAATGTGCTACTCAACATCTTCACTTGAAAATCTCCACGGCATCTCAGACACATGTTTAAGATCAAATTGATTCTCTTTTCCCCAAAAAGTAGTGCTCAACTCAGTGAATGGCATCACTATCACTGTTTCCCTAGGCAGAAACCCAGAAGTAGTCTTCATCGCGTTCTCATGACCCTGTATCTACAACGTAGCTTGTCCAGTTGATTCCAGCTGTTAAGGTCCTTCTCCTATCCCAAGTCCACTGCCACCATCCTATTCTAAGTGACAGGGATACAGCACAGTGCTCTCAAAAATAAGTCCCTGGACTAGCACGGCAGCCTCCAACTGGACTCTTCCTCTTCATAATCTGTACTTCTCAGCTATGAAAATCTGATTTTATGACTTAAGAGTCTTCTGTGAGTTCCAATGTTAGTAGATTTTAAGCTCAAATCTTTACCATGAACTAGGAGACGTTGCCAGGTTTGCGCCCTGCCTGTCATGCTCTTCCCTTCCCAGGACCACAGGCACAATGGCCTTCTTTCAAATCCTGAAGCATCAACCCTCTTCTCTACCACAGGACCTCTGCACACAGTGCTCCCCTGTCTGGAACGAGCCTGCGAACAAGCACACACAGACACAGACACAGACACACACACACACACACACACACACACACGCATCATATGCGCATCCTCATGTATTTAACTCCTACTCGGGCTAATCTAAGTCATGATTAGCTTTTCCTCAAAGGAGCCTTCCTCAGTGCCCTAGTCAAGACTGAAAATCTTTACTATACACACTCGCATCTCATATTCATTTCCTTCATAGGTTTTAATTAAACAATCGTTTATGTGATTATCTTGTTTAACTCCATCTCTCCCATTGGACTGTAAGCTCCACAAGAGCAGAAATGTGGCAATTTTGCTCATTTTATCCTCAGCATCTAGCACCGTGCCTTAACCAGAGGAAGCACACTCTAAAGGTTTGCTGAACAAAAAAAAATGACTAAGAAGGGTTTATAGACACTTATTCCTGAGAGATTTCTTAACAAGAAAATGAAATGATTTAAAATTTATAAAGCATTTTCACATGCATAATCTCATTTCATCTGCATGACAGCCTTACAGTGCTTTGCCACTTGACACATCTCTGCTCTTTGCACTAAGAGAGGCTCATTCCAGTCTCTCTCGTCCAAGTACAGGCATTTCTGCTCTATGGCCAAATATGCCTTCCTGAAAAAAACCTCATGCATTTATGGGGAAAACAGGGTTGTGGCAGACCAGTCAAAACCTATAGGATGCTGCAACCAGAAGACACACAAAAACAATCACAATCCTGATAAACCACTAGCACAGGTAAGCCTTGGTTGGCATTTGCACCTAAAATCATCCTCAGTCCATCATGTACAATCTTATACCCTTGGGCCTGTGCTTTCCACTTTGACATGTACACTCTTGCAGAATTCATTCTAATAGTCGTCGATTATGTGAAAATTAAAAATTCAATCCAGGGATATTGTTCTCTATTAATTTTTTTTAACATGGGAGCAATGTGTTCCCAGGTGCTGCTTCTGAGTTTGTAGCTTCCCCAGGTAGCTTCACATGGTAGAAATCATCGTACTTCTTGAAGCCATTATGCCAGAAGATACTTTCTTGCAGAAAAGGAAGTCACTTCTGTAGATTTTTCAGCGTTTTTTTAAAGTCTTTCCAATTGTTAAGGCTTTCTCAATTGTGAAAAAGCTGACATCTGAAAGCTATAAAATATTAACATGCTGGGACACAAGACAGCATGCCTCCATGTTATACCGACATCACAAACTGCATATGAGCTAATACATATTAAAGAAACACAGCATTTCAGCAAAATGAATTGTGTAGTGTTCATTTCATTTGCTACATTTGATTTGAATTGAATTGTCAAGCTTATTTCATTATGGAAGTTTTATTTCATTGTTGCTAGTGTCTCTCTCCAACTTAACGACTATTTGCACAAAGCGATGTATACACTCACAACTATAAACTTACCTTGCTTATCAAGATGTTTTATAAATGACAGTCAAGTAAAAAGTATCAAAAGAGAAGATATCATTAAGTTGTTTTTTTTCCTTTTAAAAGTTCAATGTTTTCTGAAGGCTACAAACACTACTCAATAAACATAAAACAAACACTATTTAGATAAGATTATCTGTATTCCAAAATACAAGACCCCATTTTGATCTTCATGTAATTTATAAGCCCAGCATCTTCAAAGTAATATCATATGTTTAAAACTGAGTCGAACTGACGTGTTTTACAATTTGGAGCTGCCACGTGGTTGGCAAATAAAAATCACGCCGACTGAAACATACCCCTATGACTGCAATGCTGTACACCCTGGAGGTCAAAATCCTTCTACAAGACTTTGCCACAGCTCAGACATTTTACCTGACATGCCTCATCCTTGAGGAAATTGGAGGGCCTTCTGCTCTGCTTATTCTGTTGACATTTTGTGAGATAGTCTAAAATAGAAACCCAATTTTTAAGGTCTTCAAAAAACAAAACTTTATTTTCTCAAATTTCTTCTTTAAATAAGACCAAGTGCAATAAATTCTATAATGAAACAAATTTATTTCACTTTTTTTTAGGCACAATATATACAAAACAAATTTGCTTAATATTGCATCTATACATGACAATTTGGAAGAAGATAGCAAATTAAAAACATCTACTCTTCCCTATTCAACCACCAACATAGAAAAATCTAGAATAAATTACAATAGTTACCATCTAATAAGCCTCAAAAACAATGACAATGTGAATAAAAACAATACAAATACAAATCCCACAGTCTTGGTTGCTCTGAAAAACACTGTGAAGAGCAGCAATTAGAATGGGGGAAAAAAAAAACAACCCTGAGTGGTACATGCCATCATCCACTTCCTGTGGAAGGAGACATAGTCTAAAGCATGGACCCACATGAAGGCAGGTGCTGGTCAGGTAGCAACGGCCTGAGAAAAAACAAGGACAGAAGATTAATAAGAAGTATACCCGGGGAAGTGGGATGTAAGCGGACTCCACAGAAGGGACACAAAGTATTGTGTTTGTATGTACATAAACACTCACCAGAGGTCACTATGAATCAGGTGGACAGGCTAAGCCATCGTGTGGCTGTCAGTTATCACATTTTCCCTGCTACTCCAGTCTTTAATCAGTGGGGTCATGGAAAAGGGGCCATGGTGGTATGAGTGGTGACAATGGATGGGCTCAACGACATGGTTTCCTTGCCCACGCTGTTCATCTGGTGCTATAACACCCTCATCCGCCAACCATAGTGAGCAAAGATGCTTCTACAACCACCATCCAGCCACTCACCGGCAAGATGACTGCGTTAAACTCCTCTCGTTACAGACAGCACTTGCTCCGTGCTGTGACAAGGACTTCTGTCCACTTACAGGCTTAGGAAATACTTTTACCGCTATTCCATTATTGCTATTCCATTACTGATGTTACTTCAAGCAGCTCTGATCAAGGACTGCATTTTATGACCAAAAAAATAAAAAAATAAAAATAATGAGGTAATCATCTGACACTTGTGGTATTTCTTGTTATTTTCATGTGTCATCATGCAGTAGCAGGTGACCTCACAGAACAACATACTGGCTCCTTGAAGACTTGGTTTTAACATCAACGTGGAGGAAAGACCTTGCAACATTGGGGTGTTCTCCTAGTGAATACGATACATGCTCTAAATGGGCAATCATAATACAGTGCCATTTCTTTTAGAGACAGAATGCATGTGTCTGTCTGGTGGGGACAGCACTCCTTATCACTACATACGACTGCAAAACAAAAGTTTCGCTTCACAACACAACTTTAGGTCTTATTGGTTTAGCTGTCTTAACACCCGAGGTCAGAATGCTTCCAGAGGGTGTCAAATTATCGGTTCCACTGAACTTAAGTTGAGACAGTTACATGGCCCTTATAAGCATCTTAAGCAGTTTAAATCATGAAACGAGCAGGAAACGAGAGAGGGTTCTTATGGCATTTGAAGTACGCGCTCTGGATTATCAAGGAGAAACATTTTATGCCATACAAAGAAAGTGGAGACGTGCGTCTTCTTCCTGGGAATGAAGCAGTAAAAGTTTGCAAAGACTGGAAGAACCCAGGACAAGCGGGAAAACCAAGGTCCCTGCTGTCTCGGGGTTGAGGACCAGCCTCATCCCAAATAACCCAGATTTCTAAAACACAAAAAAAATAATTAAATAATAATAAAAACAAAAAGCTAACGTAGGTGCTGGCTCTGGAAAAAGGAAACATGAAACAGCACAGAGAGGATGCGAACACCAGTTACAGCCTCGTGACCAGCCGCTGAAAGACCTGAGCTACGCACTTTCCTTCCGCTCTCTTAATACAGAGAATGTCTGTATTATATTTATTAGCAACTTTCTCTCTGGCTTCTCTCTTTTTCTCTTAGCAATTTATATAAATCTGTTGTTGATAGTTAACTTACGATTTAATTCTCTAGTTAAATATGTCAAGGCAGGACTGTGACTATCCTACGAGAAAAATAAATGTCACTCAGAGTTTAGTGCCTAATGGGGCTTCAGGTCTTTCCTTTTGGGAAAAGGACTTTACATATAAGGACAGTCATCCTGCATTCAACAAGAGCGCGTTGTTACTCTTTCAAAGGTTTTTTAGGTTTTTTAAGGTTTTTTTAAGTTTGAAGACGGAGACCTCTTTAGCTTATACATCACTGTATCCACAGTACACCCAGCCTAGTGCCTGGCCCATAGCAGGCAGGCAAAAATCACTGAAGAACCATCATTATAGATCCGTGATCACGGGTTGAGGCAAAGAAATTTTCAATGAAATTAGGAATCCAGTTCCATTCTAAGCAATTACTGGCTTCTGCCACAAAACTACAGTCTCACGAGCATACTTTTTACCACCAGTTCCATTTATCCCTACTAAATAGTAGCAATTATTGAAACTATTAGGCTTTTACTTAATCAATAACTTCTGCTGTACGACAGACTGATATTTGTAATATTCAACCAATATTACAGCAGGCCACCTTATTAATTCACCTGATTAGAGAAACTATATTAGTCCTAATATTAATTAGTCCTTTGATAGTTTCAATTACATTTATTATTTTAATACAATTCTAGAATTTGCCTTCATTCAAGCGTTTGTATTTACACTACTAGCTAGTCAATATCCCTCACCTACCCCACCAAACACGTGTATCACACAGTGAATCTTAACCTTCGACAGGAGCATTAAACACACCTTTAATAACTTCAGGATTCATTATATGTTTTCACTAAATTTAACAACTTCTCTGATTCTAGGCTTGTTAAAAAATATTTTAACAATGAATCAACATAACCAGACACTATGGGAGAAGGTATCTTTCAAGGTCATCATAAAGAGGGATAAGCTAAAAAGTTAAGGTAACATTATAGATGAAAACCACAAATCTGATGCAGAGCAGTGGCGGTGGGCTCATGAGAAAGGAAACAAAACGTATGTATGAGTCGGAGCTGCTGGGCTGAGTGACCACGTGGATACGGGGAGAGAAAAGAAAGGGGTCTAGAACAACTCCCAGCTTTTGGGTTTGTGTGATGTGAACTGTGGTGCCACCGAATGAGTGTAGGAGAAGGAGGTCGGTTCTGGAATACTGTGCTTGAGGCATCCACACGTTCACAAGCTGTTTACATTGTACAGAGCTCTCTGGGCTGGAACTGATTTGAGAGTCATCGGTGTCTAGGCAGAGGTTATAATACTTCTCCCAATAAATAAAAGTTAGTGCCTGCTTTTCCCTTCTTCAATCTCTTTTTTTCTGTAAAGACACACAAGCTATACAGATCTAATTAATCAAAAAACCAATGGGAGCAAACAGGGCAGGCCACACAGAGGGCCGGCAGAGCTGGGCACCAGTCACTGCTCTGGCCGTGAACACAGACAGGTTAATGGTGGTCTCTCCACCTTCAGAGCATAAGCAGTTTCTGAAGATACACATGGGAGTGGCGAGTGTGGGCCCAGTGTCCCCATCATGCCAGCACTGAGCACCCTCTCCCTACTGTTACATCTGGTGCCTAAATCTGGGACCTGAGTCCAGCTCTTGCTCCTGCCTCTGCTAGATTCGCCTTCCTCTACCGTTCTGTTCCATACGGGGCCAGGCCACCCACACCCCCTCAAGGTCACAGCTTGCTCCACTGCCTGGCTCTTCCTCACACCCACTCACACTTTCCCTGGTCGTCCTCCTTTCCCATGTTGTGCCCAAAGGACCTTGGGCAATCGCCCTCCAATGGCTCACCAAGACCACGTGGAGAGACGAGGGCTGAGAGTATAAAACATTATGTGTGTGTATGGGGTGGGGAGAACTAAATGCAATCAATCGAATAAGAAAGCGTTATTGATAATCAAAGCAAGAGTAGTCTTGGTCTCTGAAGGGGAGAAAAGTCAGTGGATTGAGGAGTACGAGGAACTAAGAGGTAGAAAGTCATTCCTCTAGAAGCACGGATGTTAGTTGTAAAAGCTGGAAGACAAGCTGCACAGCATGTACTACTGAAGTTCGTGAACTTTCCTCAGGAAAGAGAGTTCCTCAGATTCTGTTTAGCTTTCTACCTCCAATATGCTGGGTTATCATGTCTCTCCTTCTATGTGAAATTATAAAGAACAAATTAGAGGGAAGAACACACTAAGAATAGTAAATCACTATCTGACAAAAGATAAAAACTAGGAGAAAAAAAGGAACGGCAGACCTCAAGCGGAACAATCTGGCCTCATCTAGCACGAGGTAAACCACTTTAAACAACGTGCCCGAAGAAAAACGGAATTTCAGCATAATGCAATAAATGAACATCTCAGGATAACTTTTAGTTACCACGAAAATGCTAAATTCAATGGATTTGATGTTAAAAGACTAAAAACTGAAAAAAAAAAATTACCTAAACTTTTTTAGAAGTTTGAGTCCTTGAAAGGTTAGTCTTCAATTACCTAGAAAATGCCCACACACAAAACGTGTCATTACCCAATGACGCTGAGAAAATGAGACTCTACTCAACACAGCACAGAAATGGCAGCCAGTGATCAAACTCAGAGATGAAGACCAAATCAGCATAATTTTGGAAAAACTCATATAATACTTTCTGCTTCTTATTTTATTCTTGCTAAATTTTCAGCTAAACTTTTTTCTGCCTATGTTGATTTTATTTTCCAGACAACTTCTATTTCTCATTGCTACTATGAAAAGTATGTCCTATAGAATTTTTAGAACAATATTCTGCTATGAATATTATTAGCTCTGATGTCCAAGCACCAAGTCCATAAATACGGGGTTCGTAAGTACTAATAAAGAGGAGCCCTCTGTACCCACAGTTCTGAATGCCCACCCTTGACACGGACAATCTGCTTCCATCCACTGAGCCCACCTCAGGCCCTAGCCCCTCGCTCCAGGCTAACTGCTATAACGACGCTCCTCAAATAAGTCCCGCTTGTTAAAATTAAATCAGTGGGAATTAACATATTAGCATTTATTTGAAGCTACAGTGCTTAAGTTACTTCTTGCTACAGCACTAAAAGATTTAAAAAGAAAGTTTGCAGTTAAGGAAAAGAAAAACTTTTATGATGAAATCTGAAAGTCTTCTGCTTTATTATTTATGTGGCAAAGGGAAAAGTAAATTGATTATTGATTTTCTTTTGGTCTCTGCTATACAGAAAGGATTTATCTATCTCATATTTAAAATGCACCCAGACAGGAGAAGACAAGGGATGCAGGAATCACTATCGCCCTTGTCACAGTCACAGTTTCTAACTGAAGAAATCTATAATGTGATATCTAAAGTTTTTGATTAACCGTGAAATTGCTAAACAGCCTGCTATCCCTTTTTAAATACATTCAGCCCCCACTCTAAGTTGAACAATTACAAATGGCTGGGAATTGCAACTAACAGAACATTCTAAATGAGTTTCCACAGTTCTGGGTGCAGAGCATGGGAGTCAGAGCAAAGGGAAAACTGAAGACAGTTCCACATGGTACACACCTGAGGAAGGGATACTGAGCAGGAGAGGAGAAGGTGAGAGACAAACCCAGGAGACACAGTGCACCAGGGAAATGAAACCCACCTTCCCTTCAGAGCCATAAACCATTCCATTTGTATTTCAACTAATCCGATAAAAGGCCTTGCTACTCTGGGCATGTCGGCTTCATCTCTGCCTTCACCAGATTCTAATCATTTTTGTCCCTACATAAAGCTGTCTAATAAAAAAGCATTACTGCGAACTTCCTTTAACATTCTGGACTTTTCAAGGTTGCCCAGCCACAGTTATGTTCTCAGCTGCCATCTCTCCAGTGAGTTAGTGTTTCTTCCCCTTCTCCCTCCTTCTGTTTTTGCCCACCCCCTGCAGAGTCGTCCAGGGTCTCAATATTCTCTACAATAACGCTGCTCTCCTCAGGTGCAAAGAAATGGAGTTCTACTTGAAAAAGCAGCCCAGCTAGGTGTTAGGTATTGGTGAATCGATGAAATCACGGGTGTTTATCCGTAATTATTTAACCCAGAGAAGCAACCATAAATGTACAAATTTGATGTTGGATAACATACTAAGTGGTTGGAAGGAAGGCTTTTATATGGGATAACCTCTTTTTGTCTGACAATTGCCAGAAAGTGTACAACAGTGGAAAAGGCAGGTGTCCTAATCATCATATTACATTAAGTAAACAAAACGGAGCAGAGCGACTGTCTAGGAGTGAGCCATCCAAAGAGAGGATCTGTTTCAGTGGGGCAGAGTAAACCGCTCAGAATCACCTCGACAACAAGGCATATGGCATTCATTACCTCTGTGACTCTAAGCAGGTTATCACACCACTTGAGACTGTTTTCTCATCTGTAAATGTAAGACTGTTGGGAGGAATGAACATAATGCTCTAAGAACACAAAGCTCTTAAACCAGTGCCTGACACACAACAGGTGTTCAATAAGTGTAACCCTCCACCACCACCATCACGAGGCTAGGTAGAGTCAGCTGCCAAAGCCAAATAATAGGCTCACCCTGATGGACAGAGTTTGCCCTGCTTCTCCTCCTGGAATAACCCTAATGCCACTCATTTTTCATTAATTTTTTATCTGGGTAGTCCTGAATCTGAATATAGGATATATTTTTCCCAGATATTCAGCTTCTCCTAGGCTGATAACTTGATTAAGATTGCTAAATTTCTCATATCCCTCTTTAGAGTCTCATCCTCAGATTTCCATCTTTTGAAAATCTCATATGTAAAGGTCCTACATAAATCCTTTGAAATTCATTACCTTTAATCCTTTCAAAAAACTGCATATTAGATATTATTATCTCCAGTTGGTAGTTGGAGAAACCTAGCCCAAATTCTGCCTGAATGATGACACTGAACTCTGGCCTGGTATTTCCAAATTCTGTTTTGTCTTGTTTTTTTTCAGGTCATGGTGTCTCTGGCTCTTCTCTGCTTGTCATTCAACTTTTTTTTTCCTGAGACAATGAGAAATAAGATTTGGAAAATATAAAAAGTAAAAAGAAAACAAGAGTCACCCCCATTCTTATCATACAAAATTGGCATTTTGATCTATATGCTTCTGGTATTATCTCCATGTATAAATTGTCTTAAAACAGAAGTTACCATATGTAAAAATTCTCCATAAAAAAACTTTGCAGATCATAAATAAAACTAAGTCTCATTTTTAGTACAGAAATAAAACTAAGGTCCCCTTTGACCATCACTCCAATACTGTTCCCCACTTCAATTTCCAAGACACTATGAGTTTGATATACACCCTTCCAGTCCATTGTTATACATTTACATATTTACATATAATAGTATATTTTGTGGATGACTTTGAAAATATATATATCATAGTGAATATTAATTTACAGCTTGCTTCTTCATTGAATGATTCTCCTTAAAGCACTTCCACTCTTTGCTAGATTTACTTCAAGATACTGTATAGGTTTTGTTGTAATTCTGAATAGAATTCTTTTTCCAATTCTATTTTCTAATGGCTTATTGCCAAGATATAGGGAAGCAACTGATTTTTGATATGCTGATCTTATATCCAACAACCTAGCTATACTCTTATTACTCTGAAGAAGGCATATCTTTTCTAAGGCCTTGTTACCTCCAGAGAAACAGATGTCATTTGTAGTCCTGAAAACTGGACGATTTAAGTAAGGTTCTGGAAATAACAAACTTCCACTACAATGAAACTGTGATGCCCCATGAGGTTCTTGATAATGGGAACTGGCCTGTCGCGCTTTGCTGACTTATAGCTCTGTCAGACATCACACACACTTGGTAACTGCCTCTCCTCGTGTGTGCCTACAAGATGATTGCACTGACTTTCTTTCTGTGACTTTGTAATGTCACAGCACAAAGTTATAGTCACTCTTCCAAGGCCCAAAGTCATGTTTAATTCTCCTTCGGTTGACTAGAGTGATGCAGATGATGGTAAGCTTCTAAGGACTAACCTGCAGAAGATTTGAGGGGACAGAAGTGTTTCAAGTAAATACTGAATTTTAATGCAGTAATCTCTATAGTAAGCCATTAGGGGAAGAGAGGAAACTAAATAACTGTTGCTGAAGAGAAAGTTACACCTTATAGATCATGACATCAATTAAAGCTCTAAAGTGAGATCATTTTTAATCTATGCAGATTTTCATGCTAGTCCTAATTTTCATTTGCATTATTCCAAAAGGCCAATGGACTTTGGCTGTATCTATTTATGCAAGATTGCTCCATAGTACAATTCATCTGCCCATTTCAGTGGAATTAACAGTTAACTAGCCTGGATTATGAAATGGATTCATCAGCAGTGACCATGATCAACCATAAAACATCTAAAGTTAATAAATGGCCATTTTTATTCCATCTTTACTATATAGATGGAATAAAGTATTATCTATCTATATAGACAAAACTTCTACAAAAATCTTGCCTGCCTGTTTTCCTTTCTCCCTCCCTCCTTTTCACCCTTTCTTTCCTTTTCTTTCCAGAAGCATTTCACTCAAATGAAAGGAAAATTATCAACACAAAATTAATCTTTCAAAGCGATAAAATCTTCTTGAAGGACTTTAAATGGTGACTGTGGGCCTCCCATCTCTGTCACCTCTCAGTCAGATTTAGTGTTTGCAAAAAACTCTATTGGAACAAACAATTATTTGCTATAAATACCTTAAGGAAAAGTGATTCATTTCAAAGTGCAATGGATCTGAGCTCTCTCCAAATTCTCAAAGGCACCAGAAGCGTGAGGATGTCACAGTTGTCTAGCTTTATGTTACAGTGCCTGTTTTTGTGCAAGTAGGTATATACTGAGCTTAAACTAAGCATTCTCCAAAGTACAACATAATTTTTTTATTCAGAATAATCATTAGAGGAAAAAAATACAGATTTTACACAGACCATCGGCCTTAAAGCAGCTAGTTTCCCTTTTCTTCCCCATGTGAGAAATGCCAAACTAGCCACTCCTACTGAAATGGAGGAAATTCATGCGATCTCTCAGGGTAGTCATCTAAGAGTTTGGAAATTTCTAAATAGTTCTAAATTAACTTATTAAGTCTCGAAACTGAAAGTTTTTATTTTGCTCTTACTAAAAAATTAAAAAAAAAAAAGCCAAAGGTGAAAATAGATGATTAAGGCAGAAATTAAGGAAGCAGGTGCCCCTGTGGGGTAAAGTATGCTTTTTCTGGGTTGTAACCTGGCTCAGAGGACCACAGTGATTCATACTATGTGATGAACACCTACCCTTCCATTACAAAGCGTAGATAAATCACAACCAAAGGAAATCTAACATGCTTTGAATTATACAGATGGGTCACTTCCTAGGACTGATGCCCCATCATACTGTTCTTTATATTCAGACAAACAATGAACTATCATTAATAAAAAGAACAGTTTCCATGTATCATGGTTGCAAGCGGTACAAATAAAAATATCCATGGTTGCAGTAGAGTCTCAGTACCATTTTTAGGGAGATAAGTGTTATTTAATAGCATTTTTCTCTTATTAAGAAACCCAAGATGTTCCAACAAACTTAGTCACTATACGAACAGATATTTCCTTCCATTATGTTTTCACTTCTAATAGTTAGAAATCTATTTAGTCATGCATATATCTTTTCAAAAACATATGACAACATGGAAACAAAATTCATTAACAGGAAGGCTATTGAAACATCCTATGACTAAAACAGAATAATTTAAATGCCTTGACAAAAAAAATCTTGGTGGAATGCAATGGGTTTAATAGAAATGTGTTCTTAACATGGAAAAAAAAAGAATTCTTATGCATACATTATAATAATTCAAAAAAGATTTACTCATTGGAATAAGAGATAGCTCAAACATGCAATTTCCTTTTTTCCATGAGTGGAGGTTTTTAAAGTGCTTGAATCATTAGCCCAACACTTATACTATTTTTTTTATGTTTAACCTAATAAATGTAACAAGAGTGAAGAGAACGAGGACAGAGAAGAGCATGATAATAAGAATTGAGCGCTTTGGCAAGAAGAGCCTTATCCAGAAGGAACATTATGTCAGGGTCTGTTCTGCCCTGTATGCAAGAAAAGAATTGGAACATACTTGCCATGCCCCTTAGGAGGTGACTAAGATAGTGACAGCTCAATGGATGGGGTACACCTCCTAACAACAGCTTCTGATGGCACAAAATCCAGTGGCTGCAAGCTGCCAGGGACCTTGAGGTAGAAATTACGCAGCAGCATCATTTCTATGTAATGACCTTCAGCTCACTGCCAGCCAGCTGCTAATTTCCCTGTGAGCCTAGAGGAGGATGTTAGGTTTCCCACAAAACAGGCAGTTCTCAGAGCGTAAATGGATTAGAGAGTGAACCCCCCTCTCTCAACTTCCTTCTGAGAACCTTAGGAGGTCCAAATCAGAAACAAACATTTTTTTTTTTTTAATGGAGATGAAGGTAGAGAGTCTGTGTGGTTTGAATAGCACCTGGCCGTGGTCTCCCAGGCCACACAAGCAGCTGAGGTGTTGGGTGGTCACAGCAAAGGTTTCCTTCAGATGGAGCAGCTGCTCAGTTCTGAGGCACTGAGATGCCTGAGATGCTACAGAACTTGGCTCGGCCCATCTGATGATGGATTTAAAAAATCTTGTGGAGAACTTTTACATCACTGGAATAAGAGAAGTTTCCGAGACCGACTACGTGGCTTTCTGGGACTCTTCAAATGTGGTTCTCACGATCCCATTTGCCAATGTCTGAACCAATCTGCATATATGCTATGTATTCAGAATGGCAAATAATTATGCACTAAATCTCCACAGGCCAAGGTGAATACAATTACTAAAAGGAAAAAAAAAAATCTTATAGAGCCAAACATTTGTCAAAATACAGTATGTTTTAAGTTATTTCTGTCTTAACATTCTGCCAGAATTCTCTTCCTTATAAGACGTCAGTATACAACAGGCAAAAATAAAATCTTTGCCCTGATAAAATCAGGGCAAAGAGAGCAAGGAAGTTTTCCCAGGCTGGTTTGAAGACATAGTTCGATGCAGCAAATGACTATTAAGTCAGTAGTTTCTTAGTCCTTTTAGAAGTTGTTGCTTTTTTGTTTTGCTTTACCTGACTGTGAGTGGAGAGAGAGATGATGTAAGCACTTTATAGAAAGGGGGAGAAACATGTCATCATTGTGTCAGAATTAGTCAGCTCAGAAGGATGCATTATTTTTAATGTGTATTCATCACACACTCTATAATGGCTAGAATGCCATGACTAGAGAATGCAAAATATTGTTAATATGCACTGGAGCTCTGCCTTGCCAACTGCATTAATTGTAATTAACTGACAGATTGACAGCTACATATTGATGGACTATGTGGTGAATGTTCCTTTAATATTACTATGTATAGTGTGTGTGCATATTCACATTTCAGACTGATCACATCTAGTCTTGTATAGTTTCTTGTATCCATAAATACAATCAGTGTACCCTTGCACAAATTAAGAATAACTACATGAGCAACAATGATTTGTCCTGCCATTTGTAACCCTGGCTGTTTTAAAGTAGTAAAATATAAGTGAGTCATCTATTCTAAGAACTAATAATGCATGATATTGAAATTTAAATCAGGCATTTTATCACACACACAAAATCAAACCTCATTGCACTAAGATGGGCTCAGAAAGAACACACCCGCTTATTTTGCTAGTTCCCAAACTTGGGTAGGTTGGTTGCTTGGGAGAAGAGGATAGCATTGGAATTGATGGGTTCTAGGGTCAAGGGGACTTGGGTTTAAGTGCTCTACCTCTTATTAGCAATGACCTTGGACAAAGAGTTCAGTCAACTATTTACTTTTCTCTTTAGTAAAAAGAGAATTACAGTATGTACCTCAAAGGTTTGATTTCAAGATTAAAGAATAGAGTGAAGCTTTTAGCATTGTATCTGGCACACAGTCCATAGATAGTCTATATAAATTACAGTTACTATTGTTACTGAAACAGAATTAATAGAGTAAAGGCTTGCTGTGACTACAGAGAAGTTATGCATGACTACTGTTGGCCTTTGCAAAAATGAAAATGGTATCAGGGAACAGTCAATGCAATACACAGCTTTAAGTCCTCTGTTTCCACAACTATTTCAATTTCGTCCAGTTCGCACTCCCTTTTTGCTGATTCCTGACTTTTGCCTTCCTTCATCAGAGATCCTGAAGCGGTCAAGAGGAAGGATTAAGCAAACACCAACCCACAATTATCACTGTTCAATCTTCCGCTGAAATAGAACTTGGCAACTGATAACTTGACCCTGTTCTAGAATAAGTTTGTCCCTGGATACCAAACTTCAGCATGGAATAAAGTGGCCCCTGATTGTTAGGCAATGATATGGTTGGAACTCGTGCTAAAAAGTCTTTACCGCAGAGTACACTGAAGCATCTTCATGTTACTCTAGAAATTTTATTAACAAGGGCTTAAGTAAACCAAGGGATATTATAGATTCCTTGCTACTTTTAATTTAAAAAAAAAAAAAACCTGCAAAATCATGGTTTCATAATCTACCTGCCTGGGGGTTTCTGGGACTTCTTGTGGCAGTGTTGCTTCCAGGCGCCACCATGGCTGGAAAACAGAACACAGAACAATGCATCCTAACAAACTACAAGATCCAGGGTTCCAGGCCAGTACGCGGGCCACCAAAGAATATGCCATCTGCTTAATTATACAGGTCACTGAGAAATGGTGGTAGGGTAGTTCGTCTGTACTCTTACCAAGCTCACAGCATATAAATTGTTAATGCTCTCACGTCCTGAGGTTAGCACGGATGCGTACTTAAATAGTTCTCCTCGATAGACTGCAAAACCCTTGCATGTTATTTATACTGTTGGGTGATTGATTTGTTTCATTTTCCCACTACTCTGACCTCATCTTCATGAAGCCTAGATTTGTATAATCCCAAATGTGGCCATGGAATTAAAGTTTCTGCTTTGAAGGTATGCCCTGATTCTGAAAGAGAGAGAGTGAAGAAGATCCAGGCCTACTGTATTTCCCATAAAGTGGTCCACAGATGAGATCATTCATTTAGCACACAGGCGTTCCCCACCACCACCTCCACCCTACTTCTTGTGGACTTTCAAATCCTGATAGTACTGTAAAGTGATGGCTTTGTTCTTTTCAGAGTAGAAAGAGTTTGAAAAAACAATCTATCAACTAAATACTTCGCCTGAGTACTTTTCTCAGTGTTCTGAATTCCAGCTGTGTGGTGTTCTCCCACATAAAAGCAGACAGAGATGCATGTCACTTCAGACAAGCCTGACAACAAATCATAAGGTCACGCACCACTTTCCTCATCGCTTTGAAACAGCAGGATCGGTCGGGCTCGTATTTAAACTGTGGCTGACCTTCCTGACAGCTAATACAACACATGTCAGCAGACCTACCAATGTTCTCATGTAAAGTCCATGATTTCAAATCCTGAAAACAGACGATTCTGAACATGTGTGATTACTGCTCATGAAACTGTTACATTTTTGTCTGCTACAGTGGCATCTCCAAGAAAGGAAAGCATGACAACGGTCGCAAAGTAAATCTCAGGACAGGCAACATGTTCATTTCACATGAGATTAATACATGTTGAAGTAGATGGAATACCTGCATGCACTCGTCCAGTGTTACCAGCAAAGTTTAAAGCTGGGAAACCGGTGGCCATTCGTGGTGTGGTGTGGAGAGGCTAAGACAACTCAAGAGGTCAGCTGTGAACTTCTCGAGCATCCTGTCACCCAGAAGCATGCAGTCTTCCAGGGGAGAGGGGCATCATGGGAAAAATGCCGAGCTTCTTTGGCTTCATTCTCTGAATCTATAGGGAAGGCAGAGGATGCGTAATCAAAGTGATGCACATCAAAACAAACATAAATCTAAAAATGAATGACTCCGGGATTTCGTAGCATAGTACAACCCACGCAAGAGAGCTGAACTCTCTACTGCTATGTCTCTATTTAATTTCAGAGACATTTGCCTGAGAACGATACTGATAACCTTGCCATCACTACCGCCTGCCCATACTGGACAGCTGTGAGGCCAAGATAGGAAATTCTGGCTTTGCCACCCAGAAAATCATGAATTGAATTTGATGGTCAAGAATCTGGTTTGCCTTGAAGTGATAATCTTTCCTCAGTCCATTCATATGTAATATGAAAATAAAGCAATGTCACTCTCATAACAAGAATTCAAGGAAACAATAATTTGATAACCAGGGTGATGGTGAAGTTAATATAAAAAAATATAAATATGTTAATCAATACTCAAGCAGAGGAAGCATTTGACATGCTACCGATCATTTTAAAAACCAGGAAAACATCTTTTTGAGTGAGCTGACATTTTTCACCTCATTGATTTTGCACTGCTCATTAAGACGTGATCAACTGTTCATTGGAGTTTCATTTCCTTTAATTCTCCTTTTCTCCTCCTACTCAGCATTTCTCTAAATTAGTGCTTCATTTCGAACTAATGGCCACTGTAAGCTATTATCAGCAGTTGCTACTCTTCCCTGTCCCCTCATTTCCTACCTTAATTCCTAAATTCTGCAGTCGGCTTCTAATGCAATGCTAAGATGTAACCTCCTGGTGGGATTATAAAGGGCCTTAGGACGCCCTCCTCCTACACACACATACACCTCCCCAACCCAAAATGTCACTGCCCAAGTCCCATCATTATGGTCTTGGTCTGTTCGCTAAAATGAAAACTTTTCATCAAAGAGCACACAGTGGGATCGTCAATTATATACACCTCAGTGTGAACAAGTAGATCGTCTTCTAACAACAGCATCTTAGAAGAGGGAGACCCGAGGACCCAAACATCCATAGTGGTGGAAAGAGATCAGAGCTCAAGAAATTAGTGCAGGACATGGAAGAGGGAAGCCAACACAGACTAGCACAGAGATCTCAATTTTGCTTGGAGATGCACGTACACACAAACACACACAGACGTGCCCAAGTGACAGTTCAACTCCATTCTCCATCACAATCATCTGGTACTCACCTTCGTCACAGCCATAAAATATTATAGTACCATGTGTCATTTACATTTGCATCTCTCCCACAGAACTACAAATGCCTTGAAGGCAGAGACAGTGCCTTAACTTTTTACATATTTGCCTTAGCACTGAATGCAGGTGGACAGCACATCAGAATTACTTAGAGTTTTATAAAAATATAGATTTCCAGGTCCTGCTCCAGAGCTATTGAATTAATAGGTATGGGAATATGGCATACGCAGCTATATTTCTTATAGATCTAGGGATCATTCTGATATGCAGCATGAGTTGAGAATAATTATATCAAATAAGTGTTGGATAAAGAAACAGCTCTGCTTATATCCTTTTTACCTACCTCTACACTGGGAAAAGGAATAGAATTTTGGCAATTCACAACTCCAGTGCTCCCTGCTCACATGAGCTACAATGCAGATGGAATTCCTTGGAGTTATATGGCACTGGCTCTGAAAGATACACAAAGGCCCTGGGCACATAAAATCATAGAGAAAAATGGGCTGATGCCTCTCTATCTTCAGTCTCTGTCACCTTCAAACACTTGCTACCACCACATGGCTTACTTGTGAGTCAAAGAAAAACTTTCCATCTCCAAATCTTTCCTCTATAATTTCAGACTACAGCAGAGTTGTACTATCTTACTGAGTATCTACAGCGTAATTCTAAGGCACTGCATCTTTTGCTAAGTGCTTGTAAGTCCTAAGTACCTACCTCTTCGTTGCTATTTCCTTCCCGGAGGCTTACTAGGACCTCCTCTGAGAACACTGCAGCCTAGCCCCCTTCCAAACTATGCCCCCTCAAAACATAACAAAACAAGCTCTTTACCAAAGCACCAAAGCCTTGAAAAATGGATTACAGCTGTCATTCTGCTCGAGTAGACCAGAAGGCAACTTTCAAACGCGGTGACTGAGTTATCAGGAACAATGAAAGCGGTACCAGTGTTCACAGCACATGGGGCACTGCAGCTCGGAGGAATTCTCTCCTGTACCAGGATTTGTGTTCCTCTCTAGATATGCCAAGGCTTGGGGGGACCTTCCGTGGAGGAGAGGTCCAAAGACTACAGGGCAGATTGCTTGAACTCACATGTTGTGGCTGGAGCTATACCCTCATTTTCCCTCCATATTGTCTACAGTATGACTTTTCAAACTTTAACGCACTTACTAATTACCTGGGGGTCATGTTTAACACGCGTATTCTGATTCAACAGGTCTGAGGCCAAGCCTGAGGCTTGCAGTTCTAACGAGCTCCCTGGTGAATCAGAGGTTGCCTGTCTCAGACAACACCTTCAGTAGTAAGTACGAAAGCACCTCAGAGTTAGCATGCAAAGAACTCTGGTAAATTCTCTCTGGAGCTCATAACCACACTGAAATCTAATTACAGACGCCTTCACTCCACAAGGTCTTCTCGCAAGGTAGTTTGAAAAGCTGATTAACTAAAAGTGAATGAATAAATGAATGAATGATTGAATACTTCCCAATCTGTTTTCAAAGGGAAAGACTGACCTTGCCATTAATTTACATGATTAAGTAATTCTTAAGGCCGAAAAAATAGGTAATAGCCTCAAATTTTAATTGTGGTATGTCCACATTTCAATTGTTTTCTCTGCTGCTATTGATGACTTTAATTAAATCTTTACTAAAACAGTAATTTAGAACATCCATGTAAGAATTCAAGACTCAATCCAAGGTAACCAACACTCCAGTCTACAAGAAAATACCTAATACTTCTGTGAGGCCCCTCCGCACACAGCAGGCCCTCCAATGTCAGGAGAGCCACCCGTGGAACAAGGAGAATGAAATGTAAGGGAAGCCGTGGCTCAGGCAGTGACGCACAGCAGGCTCTGGACGCTTGGGTTTGCTGCGCCTGCCGCTTGCACTCTTCCTTCCGCTCTGCTCCTGCCTTAGCACTCTTGTTCCCGATTCTCTATCTACCCGTTGCGTGACGGCCCTAGAGAAAATTTGTTAAAGGTCTGGTTAACAAGATGGCGTGCTCTCCCGAGGGTGCTCGCAGCTTATTTTACAGATATGCTAACCCAGATGTGCAGAAACAACGCATGGGGCTGGCTTAAGATAACCTGCCCAGTTAGGAATGTGATCAGATCACCCTGCGAGGTCACTTTCTACAGAACCCCTTCTTTCTGTCCACACCACTGAAGTCGGTGGATCCCAGGCACACAGCAGCCTACCCGGCTCAGAGCACCAGTGCAGGAGAGAGGAGCCCCCACGACAGCTGGCTATGAAAGTCAGCCACGCGAGGGCAGGTGGAGTCCCAGTCGTTCCTCTTAAAAGGCAGAGAGTCCTTCACACTTGCCCTAAGCTCTAGAGAAGGGACAGCAGCTCAAAAAGTACCAGGGTCACATGGGGAGGAAGGAGAGGATCTGAACTGTCTGGCTCCAGGGCTGGTGGGGCAGCTCTCTCTCCCTCTGCAGGGGGGTGGGGTGCCAGCAGGCACCACTGTTCCTTTGTTGAGCCCTCCCCACATACAGCCATCAGGCACAGGCAGCCACCGTATCTGAGTCTCCATCAAGCTGGGCAATACCAGTCACCCCACCCTGGTGATTTAGGAATTAATGAGCTATCTCAGAGAGAAAGAGGAGCTGCAACATTTTCATTCCTACACAAGCCAGAATACTCCTTTAACCAAGAATTATCAGTACCAAACATAAGGCTTAGACCACATCTTCCATGGCGTCCCTAATGCACACTGGCCTGGGGTCCTCTTCCATACCCCATACACTTGGGCTGGGCCACAAAGGGCCCGGAACTCTCTCTAATCCACGCTAGAAATATCTGGTCGTAACATAAATCCGAGCATCCAACTTGGCCTGAGAAACTTTGGTCCTAATTTCCATAAATGTCCACACCATAAAATGATAGAAAATAATAGAAGACATAATTCTAACCAAGTCATACTCCTCTTTGGAAAAATGTTTAGTTGCGAAAAATTTCTAACCTTCCCCTTTGTAGATGACCACGATGATATTAACTTTAACACCAGAGATCAGCTCGTTTAATTTTCTTGCTTTGAAAGTGGGTATTTTCACTGAACTCCCTCTATGTACCTCAGCTTCACACTCCTGCTCAAAGATTTTTCCTTTGGGAGACTGACAGTCATGCTAGGCTGAGCCCTAACAGATGGCTTTGTGGTGCTGTGAACCAGCCTGGACCAGCGATCACATTTTATTCCAATCCATTCATCCCAGGTCGTCCGGGCACACACACACCTGCTCCATAACTCACTCGGCCAAATTCTGGTAGAGCATTTCCTTTTCACTCCCTGTCACCATGTTCCACTCACAGGGAGAGTCACACGTTAAAAATAAATATTTCACTTTCTGCAAAATAACCCTGAGCCTCATGGTGTTGGGCTGGCAGCGGGCTGTTTTCCATTTTACTGATTCCTGCTAGTTTGCCACCTCTGATCACTGCACAGGTCCCAGGTGGCACGAGATGCACTGAAGCCCTGCTCAGGCGGCGCTCACCTCACACAGGGTTAGAGGAACCCAGAGATTCCAGTCATGCCAGTGGCAGCAAAGCACCCTGGCTTGTTACGGCACCCTGAAAAATGCAATTCATTTCTCATTTTGATAATGAGAACACAATCCTTTCAATGGATACTAGTTTGTTGCTGCGACAGAAAATCTAATTCTTTAGCAGTAACACAAGACTAGCAGAGGCTGAAGACATTTTCATTACCATTTTGATCAACTGGCATCCTGAAGAGGTCCCATAAGGCTGCCCTTGCTGAGGGGCTCTGCAGTAAGTGAAGCAAAGCCGTAGCAAGGTCCTTCTGGCACTTAAAGGAACAAACTGCTCTCACTGTTCGAGGTGAATCTGCCTTACACAAAATCTTATGCTACAGGAAGGCTACTGTGTGTTTAATGATGGGTTTGTCCTGCACTGACCAATTAGGAAGAAAATAACATATTGCAAGAAAAGAACCTCTACTTGGTTCCCTAAATGCTTATTTTATTACACATAAAAACAGGAATACAGAAAAAAAAAATGACCAAGACACAGCCTTAAGATACTTTAACCTTCTTTTTGAATTCTGAAGCAACTATCCTTGACTCTAGCCTTTGTACATTCCAATTCCACTTAAAAGGATTAAAAAATGAACTTAAATATACTTGCATATTAAATTAAACCTGAATACAATTGATTTAGTGGTACATCTGTGTGTGTGTGGAGCTAAGAATCTTAGCGCCATACCCAAGACTGAACAGCAATTATAGATTTCACCTTTTTTATTCTGAAGATGTTGCATATTCTATAAAGGGTATACTTCGTTCCAATGTGCTTAAAGCAAATATAAGCGTGGCAAAGCATTTGTATGCTGAAGTGATACACTGCTTCTGATTTAAAAATTAGGATATGAGAGATTCTCCCATTTACATTTCAAATGAAAATCATATAATCATTCATTTTTAATATATAATCTTACAACTGGGTGAGAAGGCATCACGTATTTTCAGAGTTGCGATCCAGTGTCATAGGCAGAGATGGGAGACGCACACCGAAGGGTTAGAATCCTACGCTGGCAACTTAGTAACTCTGTAAACTGAGGCGACACATGTAACTTCTCTGGGCCTCATTTTCCCCATCTTTAAAATAATAACATCTGCTCCATTAGTGTCGGGGGGAGTAAATGAGAGAATGTATAAAAACCACTTAGCATGGTGGCTGGCGCATACGTCATACTTAATGAAAAGATACAATTTGCAAAGTTCACTACATTTTTATAAATAGAAAGATTTCAAATGCATAGCTGACATCAAAAAATATATTTTAGTGATAGTGATGGACAAGTATCATGTTCCAAGTACTATTCAAATCATGGGAACTATAAGAAATAATGTTAGCTGCTTGCTCCCAAGGAAATCATTATCTACACAAAGGGCTGTTTGAATTACACTGAAAATATTCCTACCAAAGAAAGATGAGAAAATACGGATTTCCAGCTTTCCTTCTCACAGCTTTCCTTTTAAATACTAATGCAGAGACAAAGAGAAATGAAGCGTTTCAATGGTTCTAGAAACCAAGAATACTGAGCAGTGATCCACCAGACATTAGCCAGATCCACGAAGAAATCATGAGACAGAAAGCAGGACCCCAAGATAACGGAGGAAGCAGAGGGACAGAGTCCATCCACCAACCCACACCGGCTAGTTCCCCCTCTGCGAACGCTAGGGAAACAGTCTACAGCAAACAGGGACTTCTAGGTCGGCCGGTGCCATTTCTCTGCCATCTCTATGACTCTCACCATCTCCCCCACTCATTTTTTTTTTTTTGTCTTTTTGGTATGTACACTGTTTTTCCTCACTTTTTATCTTGAAATAATTTTAGATCTAAGGAAGAGTTACACAGCACAGAGAATTCCCATGTCCTCTTCAGCCAGCTTCCCCTAAGTTAGTATCTTACTAATGGAAATATCAAAACTAAGAAATTTGCATGAGTATAATAGTACTACCTACACTACAGACTTTATTCAGTCTTCCAGTTTTTCTGCTGCAGGATCTAACTAGCATTACACATAATGTATAATGACTAATATTGCAACTTGCATCACATTTAGTCGCCGTGTCCCCTCGGTCTCCTCTCTCCTGCAGTTCCCTCATCTCTCCTTGCCTTTGACCACCTCAACATTTTTCAAGAGTACCGGTCAGTTATTTTATAGAACATCCCTCAATCTGTATTTATCTGATGTTTTCTCATAATTAGATTGCAGCCATGTGTAATGGGAAACAACGCCCCGGAAATGACATGCCCCTCAGGGCTTCTTACTGAGGACATGATGCTGATATGTCTTAACTGGTGATGTCAATCTTGATCACGTAGCTGAGGTACTCCCATTCAAGTTTCTGCCCCGTAAAATTACATTTTACCCTCTGCATTTAATAAATATTTAGTTTCGGTCTCTCCAGTTTCCCGCCCCCCATACTAGAAATTCTCTCTGTTTCACCTGTACTGCCAGGTGCAATCAACACTAAGGCTCTACCATGACCTTACGACGAACCATTTCCCACCCGGGTCCTGGGGGTTCGTGTAAGGCTCAAGCGCCTCACAGTGCAAGCACTGTCTGAATTATTTCAACTGCAAGTTTCAGGAGCCCAGCTCAAACCATTTTAAGCAAAAAAAAAAAAAAAATGTGTGTTAGGGGGGCGTTTACTGACCCACATAACCATGAAAGCCAATCATGGATTTGTTCAGGGATTGTCAAATCTCAAATAACACCACTCGGGCACTTTCTCTTCTCTAGACTCTGCTTCTCCATTCATGTTCATTTCATTCTGAAGTCTCTCTCTCCACTTGGGTTGGAATATGACTGACCAAGAGCTCCAGATTCACACTTTCCAACACAGCACCCCCGTGGATAAAGACAGATCCATTTCTGGATGGCAATATCAGTTCAGTAAACGATTCTATTTGGCTACTTCACCTCTGCCAGGACCACTGCTGAATCAATCTCTATGCCCCATGGAATGGTGTACTCCATTGGATAATTTTTTCTCGTGCTTCTTTAGGTTCTCCTGATCTTTTACAATAAACATGCATTACTCCTGAATTATACTTTTATAAAATGGTATTGAATAAAATATTATATATTAAATGAGAAAAATGTTCATTATAAAAGCTCACCAATGTTTTGCATTTCTCATCTAGAGGGTCTCATAGAGTCTCATGAATAGTCTGACATCTCTGAGGATGTAAGAGACTCTACTAAGTGTCCCTACCTCTGTGATCTCCTACTAGGAACTATTACTACAGCCACCTCTGACAAAGGTCAGTCCTGAGAGGTGATGGATCACACAAACGTTCTTGAGACTATCACCTAGTATGGGCATTCATCTAGAAGGAAATAATTACTTAACCTGAACAGATTTAAATTAGCCTATAGGCAAAGTACATGAAAGATTCTAGAAGACTGTCACCTGATATTAATAATACACTGGGAACTCTCTCAACAAACAGTGATATATTATAGCCAAGAAGGCATTAAGGAGATTTTTATAAACCCTACCAACTCACAGGAAGGAGTATACATTTGTCTGTGTCCAGTGCCTCTACTGAATCAAGAGTAAGATGGTAACAATGTGAGACCTAGTTATTTCAGTCTAAATTATATCTCCAAGTAAAAAATGCTAGATCTTTCCTAAAGTCGGCCAGCATCCCTAAAGCATCTGGTGAGTATAAATAATGCATGAACAGAGAAAGATTATTTAGACTTTCAAAACATAAACAGCATTGACTCTTAGACCTATAATCCCCATTTGCCTCCCCAAAGTAACCCTACATTAAAAGAAGTCAAATCCAATACAATCTCATGTGCTATACTTTTGGTAAATAAACTAGTATATACTGTAACCTCATGTATATAACTTTATTCATTGTTGGTAGTAGTTTTGTGTAATAAAAGCTATAATCTAGGCTTTACTGCATATTGTAGCCCATATGCACATACAAAGATGTTTCTGTAGAGACATACGCTAGTAATACCTGAGCCTCAGAGGCCAAACATGTCTGCGTTCTGGTTCATTCATATTCCCCTGGCTAATTCCATAATTACCTTAATTAAGCATAATTAACTATTACTTAAAATAACTTTAATTAAGCCACCATAATTAGCTAAAAGGGCACTGTGATTTTAAGGGTGTCATAACAAATCTTTTGTTCTCACGTCTATCTCCATGGATGCAGCAGACTTGCATTACTTTATTTCTAAACTCTCCTCTCCTCACAGAAAGAAATGGGACTAAATTAATCACCATCATAAACCCACTGAATCAACTTCCTTTTTGTTACCCTAATTATGTAGATGTTAAATTGCAAGTGATTTCTGGAATATTGAGTTTATTGACTTTTATGAACTTACCTAAAACTCATACAGTAAATAAAACTCCAAATGCAGAGAACAATTTAAGTACAACACTGTTTTCTTATACAGACACTAAGTAATAGTGACTATGAGGTTTTCTCTGGTAAACACCTCAGTTAGGTAAGTAGAGCAGAGGGAAATGTCATATAAACAAGTATATTCTCTTTCCAGAGACTGACTAACACATGAGACTTCATTAAAAAATATTGAGTTCACATCCCGGCTCTTCCTTTAACTTTCTGTGTGAAGGTGGACAAGGTCTTTCGGCTTTACTTCGATATCCTTGTCTTTAAAATAATTCTACTTTAAAGATATATTCTGAAGATAATGAGATAAAATTTGGCAAGTACTGGTATTGGTATTCACCAAGGAAGTGATGGTACCTTTCCTTCTACCTTCTTCATTCTTCTCTCAGATATCAATTCACCTCTCAGAATGGCTTCCAAAATAAGTGGAGCAAAATCAGAGATGACTAAAGAACCTCCAAAAAACAGACACACGGAAAATTATTCTTTGAAAAAGTCAACCATCAACTACCCTGTTTTCACCCATACATCACACTTCATCTCTTTTCCATCTTTTTGATTACGCAATGCTTTCTGCATGTAGTGCTCTCTCCCCTTCAAGTTACCTCTAGCTAGTAAATTCTTTCTCACTGATTAAAATTCATAGAAAGTATCATCTCCTCCCAGAAGCTTCCTTCCATGACATAATCCTCAACACCCATACCTCTCCTTTAAAAAAAAAAAAAAGGCTATAGTGAATGTTTTTCCACTTAGCTATCATGAAGGAGATATGCGCAGGTCCAACACATTATCGCAGTGTGGTGGCTCTGATATACATCCATCGTTACCTTGACAAATATAATTAGCATTGCTTACTTATGTGTCTGTTTCCTCCACCTGACTGAACTCCTTTAAGGCAGAAGCCAGGTAATTTTCATTGCTGTATCCACATTGTCAAAAATAGAGCAAACACAGATAGGGCACTCAATAAATATTTGTTGAATGAACAAATGAATGAGTAAATGACAATATAGTGGTCAAGAGGACTTAGCTTAGTCACAGATATGTGGATATCTGTCCCAGATCCACTACTTGTTGTATGACCTTGGATAACTAACCTTTCTGAGTTTCAATTTCTTCTTCAAAAATAGGGACGATGCCACCCACCTTGCAAGACTGTTGGCAAGATTACAGGTGATAATGCATGCAAAGTATGTAAAGTGTTTAGAACATTCAATAAACGATATGGTGGGATGGATATATGTGCATAATGTGTGTATATATGCTTAAGTGTAATTTCACATTCTAGCAATAAAGGCTAAAGTTATTTTTGGCATTGGTACTCTTCCTTGTTCTATTACAGAACTGACTAGGAGATATGGTACAGTTATGTGATTCCTGAAACTTTGTCCTTTGGAATGAGACAGAATTCCTTATTTAAGAAGGAATATATATATTATCTTGTGTCATGGACAGCAGCCACTGTAGAAGAGCAAGAAAAACCTGGGCTTTGAAATCAGATGAAATAGATTTCAATGCTAAATCTTCTACTTTCTAGCTGAGAATCTTGACAAATTACTGAACTTTTCTGAACCTCAGGGTATTAACTACTACTCAGTTTCTGTGGATTAAGTGAGAGGCTGCACAACAGAGCACCACTATGGTGTGTGCACTGGCAGGCAATGACTAAGTGTGATGCTCCGTCCCACCACCTCTCTTTGAACTTGACTCTGAGCTCCATGAAGATAATGAGCACGCTGTGCTCACGCTCCATGGACACAGCCTGTCTGAGAAGGCTGGAGGGAGGAGGGCATGACAGTGGCCTGGGGCTGAGGCCCTAAAATATTTGATTCCATAAAACTCAAGCCAACCTTTTTCGTCATTTTTGTTCCATCCTGTATTACTTATTATTGTTCCTGTATTAGGTTGCAGAAAGAGGGTGGAATGGGACTCAAAGATTTAATATATAAAAACAGAAAGTACAGGAAAGTCCATGATTTGTTCCCCATAATCTCATGATTTCCTCTCATGCAGTGACCCAAAGCACATAACAGCCTTCAGATCAGTACACCAACCACTTTAGGGCATATACACAATGATTTCAATATATACAATCATTTCTCTATGTTTAATTCCTTGACTTCTCAGTTTCAAAACAGCTTAGCTTCAAAGCCCTTTGAAACGTTCTCCACTTCAGGTTTTAACAAGTGAACTTTAATCCTCAGCTTATAACGTAGAGGAGAGCATAGTCCCTTGTTTGTTCACCGTAATTCCTTCTGCTTCTTTTAACATACAGTGACCAGGCAAGAAAGAAAAATGTCCTAGAGAAATGTGCCTGTGAAAGGCCCTCTCACCCTGCAAGTCTTTGCCCAACCACTACCGGCTGCCTCGCCTGATGCTGGAGAACGCAGCGTGGGGATGTGACATCCAAATGCATGTCACCTCTCGCTTCCCCGGTCTCCACCGCGTCTGCAACGCACTCGGCTGGACAACTGCAACTTACTCCTCCTATGTTCTTCAAAAACAATAATTTTTGGTACCTAAAGACTGTTTGTGTCTCTTTGTTTTTAAAAAAGGTCACTGGAGACAGATAAAGACTGTTGAGACAAGAATATCTTACAGAGAGCTGTAGAAGTGCCACATGTTGGAGACCTTCTCCCATTCAATAATAATGTGCCTGTGGGTGACTTTTACTTTCTTTTAATAAAACTTTCCTCTTACAACAAAGCTTCCTCCTTTTTGCCAACAGGCATACTTGATACAAGAATTGTGTAAGTCAAAATCTTTGCATTATTTCACACATATTTTTCACTATGAAGCTGTTTGCACAGCTCCTAAGAAAATAATTCATTAAAAAGTACATCAGTACTAGAAAAATGTAAATGTAATAAATATACCCACCACATTTCCAACTTGTAAATGAACCAAGCTCTTTTGCTATGACTTAATGATATTCTTTTCAGAAGTCTACAACCAAAAGAAATTTCTATAATCTAGTCCCCAAAAAAGTAAAAAGACTGATTGTAGATCACTGCTTATTAATATAAAAGATTGTTACAGAACTTACTATTTTGAGAAGATAGCACATTTTTATGTTCTCAGATAAATCAAGAGGACTCAATATACACAAATGGGGCATATTATAATTAATTCCAATATATCAACAATTCTTCTATGAGAGTCCTATAGCAAATGTCAGGTCAATAGTATAAGTAGCTCAATAGTTATTTATATACCATACTTACTCTTTTTGCTTCTTTATTTTAATATCTAAAACTTAAAGGATGTCTGACAAATTTTCTCAAAATTTATCCAAAAAAAACTACTTATTTGATTTACTAATATCCCATTCACTATTTTCTACATAATAGGAGAACCTGTCTTTTATCTCAAATGCACTATTGAGAAATAAAGTCACAAGCTTTTATATGAACATTTAAAAAGTTACATTCACTCTAAGCTAGATATAACTGGTCTCACTAAAAAAGTGCTTTGTCTAAAATGTGTATTAGTTTCACCACAATACTTAGTATTTTAATCCTATATTATTTGACAAGTTTCTTACTGTAGAGAAATAAGAACTTGGAAAAGAACATCAAATTAACATCAGGAATTTGAGGTGTCGATTCAAATAACCTAACTATGGGCTTCCTTTTTCTTTTCTTCTCCCACGAAGGTGGCACCAGTTTGCCCTTCTTGGCAAACAAAAATAGATGGCAGACTTCTGAATGGGCCTCTCCATTTTCAGAAGTTCTTTTTCAACTCTATATAAAACTAGAAAACTAACAGAAAACCACTTCCTCCCAGCACAGTAGGGGCTAGATTTAGGTATTGTCAGTATTTTGTCCAAACCACTTCACAAAAATGAACAAGCTGGAGAAACAGAGCACACCTGGAGAATCCTGGGTCATAGTCTCATGTGTGATTTTTGTCATGACTATTGTTATCAGCACAAAATATACAGAATACTAGCACCACCAAGGAGCACAACAAAAAAAAAGGCTGAATTTCGGCTTCATTTTGTAAGATTTTTCTCCATTATTTCCCTTGACCTATCACCAGCTTGTTTCTGCTATTAAAATAGAGGGAGAAAAACACTCATGCCCCATGTGAATGGAGGAGCACCTTTTCATTCCTGTCTGTGTCTCCTGAATACCTACTTCAGGAAATCACAGGCTGCTTATTCATACAGGTATTTTCCCACAAAACCAGCCTCTACTGAGATCCCTAGTAAAAGGAGAGCATCATTACCAGAACCACATTTAAATGCATTTTAGGGGTTCATCAAAAAATAAATTAACAAGACCACCATTACCTTTCAGAATTACTGACACAATGCTATGAAAGAATGGACCTCAGGCTTTCAAATTTCTGACCGTGAAATCTGACCCATGTCATTTTGATTAGAAAATATCTGCTTACTCAGTAAAGGATCACATCTCTGGAATTAGAAGCAAACATTCCTTATGTGTAGAACTTTATTTTCTTCAGAGAGAAAAAGAAAATGTCCGTGACTATCTAAAGGACATTATTTTACCTTTCTGATATTATCAATTTACCTTCCAGATAAAAGAAAAACAAACATTTTTGGCATTTCAAAACTAAATAAATAACATTTAACTTTCTGGAATTTTTTTTTTTTTTACTTGCTGAAGAGCTTGTAATTATTAACATATTAGTATGACATATAAATATAATAATTCACACCTATCCCATAGTCTATTACTAATGGAAATTTAGCATGTCAAGGATTTATCAAAATCTTGGATCAACTCATTCTATGCCATTTGTGGTTTCAAATAAGAACCTTTGGCGAGGACTTTAGCTCTATTTGTAGAGAAAATAAATTTTAATTCCTAATGGGTAAGAAGTGTGCCTTGAATTGTGTCACGCTCTACTGTGAGCCATGTCCCCATGAGCCTGTCATAAACTGGATTCTGATAACAGCTTTCATCCCCTACAGTTGTATCCTTTCATTTTGCATCCTTGAAATCTCATTTAGGATAGAAAAGCTATAATTTCTTTCCTTTTAAGAGTAATTCATAACTCTAATTTATTTAAAATGTAGGCCAAACATTCAGATGATGCACCAGGGTTATAAGATCCAGCCTTCTGCTCTCAAGAGGATGTTTAATACAGCTTCATAATGCTATGAATTAATTCTAGTACACTGTCAAGAAGAAACAAATAATTAAGTACCCATTGAAGCAAAACAAATACTCTAACATCAATACAGCACATAAAACACCACAACATGTCAGGTAATTTAGCATGCTGGAAATCTTTCAATATTCTTTCAACTGACAGTAGCAGCCCCAATTCTCAAGGTAATTTGGAAATGTTATCATGTATTGAAATGCAATTCCTTTTAAATGTTGAACTCTGCACATTTTAACAGTAGTTATTTCATGGCCTCTTACATACCCACATTTATTCTGCTGTCAGAACCAAGCTAGCGCCAGGAGAAAGGACCAAAGAAATCCAGGTACAGGATTCCCTTCCCCTTCAGAAGGGACCCTAACTAAAACCATTTAACATTCATGAAGAACTGAAATTATAAGAGCAAATAACAGTGGGATTTTACTGATTTATAGGACACCTGTGACTACAGATGTTATGATTTCCCTCAAAAACTAAAAACAAAGCAAGAATTAATGAGTAGACGCAGTAGAGGCTGGAGACAGCCTGAAACTTTTTGGCCTTTCTTCTTTACTGAGTTATCCTCAATGTCCGGTACAGTATCTACACATAGTAGGCATTTGTTGAACGAATAAATAAGTATGTTTGAATCCTACATTGACCCCAACTCTGAAACGAGTTCACAGTAAGTTTTCTTATCCTGGAATTAAAATGGATTAAACATACTTTCCCGCCATGATGTATCTTCAGCAATTCAGGACACAAAATCATCTCTCCCTTTCTGCAACCTTCTTCCTGCCTTTGAGTCATTTATTAGGTTTGACTTATATGCTTGAATGGATTTACATGATTTTCCTAGAGAAACCCTGGTTACTGTAACAAATAAAACCAAAATTTCACAGACCCAACATAATTACAATCTCTTTCTTACTCACCTAATAATACTGAGCAGAACACAAGAAGCAGCCAGCCCCTCTATGAGGCAACAGAAACAGAAGCTGCTCAGGGTTACATAAATTCTGCATCTTCACCACAGAGCTTATATACTCCTTTGGGGGCTTATCACCTTCCCAACTATCTGGAGGGAAAGAAGAGCACAGAGAAGAGTATGATAGGGGGTTTTTATGAGTCAGACTTGAAAGTGGTATGCATCATGTCCAATCACTTTTCATTTGCTAAAACCCAGCTCAACAGCCACTTACAGCTCTATGACATGTAAGGTGAGGGGCAATTCCAAGAGGGCTGAGCAGAGCTAATGAAACCTTCTGAACTCTTTCAAGTGGTCAGTAATCCAAATTCCTTTGGACTAGTTAGAAAGTATTATTACCTAAACTACTCCAAAAAGACTGAGTAGAGCACTAGCTCATAATCTTCCAAGAGAAAAGTTATAACTAATTCAGTCTACATTTAATGAAAATCATTTGCCATGGGGGGAAAAAAAAACAGATACTATACAGTTGCCTCTGTTATTGAAAAAAATTAAAAGAACAAAGTAATTTCCAAGACTGGCAATTGAGCGTAAAATAATTTCTCATGATAAATGGTAAAAATAACTAAGATTTAAAATTTCCTAGAGACAGATTAAAAGTTATAATCACTGAACCTTCTTTATATGTCATACAACAGCCATTTCAGACAGAAAGGATACAGGAAACCTCTCACTTCTCCATTCAATGCACATCGCTGCCTCTGCAATATTTTCTACCCACTCATCTGAATTATATGCATATCCTTGCAAAGCACTCCTCTCTCTCTGAAATTCACAACAAGAAATCTACATATGAACTCTAACTTGATGTGAATTTAATTTAACAGTGATTTGGTTAAGCACAATTAAGGGAACCAAGATTGGAAAAAGAAAAATTGTGTTAACAGAGCTGACAATAGGTTGCACCTAGCGACTTGGTCCAATTTAACTTTTGATCAATAGTGTGCGTGGGCGTAAAGAGAAAATAGACTGAGCATATCAATTAAAAATTGGTCTGAAATAACAGGAGCCACTTCAGATGAAACTCGACTACATTTGAAAAATGCGATTTTCAGAAGGCCAATACGGTTCCTGGCTACCACGTACAGACTCTACATCGGGTTCAGAAAACTGGAGACACCATGCTGGTCTGTGCGACATGTAACATTTTCCAGTTTGTATTTTGTGATCTGAAAGAGAAATATGCTGGTATTCCATTCGGATGAACTATGCAGTGAATAACAAGTACGCTCAGGCAGATAACCACAAGCTGTGGATTTATTTTCACTGGCGAAGCTGCTCCAATATGTGTTGCAACTAGGTTTCCTGGGTAATCACTTGGGGCCTCTCTAACCAGACGCTCAGCCACCTCGTCTGACCTTTTCAATATAACACATTATGGTAACAACAGAAATGGATCACCTTAAGATAGCAGCAACAGAAACTCGAAACCTGTTTCTCTTCTCTATATTTACTATTTTGTTCTCTGGGTTAGCATGGCATGACACTTTACTTATTCTTGTTAACCTCTCAGGGGGGGAAAAAAACGCATCCTATATCTTGCTCTGGTCTTTCATTTCATATATAAACATTATGCCCAGCCTACCCTGAGTAGCAGGAAGAGAATAAGCAAGAATATATTCTTGTTCCAAATCGTTCAATGCTAATCCAAATCATTGATTGGAGGGAGTTTAATTCTCTAATGTGAAGTATTACTACATATACTACATTAATTATTTAAACCAACAATCTTACTGAGATAATTCAGTATCCTTACTACCTTGAAAAACCTGCACAATAGATATATGATACTTCACACCTGAACTCTAATTGCACTCATTATAATGCAGGAAGAAAACAGCCTTTGTGGTGTAGATGCCTAATAAAACTGAGCATCAGAGCAGTCCAAATGAATACATTAAGCATCCCTTAAACAGCAAGTGTCTTTGTCAGATTATTTACAGAGACCAAGAGAAACAGCCTTCCTCAGATATTTCCTTTGGCCGTAATTCTCCAACCTGGTCCCAAACATTTAATGACTTAACTTAAAATTTTAACTGGGGGAGAAAGCAAAACGAATTGATGTCTATAGTTACAGACCCAACTAATTTTGTTGATTATCTTTTACAAGACTAATTAAATGAAGTCACTGTTGTATACTATGAGGCATCGTAACAATCTATATAAAGACTGGCTTGGGTGGAATTGGAGAAAAGCACAAGGTCATCAGTGGTTCTTTATAAGCTGCCTCTGAGAAAGCTATTAAGTGTTGAAAGATGTGTGTACACCCTGAATCTGGTAGGATGCTATCTAGAAAGAGAGGAAATGAATACAGATATGAAATAAAATGAATGAAAAGTAAAGGATGACATGTAATGTTAACATAGTTGATGGTGATCTTACGATTAAAGAAAAAAACAACTTATTTTCAAGTGACCATATTATCTGTCCTGCTGTAATGACGCATCAAATAAGCACTAGTTACACTAGTCATAAAAGTAAGTGGTGAACTCAAGTAAATGATCTACAATGCCTACAAGTAAAGAAGCAAAACTGAGGGGACGATTTCTCTTCCTAGTCTCATTCCATCAGAAAAATATTCCAGGAAGATGCTAGCCACATAGTTTTTGAATCTTCCTAAATCTTCCTATAAAGTGACTAGATAGCAAAAAAATCAAAATAAAAAATAAACTTTCATGGGCAGCATTTATAACAAGTGCTATAAGCAACGAGCCATCTTTGCAAACCCTCAACTGCGAAACAAATGGGGACAAACCAACAACCACAAGATCCACATGGCATCAGTGTGTGTGCAGAAGAAAGCAAAGGGAAGCAACAGCACATCTGATGGGCCAGAGCATGAGAAAAACCGATAGCCAACGTGTGCCCACAGGGAACCACAAGTGACTCTGAGTACGGCACTCGAAGCTGGAAGGGGTGCCATGAACCCAGTAGTGGGAGGAAACATGGAAACTGCACGCAGAACTGAAGGAGCTGGGGCAGTCCAGACCCCACTAACCAGACCAGACAGTTTCCTTCTGAAACAGACCCCGTGCTGAAAACAACAGGTGGGTACTGAACCAAAATTTGACAGAACGAGGGAAACAGAGGTGAGAGACAGTAAACGTCTAGATGAAAGTAAAGGAAGGAAACAGATGCAGGAACCTCAGAAAGCAAACAGCGAATATTTGAACACGACTCAAAAACAGTGAAAGGGGAGCTGTGAAGTTAGAAAAGTACAATTATTAATAAAACTGTGGTTTTGAGTTGCCTTTTCCTATTAAAAGGAACCAGGGCTTCTTGGAAAAATGGTTGATTCCATATCTGGGGCAGGATATGTCCAAGATGAGCCTGATACACTTTGTCAAAAAAGAAGCGAAGCCCACTAGACACGTGTCAAAAGGACTCGGTAGCCAGCTTTATGAGGTTTCTACTAGCCAACGATGGGGCAATTTACCTTCAATTAGGAAAATAATTTCCATAGATTAAAATCAGTATTTATTAATGCATTTATAATGTTTGAATTTATAATAGTTATTTAAAATTGAATAATCACCTTCAAAGAACAGTAAATAAAAAAAAATCAAGCATTTAGTCTGCCTTTCCTACATGACTATATCACTGGGATGAGGAAAAGTGTCTGCTAGAAAAATATTCCAGAAAATAATTTTTTAAATGATGGCATATCATCATTTGCAACCACCCTCCACTCAATGCATTAATGGATCTATTTTATTGAATAGCGATGTCTACTAACAAAAACAGAGACGACCAGACATGTGTCCCTTCTCTAGTCTTGCCGAAATGTCAAACATGAGGCTGATCGACGCTCTGGATCCTGCTGCCAATTTTCAGGAAATAGAAGAACATGTTCACTTATCCAAGAACATACAGTTAGCAGAGTCCAGATGATATGAAACTTGACAGTTCAGAATGTCAACTCCTTCAACCAGAAATCTGTAAGGGAAAGGAAGGAATAAGTAGAGGTGAGGAGAAGACCTGTAGGTTAAAAGAAAATCTAAAGACATCATTATTTTTCCATGGAAAAAAACTAAGATACAGTGTGTATGGATACACTCTTGGGTAGTAAAACGCAAAAATAAATAAATAAATAAATAAAAGTCAGTGTGATGGTTACTCCAACGGCAGGAAGTGTTTGTAGCTAGAATGGGCCTCACAGAGGGGTTTCTGGGGTGGCTGGCAAAGTCCTCTCTCTTGACCTGAGTGATAGTTACAAATGTTTTTGCCTTAAAGTAATGTAATAGCTAAAAACAATATTAAAAATAAAGAATTGGGGGATAAAAAAAAAGCAACAAGAAGCCCATGCAGTTGGAAGATGATAGATGTCGTACATAGTATTGTCCCGTCTACTCAACCAGAAAGAGACTGAATTAAGACTCTCTCTCTCACCCACCTTCTACCTCCAGCGAAAGGACTCCAATGCAGAGGCCAGCAGCAGCAGCCCTTTAGTAGAAAGTGCCCCGTTTCCCCAAATCGTTGTGTTCAGAGTTTTGTCACAGTATTTTTGGAGAACTAGGTTACAGCACTCACTACAGACCCCATGATCAAGAAATAGAAAAACTGCCCTAGGAAAATGATACTTTATATTGACATAAAGAAAAGAATTAGCCTCAACACTCCATCATCTCATGTGAAAAACAAGAAGTTGGAACTGAATTGTTTCAGATGATTTTATTTTATTGTTTTTTTTTCTTTCTATATTCCTAACTTCTATAACAATAAAATAACTTTGGCATGGCAATATATTGTAATGTATTCTATAACAACATATGAAAGTATAATTTGATGAAATGACAATTTTGAAGCCTGAAGCAACTCCAAATGCTTAACGTGAGACAGAGGAAGATGGGAGAGGAGGAAAGCAATCTCTTCAGTTGAAACAAAAATCCTAAAAAACACCCTATGGTTGTTGCTCTTCTGCGGCTCCCCTCAGCGTTACCTGGACACTAAGCCCCTGACTGTGGGAGGCAGCAGTGGCACAGTCTGCAGCCCAAACTGTCCGTCTGCCACGGTCTGACGGGGGCCCACAAAGGTCTTCTCACCATCCTGCCTTCTATGAGGGAATCCGGACATCGGCTGGGGAGAGGGAAGAAAAGGGCATCTACCACCTACTACTTAGGCCATGAAGCACAGAATGTTAACAAATGTTCAGCTGGTTATTTACCATAGGCTCAAGCAATACAGAGGCTACAAGGGGTGCAGAGATCCAGCACGTTTCCTGCTGGCAGCATGGGGCTGCATTCCTGGGCCCCTGGAGGACAGCATGCGGGCTCTCCCTGAACCAGAAGGGACTCTCCTCCAGATCCAACCATGAACTTTCTCCTGCCCCCCTCTGCCATTCACTCCTTTTAACTCTTCACTCCAATGCCCCAATCTCAGGCCCCTTGTTCTCTTCCAGTTGGACTCCGGAGGGGTTCTCCTGCTGCTTAGCCAACGTTGATGCTTTGGATTCTCCCTGGTGGTCTGACCTTCATGCACAGTATCCATAAAACCACCCAGCCGTCCTGTAGCAGGAAAGATAACTTCCTGTGGGCAAAGCTCCTCAACCTTATTTTGCTCAAGACGACTTTTCCTTTTCTAGCTTTGAGTGACATACAAAAAACCTCCATCTAGGACTGCAGCCTTAAAGTCCAGGACAGGATGTGGGGTTGCCACTGAGGGACCACCTGTATGTGATTTAAGGAAAGTTTCAAACTTACATATGTTTGCATACATACACAGGCCTACTATATCTTCTGTTTAAGTCGGTTGCTTGAAAAATCAGAATGAAAATCCTTAGGAAAATGATATAAAGAGGGTGGATTATAAAGGGGAAGGAATGCCTGCTTCAAGGAAAGGCAGCTCGGGTTTCTAGAAGTGGGGCTTTAGGGGGCCTATATCTGTCTCCAAGGAGTGTATGGTCCCAGGGAGAGTTGTTTCAAATAGGGCAATGGAAACACCAGCAAGAGTTAGAAGCAGAATAACAAGCACATAGTAGATGACCAAAAAAATAAATAAATAGTTGTTGAATGACTAAAAGATTAAAAATATAGTAGGGTTGATGATACATGCCACATATCAAATGTAATCTGATTTTTTTTCAAAAGCAAAGAATCTCATCTTGCTTTTGAGCCCACTAAACAGAAAAGACTGTCTTTGATTTGTCAGTGAACATAACTCTGTCTCTCCCAATTTTAGCCAACGTGTTTCAAGTATTCTCTCAGTTGCTTCAGGATTTAATCTCAGTAAACTGTACCTTTTCTCTCCCTCGCTCTGATGACCTCCTCCCCGGGACTTTCTAAGTCCCTGCAGAGGTGTCCTGGTGTAGCCCATCCAACTGGCTGACCATGCTGCTGAAGTGACACTGGTCCCACCTGTTTCACCTGCCCCCACTGCTGAAATGCATAGGCCACACAACGGAACCCGCACAGTCCCCATGTTCTGCAGGCTCCTTGTTCCAACCCTAGGCCTCATCCAGTCCTCTTAAGCATCTGTGCACTGCCATAACTACTACAAGAAATTTCTGGACTGCCTGGATGGCATGCACAGGCCACGGGAACCAGAGGTGCTATCACAGGCTGCTCTGCCTGGACCTCTTCTCCAGACATTTCAAACCGACCAAGCTGGCTGCTCTGTACACTGAACCAAATGTTCAGCTTCACTAAGGAGTTGCGGTTTCCCAGGCTGCACCCTGAGAAACAAGGAAGCTCCCTTGCTCCAGGATTCCTCAGATCTCTCTGGCCCTCCCTACTCTTTGCTTATTTCCTCCCTCCCCCCGCCACACATAAAAAAAAATGGACTGTTGGGGAAAAGACTTAGGAATAAAGATACCAAGTCTGAATTTGGCCTTTCTCCTCGCCCCTTCCCTGGGCTCCTGTGTCAGAAGAATTTTCTTCTACCCTCTGGACACAATATTCATTTGTCACCATTCTCTATGGGTATTGTAAGGATATTAAATCCTATCCCATGGGTTCTTGTAGGAACTGAATAAAATAATTTGCAAAGCTTTCCTGCCAAGTCAGTGTTCTCCTAATTTTACCCCAACACTGAGCTGTCTCAGGCTTGAAATCTGCTTGGAGACTTTTATGTCCAAACCTACAGACACATGTCCAGGGTCCCACAGTGAGTCAAAGACAGAAAAAAAAAGACTAAAAGCCAGGACCTCTAAAATTTAACCAATCTCAAGATTTTCCACAATATAAACTGTTTTCCTAAAAAACTGATAAAAGGAGGGGGAGGGGGAACTTGTTTACTCTTTCACAGAACAAACACCTACTGAGAACCTCCTGAATGTTAAGGCACAGGGCTAGCAAGTGGGGGAAGAAGGTGGTGAGGCAGTGAGGGGTCAAATTCGTGGAAAAGAAAAGGCTCTACGATGTGCTTGGGAGAACTCTGAGCATTGGAAATTGCTAGAGCATTCCAGCAAGATTCCAGCTGGAGAAGTAAAGGATTTAACCCCGAAGAGCCTCGAGGATATCCTAATGAGTTCTCGCTCACGTTGAGGGGGAAATGTCATCAGAATGGCAAGAGGGCTCTGGGGACAGTGCAAGAACAGCCTTCAGGACAAAATTAGAACCTAAGAGACCATTTTACAGGCTACCCTGCCCTAGAACTCAGTACGAGTGGTGTGAGGGCTAGAATTATGAATAATAATAGCCAAAGAGGGGAGGAAAGATACGAAAAAGGAAAAGATACAAAAGTGGCGAAATACTATTTCTACTTCTTTCTTTCTTTGAAGCCATAGTTAAGACCTTCTTGTAAACTGAACTTACGTGTAAAGTACGTTTTATATTACAGTACGCTGCAGAGAAACGTACCATGAATCGATGAGTATGGAAGTGTAAGAGTAAATTCTGCAATTAGAAAGGAATATATTTTCAATTAAATAAATCTCCAATGCTTTCCTTTTACTATATTGGCATATTTAAATCTTGACTTCGGCTTTAGAGTAGAATTCAAATTTGGGCTCAGACACTTTTTTAACCACTCTGAGTAGTGGATTTCACACATATGAAATCAGTATGGTCATTCTTTTATCAAAGGCAATTTGAGTACAGAAGGAATTGACAGATGAAAAAAAAGTTTCCCTTCAAGCAAGAAAATGTGTCCTATTCATTTTAAACTTTTCTCAAGTATAGAAATAGAAAAGCATCAAAATTATTTTTCAGGAGCAAAGAAACTTCTATACCAACATATGATTTAAAACAATGGTTAAACTGATTAAGCACTATTCTAAATATATTTTATAAATTAACTTTAATTTTCACAATAACAACCAGCAGTAACAGAACTGGGATTCAAACCCCGGTTATCCAGTCCTAAGCCAGGTGAGAACCAGTTACACTCACAGCCTCTTAATAACAATCACTGTAATGTGACTGGGAACAAAATTCACAAACAAAAAAAAGTAGCTTTTCTACATAAAAATAACAACCAATTAAAATATAATGGAAGAATATTAAAAAAATAAAATATCTAATATGCTTTTAAAAAATTTAGGTGAAGAAAACATTAAGCTGAAACTGAAGAAACTAAAGGGAAGACCTCCCCCCTCCTCCATAAATTAAAAGGTTTAACCTGTTCTTGGGTGGAAAGACTAACTCTGTTAATTTGTAAACGTATATGATCTCTGGAAAAATAATAACAGGCTTCTTTATTATGAACTATTCAGGCTGATGTTCAAAGCTCGTATAAAAAAAATAAAAGAGAAAAGAAAACCAAGAAAATTCTGAATGATAGGGGTAGATACAGTAAGATATTGAAACATGTTTAAATCCATAGTAAAAATGTGGTAGTAAAATGAAAATAGATCTACAGACTATATAGAAATAGACCCAAGTAGAATTTAATATGTAAAAAAGTGACATTTTATAATAACAGGGAAAAATATAGGATTCACTAAATGATGCTGAAACAGCCATAAGGAAAACTACAGTTTTTCTATTTTACCCCTTATAACTAACTATATAAACAATACCATATGGCACAAAGATTTAACTATAAAATCAAAAAGAATAGAAAACACAAAAGAAATGTATTAGAATCGCTGAATACAAAAAAAAAAACTTTTTCAACTCTTGACCGCAAAAAAATTAAAACAAAGACATTTTTAAAAGTATGATCAATTCAACCACCTAATTAAAAAATATATTAATGCATAAGGAAAAATATCCATCATGACTTAAATCAAAACAGAAGTGAAAAACTGGTTGAAACAATAAGCAACATATATCCTAAGCAAACATTTTATTTTCTTAGTATATCAAGATCTTCTAAAAATCAGTAAACTAATATCTAATATCATTATATTAAGAATACTAAGTATAGGACATGAACCACTGCTAAAAAGATATAAAAATGACACTTGATTATATCTGGAGACATTTAACAACTATCACATTAATTTTTTTTAAAGTTTAAACTATCGAATACCATTTTTACTTATAACTTGAGAATTCTGCCAATCAGGAAAAAACAGGCTGAGGGTACTTATTTGGCCATTTGCCAACTTACAATATTTCCTTTAACAGTGAATATACAAATTTAAGACCCTGTCTCTAGAGAAGCATGAGACAGTAAGGCTTAGGCCATACCAGGTCCATCAGATAAGTGATATAAGAATATAACAAATAAAAAGAATTAGAGCTTAAGAGTGCTTTAGTCTTTATATCTTACACTTGTCATAAAGAGCTTTTTGTGTGCTATTTTAATTTTCATTCAAGACTTAAGGAACCTCACTTCTCGGCACTCCAAATGAGAATGTTAAAGCTGCAATTAAAAGTTTCACTGATAATTTTTTCAAGTATGAAAAAAAGGCAGGCAGGACACCTCAAGAGAGAGAAGCAATGACCAAGTTATATTGACATGACTTTTCCATGGACAAGACAAGCTTCTTTTTGCCCAGCTCTTCCAGGACTTTGAAAATAGGAGAGATGTCACAAATCCCTGCTTGGACAGAAAACTCATCAGGAGTCCAAGAACCGTATAGGTAATATCCATTGATTTCCTAATATTACCTTTAAGGCAAAGCTTTGGGGCTGAAAACTCCTTCCAACTGATATTTGTCTCTTTCATTTGCTAACTCATTTTTTAAAACTATTAACTTGAATAATGTCAATTAAGAGTTTAATGAAAAGACAATTAATTGGATACTGTCAATTATAATATATTTCACCTTTTTTTAATATTGCAGACAGCTGCCTTCTCACTGACAGCTTCACTGTATAATCCCCTGATGGAGGGGATTGGGTGAAAAAGCCACCTCCCTCATTACAGGGTGTTGATACAGGGGTTGGGTCAGAAAGAAAGAAATGCCCTAAGATGTTATTTGGGAGAAAGGCTCAAGACACAGGCAGTGATGATCTCCTGGAACAAATTTTAGATAACTCAAAGCTATCCAGAGGTTCAAATAAACTCCGAAGGCGATCAACAGAAAGACGCGTTGGTTTTGCTGCAGCCTTGAATTTTTATAAATTGTGACCTCGGGGTTCTACTCCGGAAGGACACTCAGCTGTCCTGGGCCCTTCTGGCTTCTGCAAGGCTTTACATTTGTGGCCCGAGCATGCGCAGTTCACCCCCCACCCATCCCACCTCCCTCACCATCACCCACCCACCCGGCTTCTGACCTGATCCGTCCCACTCTGGCCACCTTTTGGTCCTGACCCGTTCCCAAACACCTGGCCAGGTACCTGGAGGAGGAACTGCAGCATCATGACTTGGAGTGTTGGGGGGGCCCAGGGGGCCATCGATGCCCACGTCTGCATCATAAGTAGTGTGAGCCAGGTTCCCCAGGCACACGTGGAAAAGCGGCGCTTCCGCCGCCTGGGCGCCCACGTGTTTCTCATCCCGTGACTCCCTGCTGCCCCCGTTTAGCTACGAGATCCCGCGAGATCGCACTTCCCCCGAGAAGAGGGGTCGCACCTGCCAGGCTTCTGGTCTGATTCAGTGGTTCTCTGGGCCTCACGTGACTTTCAGAGCCTCCCAGCCCCTTCTCTCGCTGCTTCTCTGTTGGGATCGCGGGTGCTCCCCACCATGCACCCGAAGTCAAACAGCGCACACTGAGCTCCAACGGCAATCCGTTCGCCTTCCTGGAAAAAAAAAAAATGAGTAAGTGGGTATTTTCTGCTCTCTAGTTCACAAATTCCTTTGAAATAATGTTATTATCCATTTAAAAAAATAATTTCCATGTTTTAAAATGAACACATCTAATTGAAAACTAAATGTAAAGGTCGATCATGAGATCCTACTTTGCTCTCTCCCTGTGTGGCACTGCTCTTGCCCACATTTGCCTGCCAAGGCAGGGCCAAGTGGCTAGTTCCTGCCAAAGGGCTGTGAGCAGAATTAAAATGTGTCATTTCCAGATCAAAGCATGTGGGAGCCAGTGCACAGCTCGCTCTTCTGCCATGGTGCCCTGGAAGCCTCCTGTTGTAGATGGCACAGCTACAAAACGCAGGAGGCTTGGACCTTCGAGTCACTATTTGAAAAGGAGCTCCTCTCCAAAGTTAATAGATCTGTGCTGCATTTTGCATGACTGGGAAATGAACCTTTATGCGTTAAGCCACTGACTTCTGATTCTTTAGTACATTCGAAGAGCTTATTCTAATATAATTCAATTAACATGTTAAATATTTAGTAAATGTAAATATGCTGAGCAGATAACAAATACTATGCCTGCATAAAGTAGGTACTCAATAAAAGTAGTAAATGTCAGACATGGGTAGACTAAGAAAATAAATAAAGGACTATCTTTCCAGACATTTCCAAACTAGTTTCAACACACCCTTATTTTTTTTTTTTTTCGGTAAAAATGTATTGAGTTCCTTTTATGAACAAACCATCTGCTAGATGGCTGCGGAGATGAATAAGACAAAAGTCTCTGCTCTTGAAGATCTATCAGACCAGTGAGGTACAGACAAGCTAATAGATGATTACAAAACTGCGGAGACAAGCAGAAGTGAGCATGAGGTGCTGTGGGAGGGCCATCTCGCTCAGACTGGGAGAATCCTGGAAGGCTCCCCAAGGAAGTGGTGTCTGAAGAGCAAGAGTTAGGCAGATTTTAGTTCCCTTGCTTTTTACAGAGGAGGGCAGCTATCAAACCTAGCTAGATGTTGCTTTCCTGTTCAGTTGGAATGTCTGTAATACAGTTGGCTATTAAACAAAATGGGGCAAAATACTGATTTCACAGGTCTTGGAATTTCAACTTTCTTTAAGCAATTGAGAATGAACATAAAACTCTTATCAACTCTCACTGTGACACCCAAACCATTTTGAATTCCACCTTTGATATGGAGGAAAAAGTAAATATAGGGAATATATAAAATGGGGTCACTTTAATCAAGCTGCTAAAATTGTTAACATAGTGAAGGTTGAGGCATGAAGAAACACCACATTATTGCTCTAATTAGCTGTGTTTCCAGTTTTGTAATGAAACCTACACCCCAGAGCTCTTATGAGAATCGAATGAGTTAATATGTATATATAACACACCTATAACATTAAGTGTTTGATAACTAGTCAATATTGTATTATTGTTGTGTTGTTGTGTTATTATTAACTCTGTAGAGGAGTTTTCATCTGGAGTTAGTAGTTCCATCCTAAAATTAGACACTTAATCCTGTGTGATAATAAAGCAATAAAAATAACAAAGTTACATTCTTGAGAAATCATAAGATAGTTATTTAATAATATTAATAAACAATAATAATAATAATAATTCTCTAGCAGTTTTATGAAAAGGGTAATTATGAATGGAGCTGAGTAGCTATGGTACTAAACAGAGGAGTAGAAACATGGGAATCGGCAATCCACTCAATGGTTCTGTGTCTCCATTGTAAACAAGTGATTCAGTACTGTGTCTAAGAAGAATATGGACATCAGCATTCTGTCCATGTCATGTCTCTGAGAGATGCCATCTCTGGAGCCTGTTGTTTCACACCTGAATAAGAAATATTAATTTAAAAATCTTATGGTTAAGAAGCCATCAGCAAGAGTCCCCTAACTTTACAATTAAATCAATTTTAATAGTTTCATTTTACAGATTATACAACTCAATTTCAGCAATATTAGTCTTAATGGAAATTAAGAGTTGTGATGAGGAAAAGTCAAAATTGCTGACTCGGTAGAATAGCCTTCCCTGCCCTTTAACTTCAACCAAACAGAACCCAAAATGTAATACTCCAGGGAACCAAAAAGGAAAATAGAAGAGCTGAATGACTGTAATCCTGGAAACTAATAAACCTGAATTTTGAACACTGCTCTGGCCCCACTTTGTTTTATACTAACATCCAAGTCATTTATCATTTTAGGATTTCTCCTACTCTAACAATAGGAAACCAAAGCACTTTATAAAGACATTAATTCTGTCTGCTTCTTGGGGATACAATAATAATGTAAAGTTCTTTGAAATGGCAAATAGTAGAAGGAAAAATATCTGATTCAATGTACTATTCCTATTTCAATATCAAAGCCCAATCACTTGAAAGCAGATGGTTGATGAAATTTCCCAAAGCTCAGCTGTATCTCATTACATCAGACCCTTTATTTTCAAGGGTATGCAACTATCACCAAAAAAAAAAAAAAAAAATTTACCCTGTCTGGTTAGAAGATAGGCTTCACTCTGTTTTACCTCATACATTTGGTTCTTAACATTTCTCCAATTCTTAGATATAATGATATGTATGTGAGCACATGTGTGTGTGTGAATGCAATATTCAAAGCAAGGTGGAAACTCAGAATCTGAAAAACCCACTCTTGCTTCTTTTCACAGCAGGAAATTCCAATCCTTTTTAAATATACTTTTTAAAAAGGTTTCTGTTTCACTTAAATAAAAATAAAAATCTGACATCGAGACAGTAGGTGTTTTAGTAATGGAAAGTGAGCAATATAAGAATTTTAAAGTAGAGATTCATCTGAAGGCCTGATAGCCCAGTTTGTGAGTGTTCGCTGCTATTCCACTGGATTTGAAGTCCCTCCTTGTACAGTTCTTCTCTAGTTACCAGCACAAAGCTTCCACTAGTTTACAGGAATTTTATTCTCTAGCCTATGACCTTATGAAATAGCCACTCAGCTACTGTCTGTAGAAATACAGAAACCAACATCACCAAACTCAGATTTCAAGAGCTCTGCAATTCATCTTCTGAATATAGAATCGATAATGGAATTAATTGATTATTTCAAAAATAGTCAGAATAAGTCAGAATAAACTACTCCCTCCAAGAAGGCAGGGAGTAGTTTAGGACTCACGCAAATGCTCTAGAATTTGACAAACAGTCCACATCTTGCTTTGGGTACTCCATATAATTCAGAGCCCACGTTTTGTGATAAAAAATAATGGATATGGTTTACAGCCATGCCACCCTGAACATGCCCAATCTCATCTGATCTCGGAAGCTAAGCTGGGTCAGGCCTAGCTTGGATGGATGGAAAACCACCTGGGAATACCAGGTGCTGTTGGCGTAAATAAATAAGTAAATTATATATATATATATATATATATATATATATATATATATATATATAAAATATTGGATATATTATTTCAAATATATGTAATGAATTTTAAACACATACACTGTCGATGAAGGAGAAAACAGTAGGAAAAGGGGTTAGGAAATGTCAGGGAGGAGTAAGGTTGCTCTTTAAATAAGGTGGTCATTAAACAAAGGGTTGTGAAAGGTCTCCCCGATGCAGTGACATCTGAGAAGAGACCTGAAGGAGGGCAGTGAGTGGTGTTTATCTGGTAAAGAGCATTACGACATGAGGGGACAAAAGTATAAGGCCGTGAGGCAAAAGTGTGGTTAGCATGTCCAAAAATGGCAGAAAGGCCAGGGCTGCCTGAGAGGAATGAACCATACTTTAACCATACTTTTTCAGGACAGAGAGGCAGACAAACTAGACTGCTCAGGTGAATATGGGACTTTGTAGGACCTGAGGCCTTACTCTGAAAGAGAGGAGAAGCTGCTGGAAAATTCAGAGCAGAAGAATGACATGATTGAACTTGCATTTTAATAGGCTCTCTCTAGCTGCCACCTTGAGGAAAGATCAGGAGGAATAAATAATCGACCTATGGGTGATTATGAAGAATTAGAATTGCCTGCGGAAATAAGCGGTGGGGGAGTCGTGGGGTTCTTGAGATCGATTCAGTGGAAAGTGTTGGGGAGAAACCTGACTGAAACGAATTCCAAAGAAAAAAGGAAGAATGAGAATTAAACGCATTGATGATAGACAAATGTCTTAAGTGTTGCTATAACTGGAAGCAAATATGATTTTGACTAAAAAGAAAAATGCGATTAAGAGAATTTGTTTAAGTGGAAGAAAACTAGACCTTATCTGCCTGATAGGAATAATCTGCTAAAAAGGAGATAATTTATAATGCATAAAAGATGCGGACAGTTCCCATTCCAGTGTCCTTGAGAAAGAAAGTCATTCGGGATTCGATCAGTGAAGCAGAGACACAATGACTAATATGGGAATAAGAAATGTATTATAGAAATCAGAATTTATACTTAATGTTTGGGATGCCAAGGATGCGAAGGTCTTTAAGGGAAATTTGAAAGGCCAGAGCACGAGTTACTAGCCAGCCTGCTTAGCTGGCACAGGTGGATATTTTGGAGCTTGCAGAAGTCCAAGAAGCCAAGCATTTCTAGCTGCCAAATTGGGACGACAAAAGAAGAGTTCATGGCGGGATCTAGGGGAAGTCATCGTTTCTATCAAGCTACCACCTGCGTGGGTTCACAGCCAAGCATCTAACGGTTCAGCCTGGGGCCATTGTTGAACAGTAGGACCAGCGGTTAGAAAGACAAGCTAGACATAGAGCAGAGGAGAGCAAGGACCCACTAGGACCCACCAGCCCCCTCCATTCTGACCATCACAGTATCTGAGGACCACAACCTTTCAAAAGTAACAGCCACTGATTTACTCCTGCCTCTTAAATCCTGCCCAAGTTTCTCTTTTGACTACTTCTAATCTAGCCATACGAGGGAATGTAGAAATGCAGTTCCTAAATTGACAGCAGCACAATTGAGGATTATTTATTCCTGTCAACTTAGCATCCATATACACCTCTTTTAACCAAATAAAGATAATGGCAAAAGTATGCTTCTACTTTGTATGAAGCTAGCATCACACAACCAAAAACATCTAACCCTCTCCCGTAAAGAGAATACATGTACTAATCCATCTTCAGGTTCTATTCTTTCCTCTTCTACTTGAGTCACACTCTAGCTTTGATATCTTATAATATAAAAGTAACTACTATTCATCTTATATTTGTAGGGGAAGGAAAGAAGGGGAAACTTTTCTAACTAATATATATACACATACGCATATTCACATAAAAGCAAGGAAAACACATAACTCTACAAATTCCACAGCTGGTCATATAATTGGACCGATAATTATCGTGTCTTTCATCTACTACATATTCTGTATTGACTTTGTCCTCCCCAAGTCCTTCAGCTAGGCTCCTTGCCTGTGGAGTAGCACAAGCTTTCATTTCTGAAGGTCCCACTAGTTTGAGGCGGTGTCTGTTACTTTATAACAGTGTATGAGAGTACCAACATATATCCCTGTGGATCTTCAGTCATTTTCTGGGTAGGACAAATTACCCCAATATAATAACCACTTCCTTTTTTCTCCTGTTGTTTCAGTGGCACAAGAAACACTAAGTTGCCGGTGACAAGCAATAAACAAACAGACAAACTCTTCATTTTTAAGGGCAGAAGCAGCACCATGTGTGTCAGTCAACGATCCAGAGCACACTCCAAATCCTATTCAACATTACCCCAGCCTCACAGGTGTTACCAGGTATTAGCGTCAAAATGGCTCTCCGAGTCTTCAAAGAGACATTCCACCATCTTATCAGACCAGCTCCTCCAGAGTGAGAGAGACGATGGTAAGACCAATGAATTCCACAAGCACAGCCAACTCATTCTATTCTGTAAAATGTGTTGCTCTGACAGAAGCAGTGCTGTTTGGAATACTATGACAGTGAGTAAAACATTCTATAAATCCGTGCACGGTGAATTTTTCAGAAGCATTGTAAGCAGAGAAGGCAAATTCACAGGCAGAGTGTCTATTTCAATGAGAATAAAGTGCTGCTTCTTCCAAGATGGATGTGGTCCAATGTAATCAACTGTCACCAAATGACTGCTTGCTTCTCTGAGAAAGTGGTGACAAATCAGGGGCTCGGTGCTGGGCTCTTCTGTTGGCATGTTGGACACTCAGCGAGGGGATGGACGAACCAGCCTTGGTGAGTAAGAAGTCTGTGTTGCCAAGGACATGCATTACCGCCACCCCTGCCACCATCACCACTTCCTGAGACCATTGGAAAGAATAGTGGTGTCTGGGCATGGGGGCTGACTTAACGTCCATGAAAAAAAGCCATTTTTCTACCTAATAATTAAAATTCTTCTCTGCTCAAGTTTTTTTTTTTTTTTTTTTTTTTTTTTTTTTTTTTTTTTTTTTTTTTTTTTGATGGGCAGTCACATGGAACACAGACGACACCCTTTGGGAGAGATCCATCCACAGAGCTCTCCCCAGACCTCCTAGTTACCAGCTTCCCAGCCATCTCCATTCCAGGTCCCTGCCCGCCAAGCCAAACTGTTAGCCACTTGCCATGAAATAATGGATTTCTGTACCTACCTCTGACCAGTTCTGCTTCTAAAAAAAAAACATGAAAAATATATATATATATAGGTTGTGCTCAGAATTTTGCAATACGTGCGGGATTTCTTTTCATCCTATTTTTCGAGGACACCCCAAAGTGGAGTTCCAGTGCTGTCAGGTGATGCCAGCCTACTGTGCGGAACCACCTGTAAAGTGGACCTTCATTGTTTCTTCCTCAGTCATAAGGTGATGGGGAACTTCCCAGGAAGCCATAAATGCAGACTGAATGGGAGGAGACAATGTGGCACGAGCAGCAACCACGGGCAACTGGGCTATTTATCTATGCAACTTACTTGAGCCTTCAAGATCTGCTTGAGCCTCATCTCCTATTTATCACCTACACTAAATGATGGAAGGCTGCCAAACACGCCCAGCATTACATCTTATCGAATCAGGCACCACGCAGTTTACAGTGGTTCTATCTTGGTAGTCCACAATTAAGGATAGGGCATGGTGGCAAGCCAGAAGTTTTTTTCTCAAAAGAAGAGTCATCTGCAGAGGGTGACCATAGCTTTGATCCAAAGTTCCAAAGACCTGTGATGGGCAACCTCAGCATTCTGCCGAAGGTTACATGGAGCATCCCCACCTGCCACATCCACTTCAAGCGCCGTCAGATGGATCTGTCAGGCCATTTGGCCTAAATGGCAGAGCAGTTTGGCATGTGCAACCGGCTGCAGAGTTTCTCTTGGTCTAGAGCTCCACAAAAGCAACAGCTTTTCTGGCTATTTAATTGATGGGTCTGAAAAGCATGTCAGAATGCAATATACATTGAGTCCAAAATCTAAACAGACTCATTAGATGCTGTGCCACTATCTTTGTTGTAGGAGGGTCTATGGGTAGTGACTGACCTTTCAATCTGGAAGAGATCTCTCAGTACAACACCCGAAGATGCCTAGGACTCCCACAAGGTAGAAGGCCTCTAAATCTGGGGGAAAGTTATTTCCTATCCTTTGTTTTGCAAGTGTTTTACCAAGATGTCTAGAGTAGTTGCTACTTTCTGCGCACTCGTCCAATTAGGATGATATCATCATATTAGTGGAGCAGCATGATGTCTCACAGAATGAAGAGGTAATCAAGGTCCCTATGGACAAGATTGTAACAGACTTGGAGAGGAATTTTTAACCCTGAGGTAGTACACTGAAGGATTATTGCTGGCTTTGCCTATTGAAAGCAAATGGCTTCTGATAATATTTATTAACACAAACTAAAAGCACTCATCACATTAATTGCTGTATCAGTCAGAGTTGAACTAGAGAAACAGAACCAGTAGGAGATATATATTAAGACTGATAGCAAGTTATCGACTTACGCAACCATAGAGGCTGGCTAGGCAAGTCTAAAATCCATAGGGTAGGCTGGAAAAAGGGCAAATTCAGACTCTCAGGCATGGTCTAATGCTGCTGTCCTCAGGAAGAATTGTTTCTTCCTCAGTAAAGACTCGATGCTGTTCTTCTTGGCTTCGAACTGATTGAATAAGGCCCACCCAGATTACCTAAACTAATATCTCCTGCTTAAAATCGACTGGTTATGGACTTGAATCACATCAACAAAATGCCTTCACGAGAATTACTACATGTGGGCTCCAGGCCCAGCTGAATCCAAGGTCTGGCTGGTCCCAGGTCTGGCTGTGATCCAGGTTCGTGGCTAGGAATAGGCCCCCAGATTTAGAATGTTACATTAGCATTGTAGGGCACATCTGCACCTAAACTATGTAAACATACTTCAGCTTATTGTATCATGCACGTGTGGCTGAATGCCATTATTGTACTCTGATCTGTGTGGAGCCATGCGGTCCCCTGGAGAGCAGAAGGGGAGCACAAGAACGGGGAGCAGAAGAAGTACACTCAATACCATGCTCCTCCCTGTGATAGACTACACTTCCCCCAATAGAACTGTGCTCCACATAATACAGTTGGTGCCTAATATTTTATTCCCATGTCAGCCTTTTGTGCAATCTTCCAACTGGACGTCTCGCCATCAAACCTTCCCTTCTCAATCAGCTTGGTGCTGTCACTACCTTAGTGTTTGGTGGACAACCAGCGACCGTAGCCTACCCAAGTTACATACCAGGTACCAGGGGCTGTCAATCTTTTTCTGGTGAAAGAGTCATGTTTGGAATAGCAGTTGGAATGTCACTCATCCCTTGATTAAGTTTACAAAAATGCCAGTGTCATTCTCTAAGATCCAGGACCCGTCTAGCCTCTGCAGAGGCCAGATAGGTGAGTTGAAGCACTACCCCCGCATCTTTCAAGGCCTTGATCACGGCAAAATTCTCCACAGTCCATCCAGGGATGCAGTGTAGTTTTAGTTTGCTATTTGGGGAGGTGGAGGCCATTCTAGGGGCCTCCATGCAAACTTTCCTACTATAAGAGCCCTCTTTGTATGTCTCCCTCAACTTTAAATTTCAGACTTGAAGAAGCAATCGTGGGACCAAGTAGGCTACTTTGAGATGGATGCAAGCCAAACTTCCATTAATTATCTGAGCTCCTTGAGCCCTTCATCTTATAGGTGGATCATCGGGTTATTTTGAGTCTCCAAGAATTAGTGTCAGTTCAGAAACACAACGTTTCAGTAGTTCTCCTCCTCTAGTGCCCAGATGCCAGGTAAGCAACCACAACCCATTTAAAGAAGGCTAGGGGAAAGATTGACAGTATAATTTTTGACATTGTAGCAATATTCTTCCTCAAAGGGATCCAGTCTTCCTTTCATTTAAAGCATTCTAGATCTGTGAACTGGCTTGATCCAGGAGCAAATTGAAGGGCTGCAACACGTTTTTTTGTGGTGACTAAAGTTAGACTACTATTAGCAAGACCTAGAGCCCTTCTATTTATTTAAATCAAGTAGAATTTTAGTAGCCTCCTTCTCTTACAGTCCTAGGGACACTGTGATCAATCAGCCAATGCCAAAATGTCTATAGATAAAACCACTCTGTTTCTATTTCAGGTCTGCCTTCATTATAGTAACCACACCATGTTGTCTCATCTGACCGTCTGACCACCATCTGACTCCTGTCCCATTATCGCCATCAAATCCCCATTATTGCCATTGACTTCTAAATGGACTTCCAGAACTCCTGTTCTCCCTACTGAGTTCAGAGAGTTTATTTCAATGGCAGAATTTCCTAGTTTCTTTCTTTGACCTGCAGAGAATGACCACCACACAGCTCTTCAAACATGCTCATTTGGTACTCACTAATGTATTCCTAATGCCTTGGTAAACAGAGTGCCCTCTGGGCTACTCTCTCCCAGGTGGCATTTTTAAAGGAAGGATGAGCATGTCTTCATAGTACATCTATAATATAGTATAATATAGATATTCCTCCTCCCCCCGTTTTACAGGTGAAAATTAGAGATGCTTTTTATTCAAGGTCATTCAATTAACTGATGGATTCCAAATTTAAACCTTAACTATTTGATTCCAAACTCATGGTTCTCATAATTAGACCTTTAGCCATACAGATTATGAGTTTAATCCAGTTATAACTTGTAAGGAACAACAACAACAACAAAAATCCCAACTATATTATGTTTTTTTAGAGCACTTTAAGGTTCACAGCAAAAATTGAGCAGAAGAGACAAATATGTCCCAAACCTCCTGCCCCTTCCATGGCCGACATCCCCACCAGAGGGAAGCGTTTGTTTCAAATGATGAACCTGCATTGGTGCACCATTATCACCCATAGTCCATAGTTTACAATAGGGTTCACTCTTGGTGTTGAACAGCCTATGTGTTTGAACAAGTGTCTGATGGCATACATCCACCATTATAGCATCTATCAGTAGTCTCACTGCCCTCAAAATCCTCTGTGCTCTGCCTAGCTATCTCTCTCCCCTACCCCTGACTTATACAGATTTTTATGTAATAAATATAGTTTTTATTCCAGGTTTTGAGCTCAAACATTCTTGATAAATTCTTTATTGTCCCAAAACAGTCATATGAATAAGAATATTTTCAGATACCTTTATAGATACTTACCTGAATTGGGCAGAACTTGCTTGTTATAACTGGTATCTCAGTGCACGTGACCGGAAAATCAGGTAAGGAGCAGATTGAACAGAATCCAGCCTAAAAGAGGTTTATTTCTGCCTGTGCATGCTACCTGGGCTACCTGCTAAATGGTCCCCTTCATACCTCGGTACGTTTGCATATGTAGCTCCCTATTCTGACACTGCTGTCCTTTTTCCTACCTAAGAAAAGTGACCACTCATCTTTTAGTACTTTAGGCAATGCATCTCTTCTCTTCTATAAGATCCCATTGGACTTTCCTGAGTGAGAAATGACTTCTTTCTTTAAGCCATTCTCAATGGGGGTGACATGACACCCAAATGGGCAGACATTGGTTTGGGGAGGACAAAAAATCTTGCTCTTTTTTTCTATAAAGCACAGATATATATACAGTATATAAATAGATATGTAATATATGTAGGGTATTAAAATTTAATATGGGAAGGAATGAGTAGGGAAAAATATCTAAAAAGTCACTTTCAGGGCGTGATCATGAATAGAGGTTGAGAAACACATCCCCCCCCCCCAAGCTGACATTATGTCTATATGTATCTGAATCTCAGCCCTTCTAATGCTTTATTGTATTTGTGCACTTCCTGTCTCTACCTCTTACTAAATGGTAAGACTGAAGACAAGATCCAGGTCTTATTCTCTTTAACCTTATTCATATTTTATTTATTAATGTATTCAACATGTATTTAAGTGTCTACTGTGTATTTAATTGCTTCTGTCTATCTGAAAAGGTAATCCCCTATGCAACACCTGTCTCTAATTTAAAGAATAGAAATTCTAGGTCAGCCTAGAATCCTTCTTTCTCTCTTGAAGGACTTTCAGGGTGGTGAGCAGTTGGGGAAGGCATGTCCTCTTGAAATTCCCAAGAATTTTATGTACATGCACAGTTCCCAAAGAAAGTATGTGGACTAAGTACTTTCCTTTATTCTCCCCATACTTTATGCTGCTACATATTAATTTGGGGTCATTAAGGACAAGACTGCTTATAAATACAGTTTCTCAAGTCATCACTAACAATAGCGCAGAGCCCTGTCCCAAATTACTTTCCAAGTGAAAAATAGCTGGGTCCAAAGACTATATTTTAACTGATACAATGTGGCCAAAAAAAATAAAAAATAAAAAAGCAGAAACATTGCTATCAAATTGGATTTTCTGTGTCTCAAAGGCAGTGTTATTTTTGACAGGGTTCAACACAAGAAATGTCTGCAAGTGAAAATGTATGATTCCAGCACTGCCTTTCCCCTCACTCAGGGAAGGGCCACATCGAAAAGCCACCGGGCGCTCATTAAAGGCTGCCCTTAGAAAAGAAGGAACCGTTCTCCACCGGTCCACAGTAAACAGAGACCGAGCAGTATCTTCAAGGGCTTCTGAACACGCAGTTATCCAGCCAGCCACTCGCTTCTTGATGCCAACAGCAGCTATCTCTCTGATGGGAGTGCGCGTTTGGCCTCAAATAAAAAGATACCTGCTCTTGGCGCAGGGAATGATAGGAGAGTAGAAAGGTGGCTCTCCTGGCCGCTGCTTGTCTTTCTTAGAGAAGCCAGACTGGGGATTTGCAGGTGTAAAGCAATTAACCTTTTAATCCAAATGGGAAGATTGGAGCTAGAAGTGGCCAAGAAATCGCTGATTGTATTCCCTTGCCAAGGAAAGAGGAGCCGCTGAAGCCACTGCTCGCTGCTCTGTTTACAGGAAGGGAAGAGCTGCTCAGGCCAGGCTGCGTGTCGCCTTGTGGGGACTGTGCTGGCTCAGCACGCTCAGCCTCAGTGCCCACACGCCGTCTGCCACAGCGGCTCGCAGTATGCCACATGCACAGGTCAAAATAGGAGGGAGCCCAGGTGACAGATGATTCATCAGCGCTGCCCAGCTCTGCAGGAAGCAAGGCGCCTCTGGATTGAAAAAGGAAGGGCCGATACTGAAGTAAGCCACTCAAATGAGTCACTCCTTTATTCATCCAAAATTTTGTATATCAAAGACTACATGTGGTATCAGGAATATAATAGTGGAGAGATTATATATAAAAAAGACATGGTCTTTGTCCCCATGTCTTACAATTTAGGTACAGAGATAGAAAAAAGAAGCAATAAACTAACGAATAAGGTCATTTTGAATCAAGCAGAGAACAAGGAAGAAAAGGAGTTATGATTACTAGGCCCTGGGCTCAGGGGGAGCTTAGCTCCTGGGTTGTTTCTACCCTGGAGAGGCTATCTTTTCTCAAGAGCTCATTTCTTTTGGGAAGAGGTCCATGAGATGAGCTTTGTCCCAGGTACCTGAATGTAGGAGGCAGAGAGGTGCTTCCTGCTGGAGCCCAGAGCCTTGCTACAGCACCCTCAGGCGAGGGAGCCATAGACAGAAGCTCAGGAGCTCTCTGTCCTAGCAATGTGAGTGACATCTCTTGGATGCCATGTGAGAGGAAGACTCAGAGTCGAAGAAGGGGTATTTGACCCCTTCCCTGTGGAACCAGTGTGGTTGTGACTCAGTGGGTAGGCCAGGACATGCAGCACTGGGAGCACCCAGAGATAGCACCCTGGATACAGCCTTCTTTGCTTTGGTCACCCTGGGGCCCCACTGGCAGCTGTGTCAAGTGGACAGCACCCAGAAACTGGAGGGGAAGGACATGGGAGGCTATTCATGAGCCTCCAGAAGAAACTTTCCTGTTCTTTTAGCTGTATACCAGTTATGATTTTGACAGGAGGACACTTACAATATTAGAGACAAAACATAGTAAAGAGTTGCAAATTTAATACGTATTTCCTAATACTATGTGCCTGGCCTGTGTTAGACATTGGGGTCAACTTTTACTCATTGTATTAACCTTTCAAACAGCTCTGTGATAGATAGCTAAGACCACATACGTCAGATAAGAAAACCAAGGTTGATGAAACCATCCAATATCAGAGTCTCTAGGTGGAAGAGTAAATATTCAAAACAGAGCTTTCTGCCTTCCATTCTAGGGTATAAAAATAGTCTGCCAGTTCTTGAGAAATGAATAATAGAGTCTCGTGAAGTTCCCTGTTAAGCTCCATATTCCTAACCTCTCTCAGTCCCCGTTATACTTCAAACATTCGAAAACGAAATAACAGTGCCTTGTTCATCTTTTCTCTCCCTCGCTTCCCAGCATCCTCTCTTCTCTGCTCTGAGTTCAGAGCCAAAGCCTCACTGCAAATCTACCTTCCATTGTAACCCCCTTTTACAGGACAGATGGTTATAGAATGTAGCAGGCATATGGGCTTCTCTCTGGTGTGGCTCTCGTCAGTGGTGACCTGGGGTACCAAGAAGGCACTTTTCACCAGAGGGCCACCTGCTCTACCTGCCAAAGAGCATTCAATTACTCTTACCTTCTATGGAGTCCATAGGCTCCTAAAATCTACAAAAAAGATTTTTCAACCTTTTTTCCTCACTTTTGTTTCCTCCCTCTTCTATAATGATGTTTTACTGCTGACTTATTTGCACAGTATCCAGAATGCCCTGTGTTTTTCCTATGTTAATACTTTTAATGTTTAAACTCAAGCCAGTTCCTTTGATTCCTTCCATTTTGCTTAAAAATGAAATAAGAATGCCATTAAGAATATATTTCTTGCTACAATTGTATGAGATATTTCTCTGACAAGTTTGAGGTTTATAACAGAAAAGATTACAGACACTACTGATTTTTTTTTAATTACGTCAATATTATTCACAATATTTTTGCCAGGAAAACACCTTATAATGAGAATTAGAGATTATATAAAGATAGTTATTGCCAAAGGTTGAACATTGCATAAAAAATGAAACCACCAATTTGCAGTTGATATTCAGCATTTATGTTGTGTTTCTTCACCTGATATCTGACACTAAATATGTCTACTTTTCTTACTGTGTAATAGATGTGTGGATGCTGATAATGGAAGTAAACAGCAAAGTATTACTATATATCAGATAAATAACAAATTCTTGTCCAAATGTGAGTATAAAGATCTAAGAACAAATCCTCTGCTTTCAGCTGACTGTGTGTAACCAACATATCAGATCACCACCACTAGACATCAGTTTGTCACACAAGCCATTCGTTCTGAAATTAGCAATGTTTGCTTTTCTTTAAAAACTTGAACATCAATTCAGAGTTCCGAGTGGCATAATCTAGTATCACTCAGTGCTTCGGCAGGAGGTTCTTAGAAAGGAGAGATAATATAAACGTAGGAAAAGTTTTCAGGAACAGAACAAGGGCAGTTAATTAAAGACAATCAACCTGAATGCTCGCTGGCTGCTCTCCCACGTCATGAGCCACCTCCAGTCAGTGTCCCAGATGCCTTGATATGAGTGGAACCCTGCCAGCTGCTGTGTTGAGGCGAAAAGTGTGCAGAGCCTGAATCCAACTGGCATTCAAGGCCATCACCCAGCTCCTCCTTAGCCTTCAGCTCTTCATCTCTCATCTGCAGCCCAAGGAACCTCAGGCCCTCCCAAGTCTGTCCTCTTCCTTACCCCTTTCTTTCCCACCCATGGGTACAAATAGAGTTAGTCACTGCAGCATGTATAGAAATGCACAAATTATATACATCTATATAAAAATTATACACATCTATGCATATAAAATATATTTTATAAGTAATACTTATATTTCATAAGTGATACCTATAAATATCTAAATATATTTGTATACAATTATATTTTAGTATTTTATTTATATGTGCATAATTATTTATAACAGCTCCAGTTTCTAAAAGTAGCTAGCACCAGTGATGCCCTTTTAAGGATGTCGGGTATCACTGAAGTCAGCAGTTCTATAAACATGCTGTTTCTGCTCTTATTCTCTTGGCTACTTTAACCTGTAAAATAGTTCCTGGCACATAGTGAATCAAAAGGAATGCCATAGCACCTAAAATTAATGTAATATTGTATGTCAACAGTTACTGAAAAATAAATTTTTAAAATAAATAAATACATAAACAAATAAATATTCTAAAAAAGAAATGGCATAGAGAAAACATCGCACTTGGAGACAGAGTATCCAGATTCAAGTTCAGACTAATTTACTTAGAATCCTTCTTAACTATAGATGAGAATAAGATTTTTTCCTTGGCCCTGTCTTCCTCAGAGAGATGTTGATGACAAAAATGGTAATAAATTTAGTAATAGTAATAGTATCAGTAAAATTGGCTCCAGTAGCAGGAATAGTGGCAATAATAATGTAGAAATTATATTTACTATGAATAGTATATTAGAATTCATTCATTCATTCATTCATGTAATCATTCAATTGTTTAAGGAACCACATAATTAGCTAGATACACAGAGAGAAGAGAGAGTCCCTATCCCAGGGGTCTATCATCTAGCTGGGGGACAAAATAGAACATAGCAGGAAAATATATATGTAGATCTACACGGGTGTTTCCTGCATCCTTGTCAGGTGAAATGCTGTAGGATAATTCTTAGGGAAAGATAACTAGGCCCTTCAGTGTATCTCTTTTTCCTGCTACTTAAATTAGAACAAGTTTCTTATGTTAGCGCCTCTCCTAATTACCTAAGTTCTCTTTTAACAAATCATCATCAATTCACTTGCTAAGTACCAGGCATTTTGCTAAACCCTGTATTTAAAAAAATAAAAATAAAAAAAGAATATTTTCTGTCAAGTAAAGAATTTCCCCATTGTCCAAAAAGCAATAAGAATTCACCAAAGGGACCACTTTGAAACCTCAATATTGAGAGGTTAAGTATCACAATATCTAAAACTTACTTTCAAATGTTACGGCAAAAAGTACATATCTACATACAGAGAGAAAACAAATATGACAAAAATGTTTACAACAGTATAATACTGAGGTATAAGTTCATCGTGTTATTATTTCAAGTTTTCTGTATGTTTGAAATATTTCATTATAAAAAGTAGATTGAGATCTGGCTCCAAAAAACGCCTGGCAGTATGAACTGGGAGAAGTTATTAACCTTTTTAGATCATGTTTTCTGATCTCCAAAATGAAGTTAGACATTGTACATACCAGGATGGGTTGTTACAAGCATTAAATTAAATAACACGCATAAAGCACTTAGCAAAGTGCTGACACTTAAGTAAAATAAATATTAGCTATTATTATTTTATTTTAAATAACACCTATGTGAAATGGTGTAGTGGTCAAAATACAGAGACCAGGAACATACATATGGCAAACTAAATGTCCAGAAAGTCCTTCTTGTACAGCACTCTAAAAATATTTCTTAAAGTCTTTATCCAGCACTTGAACCACGTGGCTGAGCTAACAGAGAAATCTAACTAAGGGAAACCTTCTGGTGCTAGAAGAGAAAGTAGAAAATGTGTTTCCAGAGAGCTGAGCAAGCTCTGCCGCAGACACTGCTCCAGGGGTGCATGCCAACCTCTCCCGGTTTTTGATTCTGAGTTTTTAATGAGTTCCAAGCCTGGGGAGGACAGAAGGCAAATTCTGGGTCTTGCAGAATGCAGACATTTACAGGAGAGACAACCAAATGAAGCTAGGGCCTTCATAAGCCAACATCAGTAAGTGATCTAGAGAAACGCCCTTTTGGACAAAGTGAGATGGAAAAGATACTTGCTCAGCTCTGAATAGAGCTTATGTTCACATAAATTTAGAACAAGAACCATGCAAAGAATTATTTTAAAATAGATGTGAGTTGGGAGTATCCTCTTGCATCTGGAAGAAGCAAACATAATCCTACATGACAGAAAGTAATTTAAGCCACACTTTAAAGAATTCCTAGATGTAAGAATTGAAGAAACATGAATTCACAATCAAAATTTATGAAAGATATAAAGACCAAGGTAACGTGAGCAAAAGTCAACCGAAACAACAAACTACAGAATCAGATTCACAAAGTTATGGGTTTGTTAAAATGAGTTTAATACATAAAAAAATAAAAGAGGATATTTAAAAATATGGCAATGAAACAAAATTCTTCAGAAGTGCCAAGATACTAATATCGATCTCTAGAAATCTAAAATTAAATTTAAAATTCAATTATAGATTAAACTCTAGAGAGGACACAGCAGGAAAAGGATTTAATGAACTAGAACATAGATCTTAAGAAATTCCCCAGGAATTAATAAAGACAGGTTTGAATAAAGACAGCCAAAGTGGTAGAAAGTATAGAGTTTCAAATGTAAAGAATAAAAAGAATAGAAAAAAAGAAATATTCAAAACAAAATGACTGAAAATTTTCCAGAATTGATAAGACTAGTCCTCAGATTCAGAAACAATGTATCTGAAGCAAAAGTGAGTAGAAATAAATCCTCATTATGTTGTAACTGCAGAACACCAAAGAAACTGTCTTGAAAACAGGTAACAGAAAAATGATTAATTGTATAAGAAGAAAATACAAAAGGAATTAAAGATAACTTTGTTAACCTAGAAGCCAAAGGAGAGTGAAATTATATTTTTAAAAAAGAAAAAAAGTTACAAAAATGAGAAAACTATATTTCAAAAATATATGATGAGAAAATTGAGTGTTTACTGAAAATGGAAACAAAGAAAAAACACAGTAAAAAAAATTGTCTCTAAAAGAAAATCTAAGGTGCAGGAAGAAATTATGAGCTTAGAATGTTATAAACACAACGTAAATGTAAAAAAAAAACGTCAACCATATAATATCATAATCAGATAATTGGTGTATAATCTTTAAGGTTTTTAAAAAGCAAAATAAAACTAAAATATTGTAATGGCATAACAGTTGCAGGCTACTAACATGAATCCTTTTTAGGAGAAAAGTAATGATATTAACTTTGACTTTGTTAAGTTAAAAAAAATTTAAATTTTTAGTGAAATCACTAATGGAAAAGAAATGTATATTTATTCATGGAGGTTTTTTTAAAATTTTGACAAAAACTCCACAGTTAAAAGACAAATATTTTCAAACTGGATTAAGTAAAAACAAAACACAGCATTTTAACATGATATTGGAGGATCTAACAATAACTTTTAATATTTATTAGACATTGCCATGTACCAAGTACTTTTTTAAGCACTATACATGAGTTAACTTATTTATTCCATATAACATCCTGTGAGGTAGGTATACTGTTATCCACTTTTGCAGATGACTAAACTTAAGTTATATAGCAAGTTTGTAGCAGAGGTGGGTTCACTCAGGCAGTCTGCTTCAAGACTTGTGCCTTTAACTACTACACTATACTCTCCTAGCAAGCAAAATAGAAACAAAGAAAATTAAAATCAAAGATTTTGAAGGAAAAAAACAAAACTGTCAGTCTCAAATAATAAACCCCAAAGAATATACTAGAAATATGAGAGTTTGGCAAGATCAATGGATATAAAAATCAATATATAAAATCCTACTGTATTTCAGTAAACCAGTAAAAGTTTGAAAAATCCACTTTTAAAACAATGTCATTTAGAAAAGCAACAAAAAGTAAGATGGCTCATAGTAAATCTAACAAAAGTTGTGCAAGATTTTATTATAAACACATTTTAAAAATATTAAGGACCTAAATAGAAAGATATACCACATTTGTGGATGGAAATAAACAATATTGTAAAGATAGCAATCTTTCCAAAATGTTCTACAATTCAATAAAATTGCAATAAAAATTCTAACAGTATATTTTGTGGAACTTGCCAACCTATTTTTGATATTTTATATAAAAGATTAATGGTCTAAGACTAGCTAAAATATTCTTTAAAAAGAAAAAAATAAGATTGAAGGTATTTGTCCTTCTGGTTAGTGACTTATTATAAAGGCAGAATAATTTAGGCAAGGTTCGGACACAGAAATAGATAAATAAACCAATAAAATAGACCAGATAAATAGACTCTATACACACATACACACACACACACACACACACACACACACACACACACACACACACACACTATACGATAGAGCTATCACTACAACTAGTTGGGCAAAGAATAGACAGAAAAGCAAAGCTGTAACAACTGTTACTCATATAAGGAAAAGCAGATTCATATACCCACCTTCACCACTCACAAAAATCAATTCTAGGTAGATCAAGTTCTTAAATAAGATACAGTTTTTAGGGGGAAAAAAATATCAGGGAATAACTTTATGCCTCCAGGGTAGGAAAGAATTTCTTTTAAATAATTCAAAATGTTAAAAAATAAATAGAAAGTTAAATGATTTCAACTACACGTAAAGTAAGATTTTTCACTCAGGAAAACTCACACACACACCCTCTCTGTCTCTCTATCTCTCTGTCTCTCTATCTCTCTGTCTCTCTGTCTCTCTCTCTGTCTCTGTCTCTTTTTCTGTCTTTGTCTCTCTCTCTCTCTCTCTCTCTCTGTCTCTCTCTCCAGAGTTAAAGGCTAAGCCACATTCTGGGAGAAGATATTTGAAACATCTCATAACTGCTAAAAAGTTAATAGTATCCAGACTACATAAGGAACTCTTACAAAATAATAAGAAAAAGACAAATAATTCTTTATTTAAATATTCAAAATACATCAACAGACATTTCATAGAAGAGGAAATGCAAATGGCCATTACACATATGAAAAGATATTCAAACTCATTAATAATCAAGAGAAAGCAAAATAAAACCATTATATTATACAATTTTATTCTCATTAGATTGACAAATATCTGAAAGTACTGATTAAGATATAAAGCAAAAGAAATTGTGAGATGTCATTAATGAATTTAAATTGGTACAACTTGAAAAATAATTATGTATTATCTTAAAGTTAAACATATGCAATTTTACAAGCCCCTGAAATTTTATATGAGTATACATCTTAGGGAAATTCATATATATGTTCTACCAAGAAATATATTTTAAAATGTTTATAGGAATATTATTTGTAATACCAAAAAAACTAAAAATAACTCAATTATTCATGTAGGATAGAATGGAAAAAGAAATAATGTGTTATAGTCATGCAATGAAATACTATACAACAGTAAAAAAAGACAATATCTAAATTCATCAATATAGATGGATCTCAAGAGTTATGTTGAGGTCAAGATCTTTGAAAAATTAAAAATAGAAATATTATATGATCCAACAATACTACCTCTGGATGTATCCAAAGAAATAAAAACAACACAAAAAGACATCTACACTCCCATGTTCATAGCGGCATTGTTTATAATAGGCAAGATGTGGAAATAACTTAAGTGTCCATTGATGGATGGAGCTAAAATTGACCAAGAGAGAAGGAGGAGGCAAGAGGAGGGAAGAGTCCAGGCCAAGGAGAGTTTACTTACTAAAGGCTGTGAAAGAGTTCTTGGCTCCTGAGAGCTGAACAGTGCAGTACCGAGAATGTCGAAAGTGAGGTTGGAAAAGTAGGCTAGAATCAGATCACGTAGGGCCTTAAAGGACACTCAAAGAAGGTCTGATTCTTTTTTGAAGGTCGGTAGAAAGATTTAAATGGAGAAGCCACAATGCAATATACCGACGACATATTATTGAATTGTACGCTTGAAACCTATGTAATTTTATTAAGCAAGGTCACCCCAAGAAATTTAATAAAATTTTTAAAAAGAGAAGAAAAATATTACTTTGACTGCTCTTTGGTGAATAGCAGAAAGAGAGACAATGGCTGTAGTAATAGTAGATCAGAAGCGGAAGGTAGAACTAGGATTGTATTAGCATTAGCAGAAATGAAATGAACAGATTCGAGATATATTTTGAAGACGGAATTAATAAGATGCGTTGATGAGTTAGATGTGGAGAAAATGATATAAAACAGCAACATGTCGAAAATGTTTGTTTTTATTCTCTAAGGATGCTTGTTATTTCAACTGATTTCTCTCTTGTCTTTACAAAGTTCCACAGGAGTTAGCAAAATAAAACTAAATCCTCCTGATTATTCACAGCACCTACAGCCCTGCGCATGCCACTGCGTTCTCCCAGCCAGGGCAAACGTGGAACTACCAGAAACTTCGCAGGATGTCGCCAACGTTTTCAATTATCGATACAAATTGTGAAACACGCCATTATTTCTTTCTCTAAGCCTCAATGTTTCAGAAAGATAGAAAGTGAAAGCCTTTTACTATCACACCCAACTAATCTGTTTCATTCTGACCTCGCTTCCTAGAATAATAAAAGAAGCCAATGCTTACTCAATGTGTATTGGCACCAGGAACTAACTGTTCATAACACTTGTAAATACTAATGGGTTTACCCTTCACTTCGGCCCTGGGAGGTTAAGTTGCTCTTGTTATCGCCAGCCACTAGATGTGAATTCAAACATATTTCTTGTTCCTCGAACTTTAGGTTTTAGAAAGAGACACACACTGACACCACACAATGTGTCTTAACCTGCCAAAGTTACACTTGATAAATATTGAAGGTCTTTGCTGATGAATTTTGGTCAAAAGTACCAATTAAGATTTACAAAAATTTAGGAAATGTACAAATAATGGGGAAATGAATCAACCTCTCTCCCAACACAGACTGAGAATAAGTGATTTCACTATCACCAGGAGATGAAGAGCAATTAGAAATGCAAGCGAGTTTCTAAGGAAATAAACTCTTTATTACCAAGCTTTCCAAATGTTAACCGAGTAATATAGAATGAAACCAGCCAGGATCCAAAGATCACACATAAAACTGGAAAGAAAAAAAGAGAATATAACATCTGGATATATAAAACTTAGCTTTTATTTCAGTTTTTTTTGTCTTGTTTTGTTTTTCTTAACTCTCACACTGTAAAACAGATTAAATTTAAAACTTACTCAGGACCCACAGATCCACGTGAGTGTGTTGACAGCCAGGGGAGCCCAGCCTTTGGGGCACAAGTCTCTCCTTTGCACTTAAGCACTAAGATGGTAATAAACGGTCTCCAGCAGTACTAAGTCTGTGATACACAGTTCACAGTGGTTCCCAGCCTTGGCTACACACTAAGATCACCTAGGGTGCTTATTTAAAATACCTTTCCACCCCAGAAATGCTTTTTAGCTGTTCCCAGGTGGGTCCTGGGAACCACTAGTTTTTACAAATCCCTAGGAGAATCTGATGTGTAGCCAAACTTTAAACTAAGCCTGTAAGGGTTCCCATAGCTGCCACATGCCATATTCTTGGGCTTATCACTGCTTCCAAAGGTAAGAAAATCAGCAAGACGCTGAAGTCATCTTTTGAATTCCTACAGCCACTATGAACACCGGTTGGTCTCCCTGCCCTTCCTGAGCTCCCAGCTGGAGAAACTGCATACAAGCAACACCCTGTAGGAATCCTCCTAGCTGACTGTCAAGCTAGCCACTGGAGAGCAACTTCTTTCAAGCTCATTTGCCTCAGTAGAACACGTGAACACTCCTTGAGCATCAGTAAACAGCAGAGCTTTCTTAATTGTAGCTATGAATTAGGTAACTATGAATTAGACAAGGAAAAGGCACCCAGTGGAGAAACCGAGTGCCTAATATGTGTTAGACATTTATTTTCTTTATTTTGCTTTTAATCCTTACAGTAGCCCTATGAGGAAGGTATTATTTCGTTTTAGTCTTTCAATGAGGAAACTGAGGCTCAAGGGGATTATCGCCTAATTTCTCAAGGTCAGGGGGCTACTGAGGATCGCGGAGGATGCTAAGCAATCTGAGTTTTACTATACCACACTGCCCCCTGCAGGAGTGGATGGCAAGTACTGGAAGTTAAAACAACTTGAAATCGCAGAAAGCAGGAACCGTAATCTTCCCTGGTGGGCCTAATTGGCCCTGAATATGCTTTCCTCCCAACACTGAGAGGCTTTTCTGTTGGTTACCACTGGCTTGGCACTTAACTCTTACTGCCTTTTTTTTAATTGCCAGTTCATGTGCTTGCAGCTCATTGCCATCACAAGCAAGCTCAGGCAGGGCAAAGACAATTCTTAATAATTTTTAATCCACTTGAGAGCCTAAAATTGCCTTAGAGCAGTGTCTCTCAAACTGTAATGTACTTATGAATCAATTATGAACCTTGTTAAAAAAAAAAAAAAAAAAACAGATCCTAACTCAGAAGGTCTGAGTGGACCTGAGAGCCTGTGTTTCTAATGAGCTGCCAGGGATGCCCGTGCTGCTGGTGAGAGAATCACACACTGAGCAGCAAGAAACTCATTATTCCAAACAGTGGGTTTTTTGAAACTATACTTTGGGAACAAGCATCTGTGGGTGTGGTTTTGTAAATTACATGTCATCACAAAGTTCCTTTCTAAAAAAGAACAAAAATAAAGGTGTCTCATTATTCTAACAAGACTGTCCAAAGTCATTTCTTTCCTACTCAATGAATTTTTGTAGGTTGGTTTGTTGATGGGTAGGACATCTCAGCACCTCGAAAATACAGCCGAATGTTTCATGACTAACACAAAGAAACACTAACTGGTTAATGCGTGGTTTAAGAAAAGAAGAAGAAAGGCAATACACACCTCTCACCATCACCTCTGTTAGCACTGGGAAGCATCACGTGGGTGCTGACACCCCAGGGGATGCCAGAGTAACTGGGATATTTCTGATGGGAAACCTGTGGGTCACTCTACTAGCATCCTCTGGCAAAACAGTCATTAAGAGCACTGACCTTGGGGGCAGCAGGCCTGAGTGCAAGTCTTGGCTAACATTTGACTCCCCACAGCCTTGTTTCTTGTCCAGTAAAAAGCAAGACTCCTAACTTTGACCATCCTCCAAATAGTCCAAACTTCAAATCATTAACAAGAAATACATCCACATATACCAGTGTTCACCTTTGTACCGCCCACACACGTATCCCACGGTGACAGCACAGTGTTTGCCCAGATATAACTATGCCTCAGTCAGCCTCAGTTTCCTGGGCTATCAAGGAGGACTGATGACGACTATCCTAGAGGTCTCCATGAATATTACACACATATCTCCCTTGAAGAGTCCCCGGCAACTCCTCTCTAGACTATCATCCTCCATCTCCATCTTACCAGTCTTGGCCACATCCCCATCTTTCTACGTCCATTTTCTTTTTCAGAGAAATTTGTTCATCTCTTGGTTTTCCCAGTTGGAATTCAGTATCTTTAAATCAGCGATCCTCAACCTTTTTGGCACCAGAGACTGGTGCTCTGAAGAGAATCTGATGCCTGAGGATCTGAGGTGGAGCTGAGGCGGTGATGCTGGCTCTGGGAAGTGGCTGCAAATACAGATGAAGCTTTGCTCACCTGGAGCTCACCTCCTGCTGTGCAGCTCAGTTTCTTCCAGGCCACGGACTTGTACAGAGCCCAGAGCTTTGGGAACCCCAGCTTTAGATAACAGAGGAGAGTTATAAAAAAACAAATAAACTCGCATTCACATGTGTGCAAAGAAAGACACACACGCAGAATCAATTCTCTCTAAATTAAATGAATAAATACTTGGTTTGCTTGTAATGAGTCGACCCACTGGATCCTCAATATTGAGTTCTAGAAATCTCTACTATTAGAAAAATTAGGTGTGGTAATATTAAGAAGTAGCAGCTATTTATAAAACATCTCTCTTAACAGGAATTACTCCACCACCTTTTCCACAAAGAGAAAAGAACAAATCGAACGTACCACCGACGTCCAGATGGAATTTTAGAAACAGCACAGTAGCAAGAGCATCGGGATCTCAGAAATGCTGGTCGATACCAGCATTTCTATGATCGATACCAGCATTTCTATGACAATTTCAAAAAACGTATACAGAAACTGTGTGACCCACGGGAGCCACACCTAAGCTGTGCTGTGAGTGAACTGAGAATATAATGACTTCAAATTATGGGATGGTTACAAAGAGTAAAGAAAATGGCACTGTGTTTCCCAACCTGGCAGAGCACACTTCACGGATATTCGGCAAATGTTCCATTCCAACTCGTCCGAGGAGAGATTTTCCTGCCAGACGTTTGGGGAAGAAAGGTCGCCAACGCTTAGTCAAAGTCCTTGCTTGTCGCACTTATAAAAAGGAAAGCTCTGACCAAGGCAGACATTTCGTATGTTAGGCAATCTTAGTTCTTGCACCTTTCAAAATCTTATGAAAGGAGGTGTCAAGTTCTAAAAAGCTTGGTTGCCCACGTACAATCAAATTGCACTTGGTTACAGAGAAAGAGGGAATGATAAAAACAAAGTGATGATAGAAAGTCCCATCACTCCAAAAAAAAAAAAAAAACCATCATAAGATCAAATCCTAGCACCAGATAACAGGCACTCAAGTAAATAAGTGACATTAAAGAAACTATAAAAGAAAATCTGAAAGAAAATCTTGCCCAAGGAAAAAGTGAGAAAAAGGAAATAATGATTATTAATTGAACAAAATTAAGCCTATAAATTTAAGATAGGCAAATAAGAGACTTTTATCAGAGATAAATTTTTATTAAAATTAGTCATATCTAAATTGTCCAAATGAATGAGTGATTACCTACAAACAAAATCTATCGCAAGATGTCAAAACTAAATGATTCTATGACAAACGAAAAAACAAAATGACAACAAAAAAAAACAGGACAAAGATATTTTATATTACATATTTATTTAGTAATGAAACACCTTTTCCATTTCTCCCGAAAACTTTTGAGTATTCAACTAGCAATTGCCCTTAATGTACCAGCTGAAAATCTATTCAATATTTCGTTAATTAGGTGATACACAATAAAATCTAGGGGCTACCGTGAATACATTAAGAGTGGATGTGCTCGGTATAAAATCTTATTACATGTAATTCTATTTCTAAGGCCAGAAGGAAAGCCCATGGGAATCAAGGTAATTTCCGGATTTTATACACATGTGGAGAATGTCACTCCCCTCCTCTCTTGGAGGTTTCCGAGGGCTGCGTTTTATTCCATTTGAAGCGTAAGGCACGTCAGAAGCTCTCCGTCACTGCGCACTCTGCACCGTTGTCTCACTCCACACATTTAAACCAGGCCCCAAAGAACACACAAAAAGCTCCCCAGTGGATAGGATGAGACAGAGGACGTTTCAGATGCAGGGAGAATGTATAAAGCGGTGTGGTGGTGAGTGGACACAGACAAGCCCAGGTCAGAGGAAGGTAGCTCAGACGGGCTGAGAAAGGCGCGTGAGAGAGGAGACTGGACACATGAGCCAAGCCGGGTCACAAAGGCCTCCGGCGCACACTTGGAATCGGGACTTTAAGGACACAGGGGAACAGCGAAGAGGTTTGATGGAGATCCCGCTTTAAAGAAACCACGAAGTCCAGTTCATGTGACCTTAAGAATCGCCGTCAAAGCAGTCCACCTCTCGTCCTCACACCACAACTGTTGCTCTCAATGGGGTTGATGCTACGATCTTCACCTGGTCTCCCAGCCACCCCTCTGCCCCGCCTTTAAACTGTTTTCCACCGGGAAAGTAGGGGGACCAGCTGGTGGTGGTAGCATCGGTCCAGGTGAGAGAAAAGGATTGTGGTAGTGAGGGAGGGAGGTGGAGCAGTATGAGAGCTGTAGAGGGGATACAGAAAGCAGACTTTAATGGCTAATAGGACTCGGGTGTGAAGGCTGACATTTGGGAAACTTACCTCACCAATGCTTCATTCCTGATTTGGAAAGAATATGGTAGTTAGCCTCCAAGATGGCCCCTAATGATCCTTGCCACCTGGCATTCATGTCCCTGTGTATCCCTCTCTCATGCTGAATAAAGCTGACTTGTGTGACCAATAAGATATTGTGAAAATGACAAATGTGGCTTCTGAGGTTAGGTTATAAAAGACATTGCAGCAGCTTCTCTCTTGCGCTCTTTTGGATCACTCGCTCGGTGGGGAGCCAGCTGCCGTGTCACAAGGTTACCAAAGCTGCCCTATGAAGTGACTCACAGATTAGGAACTGAGGCCTCTTGCCAACAGCCCTGGGAGTGAGCCATCTTGGACACTGACCCTCCTAGCCAAGCCTCTAGATGACTGAAGCCCCGGTCAACACCTTGACTGTGTCTACATGATAAATCCTGAACCAGAACCACCCAGCTAAGCTGCTTCTGACTTCTCAACCCACAGAACCGTGAGTTAATAAATACTTATTTATTTAAAGCCACAGAATTCAGTGGGCAATGTGTGACACGGCGACAGATAAATAACACAGCAACTTACCAGGTCTTAGCACATCTGCTGGAGAACTGTAGGCCTCACTAAAAGGGTCATTCTCCTGTAAAACTTAAGACAGTAGCTCTCAAACTGTAGCATGCAACACGATCACCTGAAGGGCGTATCAAAATTCAGGAGTTTCTGATTCAGTAGGTCTGAAGCAGGCCTGAGAATTTACAGTTCTGTGGTGAGTTCCAGGAATTAGGGAGCTGATCAAGGGAAAAGGTGTGACTAGGAGATGGCAGTGACACAGAGCAAGCTTTGTCTGGGTGACATTTGACATGTTTGCACGTGGAGGAAAATTTTTCACAGCATGAGACCGTTCAGACGCCACTACCCAGAAAATGAGGAAGGCAAAGGAACTCCCCAGGGGGAGGGGGATGGGAGAGGGGAAATAGTGTCTAAGTGAAGTCACTCTTGTGGCCTAGCAAGTAGTCTCTGGGTCAGAGGGCTCTAAGTGACAACTTGGAGTCTTATTTATACCTCCAGGCCTTGTCTTATTTTATCTCATCTTCAGTTAGCAGGTGTTGAGTACAATTTCATGGTTATGCAAAGCAGAAAGAATCTATATGGCTAAAAATCTGCTCATTAGGGCTGTGCTTAAAAAAAAAAAAATGGTTGTGTAAAAATTGAATTTGGTGCCAGTGGGCTTTTGAGCTAACTGGTCCCAGACTGGTGTGAAGAAGTAAACAACATGGAGCCCGTATAAAAAGGCCACCTGTGCCTCATTTACATAACAAATTCTCACAAGTCTCCAGGGCATCCCGATGCTGCTGCTGGTTGAAGAATATACTTTGAGAACCACTGACCTAGAGAAAATAGGCTTCTGGTGGGCAGGATGGCTCTAGAAAAGATGATGAGGTTTGATTTCTTCTTCCAAACTGATATATCAAATAAAGTCGTTTGCCCTGGAAAATGGTAAAAATGGACAGGAGAGGAAGATTATTGCAATAGAAGTTCTATCCCCGTGGAAGGAGCATGAAGCCTGAGGAATAACTGTTCTCTCCCCATAAACATACCCTCCAAGATGATGAGTCAATGTCCTAAAAAAAACCTATTTTTTTGTAGGTACTTCTTTTCATTGTTGACAAGGAGCTCCATTGAGAACCATGGTTTTCTACAAACAGACTCAATTTCATTACCCTGACAAACAAACGTACTTTGCCAGTGGGTGGTAAAAGCTGTTTATATATCCTTACTTTAATTAAGTAATCTCTGACTAAAAATGATTATCTCCTAAGTGTTCTTAACAGAATTTCTTTAAAGAATTCCAAGAACTACCTCTATTTTCAGTACTATAAATTGAGTCTAATATTGAAGCTGTTTCCCTTAATTCAATTTTCAGTTTCTTTATTTCTCTTTTATATCCATGTCCCACAACCATCCCATTCATTCAATCATTAATTTATTCATCTAGTCTCATTGAGTGTGTTCTAGGCATTAAGAAATGCCTTGGGTGCTTTGAGGTGATAGGTATTGAAGCCAGAGAGGAGAATAAAGAAACAACAAACAAATAAGCAAAATGATTAAACAATTTTTTTTTTTTTTTACCAATGAGAAACTATATTTAAAAAATTTGATTACCAGGAGCTTTTGACATGTTAGTCTCAGTTATTTCTTTTTCCTCCTCCCTCCACTCCCTCCATTCACATTTAAGGGAATTCACAGTAAATTAAAATGAAAAGTTTGCGAAGGAAAAGACAATAGAACCACCATCCTAACAAAGAAAACTACCTCGAGATTTAGTGAATAAAAATGTATCACCTTAGCTGGAGTTTTAATGAGAGATGCTGAATTTTGGTAGGTCTTGCAGTCCTCCCTGCCGACTGAAATCTCCAGCTGGACCAGAGAGGCTCCAGTCTCTTTGGTCTGTCAGTGTTGATACCATTTGCATAAGTACCTGTCATTATCAAGTGCCTCCTTTCCAACCTTGAACGTTTCTTCTTGATTCATTATAATTAAAGAGCTAATGTAGCCATTCAAGTTCACATTGTCAATGACCATGTAATCATCCTCCCTAGTGGCCAGAATTCCTTTCTTTTTATGAGGTTACAATTAAATTCCTTCCAGCCATAAGGTCAAAAGAATCTGGAACAGCTAGCCTTCCCAGTGACTAATTTCACACCTGTGACTCTGATACGTATAAAATAAGACCTTTTAAATGCAAGGTGTCAAATTAAGAAATAATATACATTTGACTACACTTCAAATGAAGTCAATTAGACGTAAAAATTAAAGACTGTGGACTCTTTTTCTGTTACTTATCAATTGAAGACATATCTATGTCCCTTAGAAATGTTCAAGTAATTTGTAAGTGGAAGAGAATCAAAATGGCTCAAAGCCTGGGAGAATACCGGCCAGAAGATTAAGATAATGTGCTCATATCTGTTCAATATAATAACTTGTCTGTTACTTAATTTTTTTCTCTTCCCAAGATTTGCTTCAGTTCTTCTAAAATGGATTCTGTTACTTTTTCTGCTACTGAGGCTTTCTTTATTTTGTAAAGAATTCCAGTTATTAAGATCACTACGTGTGGCTAAATGCCATGAGCAGATTTAGCCTCGGGCTTCCAGGATGTAACACTGACCAGCAAAGCCTTCTCTTTTTTCTGTCATTTTGAAACTACTGTAGACCTCCTCTTCACTTACATCTTTTAGGATCCTCCATTTCAATTCTATACACACCCGCCTCCCCAGCTCTCTCTGCCTTTATCCTTCTTTCTCCTCCAAGGCAGAAGCTGTTTCCAGCAGTGAGGCTATTTAGCAGAAGCCTGGCAGGTCTAACTTCCACCGGAAGTCACTGTCAAGTCTCCATCTGTGTATCACAAGGGGATTCCCCCAAAAGAAGCCACCTACATCAGCCATGGTGCTCCTACCACCACAGCTCAAAGGGCTATTGGACTGTGAGGCGTGTGACCCACAGCCAATCACCTCCAAACTGTGCAGTTCAAGCTCCCCTGAGATGACAGGAAGTTAAAGTGAGCATCTCATCAGGAACAAAGGCAGGTGATGACTCTGTATCCTGAAGAGAAAAGAATAATTCAACTCCTGGACTTCTTAAAGCTGTTTTTGATACCTCTGGCCTCATAAAATAAATAACTATTGTTATCTACTGCAGTAGATATCTGCTATGACTGTCACCCAGAAGGCATTTGCTCTTGACAACTACACTTGATTCCTCTCAAGGTAACCATGCCTTCCCTACTCCCAACCCACACACATGCTTGGGATCACATTTTGCATGGTGTGGGGTGCACGCACACAACTGTCCACACAATGGACTAAGCAATATAAGGTCTTGTTCCATTTCTCCAGCACAAAAAGAGAGATGTCTAAGAATGGAGCCAAAACAAAGCAGAGTTCAAACATGGAGAAAAGAAACACAGATTCTGGTGATATTGAGTTCTCCTATCAAGACAAACCTGAAACCAAGCCTACTTGCAATAGCTGAATTCGTTCCTTTATTCATTCATTGAATAATATTTTTAAAGCTCTTCTATGTCCCTTGCCCTCTGCTGGAGCTGGAGACACAATGCAATCCTTACTCTCGAAGTCTTCATCCACAGGTCAGAAGGCAGTGGCCGTTCAGTGTGATCAGTGCTGAATCACGACTGAGCTGCCTGGGATGTTCCTCGAACAGCACCTCAACTCAAAGGAGATAATCTGTGTCCTAGAGGGAGAAGAGGTTCAGATGTTTCATTGAATTTTTAATGTAGACTCTCTGATTCTTATAAATAACATCAGTACCATATAGATGAGCCATCCCCGCCTCTGTCTCATCTCTCAGTTCTTTGAGCTATTCCTGAATATTAACTTTCTCTTCTGGGCCATCTCTTTCCGTGGAACACCATAAGCTTAGATTTTACCTGGAATTTCCATACCTCTGAAATAAAGAGCCATCTGCCCACTCTTTGTGTACAATATCAATTTTCCCAATTCTTTCACTCTAAACTTCCTCTAAGTCCCAGATTTTTTTCTTCTCCATCGCCATGCTCTATTTTATATCTCACTCTACCCAGCTATCATTTTTAGATCCTTACTTCAACCCTTACCAGTATCTGTCTTTTCCTCATTTTTCTTCAACCTCACCAACCTGACATATCACTTATCATCTACATTCTGTCTATCTTCCCTGAGAAACTATAGCCTATGGTAAGCAGAGACTTCTTGACAACCATTGGATACCCAGTGGCCAGCATCATGTGCTTGACAAATTGCAGACAATTAGCAAATTCATTCACTCAAAACATATCTCTTATAAACCTACTATGGACAGATACTATGCTAAATGCTTAAAAGTTGATGATCAGAAAATAAGAATTCAGCCCTGCCATCCCAGAACTTATAATTTCAAGATGTAAAAGCGAGGTGGAGACAGCAGTGCACCGAGCAGGACATGGTCCCAGAAAATCCAGGTAGTGACCAACAGCAAAGAGTGATGTTCATTGCAGAGGAGTTACAGAGGAACTTGCAATTCAGAGAATTATCCACCAAGTGGATAACTCATGAACAAATATGTGATAAATATCTTCTTTCCCAAATATATTGAGTAAGCTGCTATTTGAAATTGGAGACTTTGACACTTATTACAGATGTGATAAGAATTGGCCAAAGATTATAAAATGAAATTAGTCTTGATATGTTTCCTTGACAACAGGGCTAAGAAAGCAATACCGAGAAAGAAAGTGATAACTCTTTTTAAAACTATTTTGCTAATCGGAAGTAATTTTCAACAAGTCCTACTGAACACATGCATTATGTGTTCCGCTGGAACGTTCCTGGCCTTGAGCATCTCAAAGATCCATAAACATTGAACACTAATAATGGAAAAGGCACATATAATACATCTGGCGAAACTTTTAGATGATAATAAACTGGAAGAATATGCCAAAATCCCAGACAGACAGAAGGAAAATTACACACAGCAGCCATGCGGATCCAAATAATAAAATAACGTCCAAATCATATGCACACAAATGAACATATTCTAGTGGAGAAGAGAAAACAGTAAAATGAGAACTGCACAGTAACAAAGACCAAATTAGATAAATATTTAAATTATGAAAGAGTAACCATTGGGCTACTCTAAATTCCAGAGACCCAGAAAGAAATGTTGAAAAGGGCCCTATGATCCAAACAGGCTGTGTTATTAGGGTATCTGGCAGGAAGAGGCTGCTCTTGAATGTGAGTCTAGGTAGAATTTACAGCTTATTACACAAAATTAAAATAGTGCTTCATTTGTATACAAGTAAAAAACAAATCAATAAAAAAAGGACTAGAGAGTTTCTCAGGGATTCTAGGGAAAGCCAAAACTCCCTGTGCCAACTGGTAGCTCAACATAGAGAAAAGTGGGCAAACCCACAAAATACAAGATGAGCAAGAGAAAGCATTAAATAAATGTGAAGGAATTAAAGGAGATAAATATTCATGGTCTAATCAAGATTCACATCAAGTCTGAAAGCTTGAATTTGAATAATACAGAAGATTCAGATATCAGAAAAAGAGAAAAGCAAAGAGAGAGACACACACACAGGCAGAGACAGAGAGAGAAATTTATTATAGAGATTGGCTGCTGAAATTATAAAGGGAAGCTTAGAAGTCCCAGTATCTTCCTTCTGTGATCCGAAGAACCAGGTGGAGAATTCAGTCTGAAGGCCTGAGAATTGGGGGATAGGGGAGGGCTGAAATCCTAAGAATGAGGGGTGCTGAGATCTGAGGGCCAGAAGAAAATGGATGTCTCAGCTCAATCAGAGAGAGAAAAGTTGTTCTTTCTCTGCCTTTAGTTCTATTCAGCCCCTTCCACGCCAGTGAAGTGGGATCAGGTGATGCCCACTCAAATCTACTGATTCAATTGCTAATCTCTTCCAGAGACACCCTCAGAGACACACTCAAAAATAAGGTTTTACCAGTTATCTGGGCATTACTTAGTCCAGTCAAGCTGACACATAAAATTAACCATCCTAACTGCCATCTTTCTTCCATTCCCTCCCCACTTTTTTTCATACTTCTGTTTGAGAAGGACTCTGCCCTTCTCACATACCCTGTGGTAGGGCCACGCAAAAAGATAAGGACGGCTAGCACCACCCAGCATGCCGTAGGTGAAAGACCATGAGTGTTTGGTCAAGCCCATGAGAAATGGAAGAACTGATCTTCTTTTACGAGGTGTGTGTGGTCTTTGGTGAATCACTCAACTACTCATAGAGATGGGGATATGAATTCCAACTTTAAGAACAGTTATATTATTTAAATAATAGTGTTTGGCATGTAATAGATGCTCAATGAATGTTTGTTCTATTTTCCCCTTTAGCCTACAGATAAATAACTAAAAATGCATTCATGACAGTAATATAGAGGAGAGTCTAGGATTTATCTCTATACAGGTGATTTATTAAAGTTCTGTTTGTAATTATCATGCTCGGGTAAGAAAAAATGAGACTTATATTTATTATATTTTGGATTATTCAGTGAATTACAGAGCATTTTGAACAGGTTAACATGACCTAGTCATAAAAATGTATTAATTCTTAGGTAAGAGGGTCTAACTGAGCCAATAACAATTCAATCCCTGTTTCTGTTTCTTAGGAGAAACTAGTTTAATGAGAGCAAACTGCCACATCAGAAGTGACCTCCTGCTCTGACAGAGAGGGTACAGGATGTGCAGACTGGGCCCCAGACAGGAATGCACGCTGAGAAGATACTTTGAAGCCTACTTGATCACTAAACCAGAAGCCAGAATCAGAACAAGCTTCCAAAAATGGGAGCCCCAGGTCGTCAATTATGTGACACTGGTGGTGGGCCATCTCTGGCCTGACAAAAGTACCTCCTGACAGACTGGCAGAATTTCCTGCCTTGGGACCAGGTATAGGGGAGGGAATTGGGATTGGCAAGGAAGAAGAGAGTCAAGGGCAGGAGATCCATGCCATTTTTTTTTCTTTTCTGCTGACTACATTCAGTAAGTGAATGATTCTCAGAGTGCTCAAATCTACCAAAAAAATATGCACGAGAATATATAATAAGCTATTTTAAATTCTTTGCTCTTCTCAAGGTGCTATGGCTCTTTCTAAGAAATCTAATCACAGCCCTTTCAACACAGAGACCTAGTGGTGGGAAACTGAAGCAAGCAAGTGTGGATGGGGTACAGTGCTCTCTCGCGTGGGGATTCCTGGAGTCATCCAACGATCCAGGGCTGCCCGGCTGCCTGGGTCCCATGGAGAGCTGGGCAGTGGCTGGCTTGGGCTTTGATTTCTGATGCCAGTCCCTCCAGTTGTTGACCTTCATCTGTGCATCTAGTGAGGGCATCTGGGATAAGTCTTCAGACATGAGGTTTCACGTGATCCCTGGCTTGAGACAACTAGGCTGGCCTACCTTCTGTTTGCCTGGGACTTTCTCAGACTGAAGGTCCTGCATCCTGAGAAATCCCTCAGTCCCAAGCAAACAGGGAATGTTGGTCATACTACATGATATAATGTGTTCGAGGACCTTTCCTTGGACAGAATCTCGATGAAGTGGGATCCCAGGGCCATACCCATGGAGATGTGAGAGCAGATCGGACTCCATTCACCACTGAGTAATCACCGTTTACGTTCTTGCCTCTTTGTTAATGCAGCAGAGCCTGGGCTGGAAGAAGCGTTGCCTCATAGAAGGCTTGCTGAGCTGGTGAAGACATGCTATTTCTCCTTCTAAGACCTGGTTTTGAATAGGATGATGGAATAAAAGGAGAAGAGAGGGAAAGAATTCCTTCAGATCCTCACAGTTAATTAGACAACCATACCAATTTAATTTTGTAATGAAACAGATATTTTCTACAACTGAAAGACAAGTGGTGAGGCAAAGCATCTGATTAATGATAAACATAGCTGTAAGTGTGACTTTAGTATTTAAGATAAAAGGCAGCCACCCAGACGCAGAGTGTAATTCATTAACATTAAACCGGTCAGATTCCATTACTGAAAACTTCCACTGACACAGAAACAAGACGGGAATTAGCTAAGCCTTGTTAATCATTTAGGCATATGGAGAATTTCAACATGCTCGCGTCAGTTGCTATAGGATCCAATTGATCCCAATTACACCAGACACTCAAGTGATGCTGATACATTACTAATTTGTTTCTGAATGCCAAAGATGTTGATGTCAGGATTGAAGATTCTTTACATGGTAGGTGTATTCGTACATGACATTGAAATAAAAGCAGTGGAGAAAAAGGACAAGCAACCCATACAAACAAATATGTTAAGAATATTGAAACCTGTGGATTCCCATTTATGTTACTTTCCCAGAGTCATGTTTATCAGAGCTAAAATTCAGTCAAAACAAAAGATTAATTTAAACCCAATATCACAAACTGGCAGTTCACAAGATAAGGAGGCCCAGACAGCATATAGTTCTGGCTCGTTTGTTTTTAATTTCGATTAGGGTTAAACATGGCAGACAAAACACATGTGTTTATCTTCATGCCCTCATGAAATGTCACTAAAGTGACAGTAAAAGAATAAAAATACTATGAACCCCCAATGAGGAAGAAGGCAGGACGTGAGGTGGTGGCGGACAAGGGATGCAGACAAAATTTTGGAAGACAGAAAGGGAATCACAGTGGTAACTGACTTAGCAGAGAAAAAGCTGAAACTGCACTGTCTTCAGAGGGCGGCAGTAACAAGGAGCTTTGCCATCTGCCCTTTGGGACCCTAGAAAGTCTTAGAACTCAGAAGGAACACAGATTTCAGGGTACAGCTTGAAGCCCACATACAGGGATGGGGAGAAAGGCTCTTTAAAGAGCAGCTGGATTCTCAAGTCCCCTTTCCAGTGTCTGGGGTTAGGGAATTCCCCTATGCTTATGCCCAAGGATACCAAGGTTTACTCTTCTGAGGAACTGCATCTTAGCCACTGTAGACATCTCATACAGTGGAGGACTGAGGCAGAAGAATTAATCTAAAGTCTACATACATAACTATTGAGAGGCTCAAAGCCCTCTTCTCCTCTCCTGCCTAGCCCTAAAGCACCAGCAGCCGAATTCATGTAGCTAGAAAGTTTTCTCTGAAAACCTGAACCACACCAAAGCAAATTCCTAATGATATTAATATTTGGGAGCTCCAGAGGTGGGGAATCAGCTATTGTCCAATAACCCCATAGCAAACTCAGCAGCCAATCAGCCCTGCTTACAAGCAGCTTCTTAAGGCCTCATTTTACTTATCAATAGACAGCCAAGGAGCACCAAGCATTTGAGGAAATCCTCCAACATTCAGGAGACCAAAACAAACAAAAACCTAAAAGTAATAAGGACCTCTATAAAACAAATTCAATAGAAGGAGAAGAAAAATGTAAAGAAACAGAGAAAGTTGAGATATAAAGCTATAATAATTAAAGTTCAGAGATCAAGAAAGAGATCAGAAATTTGAAAAAATGACCGCTGATATATTTTTTTTAATCTATAGAAGAGATGAAAAATAAAGTCAGGAAATCTCCATGAAAGCAGAACACAGAGATACAGAAATAGACAACAGGATAAAAACAAGAACATCAGAGGAAGAGTTTAGGGGATTCAGCTAACTGATAGATATTCTAGGGAAAAATGTGTGTGGAGGGGAGAGGGCAATGGTGATTATTATCAAGAAATCCATACAGGAAACCTTCCCATTCAAAAGTTTTTAGATGAAGGGGCCCACCATGTGCCCCAAACAATGAATGAGAACATCTCCAAGTCCCAGACATATCCTCATGAACTTCTAGAACACCCAGAATAAAGAGCTGTAGAGGGGAGAAACTAAAACCATTCAAAGAATCAGGAATCAGAAACCAGAATTGCTTTTCAATTCTCAGTTACATTATTAGATGCTAAAATCCAGTGGAGAAATGTCTTCAAAATTCCGAGTGAAAAATATTTTTCACACTCAAGTTCTTTACCCAGGCAAGCTATTAAATAAATGCAAAAATAGAAATCTCCAAATATGTAAAGACAAAAAAATGTAACTTTTATACACTTTTCCCTTAGAAGCTAGTGGCAGGTGCACTTTGTATAACATATGAGGCAACTAGATAGCAGGAAACGGCATCCAGGTAAGAGGGGCTTGAACACAGGACAGTGTCAAGGGCAACCCTAGGAGCACAATGTACAACCCATGTGTCAAAAATGATGCACTCCAAGGACTGGATCAGAACAGGAGTAGGAGGGGGCAGAGCAAGACACTTCTCCATTTTATTACAAATTTTCTATACTAAGTGATTTTTTTTAACCAGTACGTATTACTTCGATTTAAAAAAATATAAATTTTAGAAATTTTTAATTGGTCATCACATGTAAAAGTTAAAAGATTTCACAGAAAAATCAAGGTTTCTGGTTTGTATCCATCAAGATGGGCTAGTTTGAAACACAAAGGATCCAGAACTCATCAAAACAACAATAACAACAGCATTTATTTCTTACTCATGCTATATGCCTTTAATGGCTATATGCCTTTAATGGCTGAAAGAGACTTTTCTTATTGTATTACTCGAGGGGACTGACAGAAGCTCTATCCTAACACATGTTCCCATGATTTGAATGGAAGGAAAAGGAATATACGAAACCATACACCATTTCTTACAGCTTCTGCCTGCAAGTGACAAATGTCAGATACCTGAGTTTACCAGAATAAGGTTATGTAATTTATTTACAGGAGGCAACATTACTGAGACCACTTTATTTTTTTTTTAGCAGAAACCTGTAGGAGCTGAGTAGCAATTATTTCTTTAAATACACATGCACACTCAAATCTTCACATACACTAACATCTCCTTGACATAGAAACCAATATTACGTGCCACTCATTATTGTACTTGCAATTTTTCTACTATAATATTTTTAATAGTAGCAATAAAAATATAATATTTCTCTATATCTCTGGAGGAAAACAAATAGATCAAAAGAATTTACTATTTCAAGACAAATAGAATAAAAAATATTTCATCATAGAAGTGAAAAACATGCGTATGAATTTTGTCTGCAAACAAAGTATACTTTCTTGTACACTCATTTGCTTAACCTTTCCAATATGGTTTGAATCTCGTAGCCATAAAAACATACCTTGAAGTCTTAACCCCAGGTACCACATTTGGAAATAGTGACCTTGAGATGTAATTAGCTAATATAACATTATCCTGGAGTAGGATGGGCCCTTATAATCCAAAATGACTGGTCCTTAAATGAAGATAAAATAGGGAGAGGATGACATTTGACTGTGAAGGCAGAGATTGGATGAATGTCGCACAGGCCAGGTCATGCCTGGGGCCAGAAGCTGGAAGGGGTTAAGAAAAACTCTCCCCTCGAGGCTTCAGAGAGAGCCTGGCCTTGGTAACACCCTGATCTTGGACTTCCAGCACCTAGAAAGAATTGTGAGAGATTCAGTTCCTGCTGTTTCAAGCCCTCCAGACCATGCATGGTCCTTGTTGCCACAGCCTGGAGACTCACTCACTTCCGATCTGGGGAGGTCCAGGCCCTCCAACTTTCAATTCAGAGCATTTCTAAACAACAGAGCTGGGAGAGGACACCACAAAACTCCTTACTCAAGTCCTTCATTTATCTCTTTGAGTGAAGACTTCCTTCTTTCATTACCTTTGTCACGGAGACACAGCAGACGGCAGAAGTCAATGATTCTGATAGCATCGGTCAGCAAGTCACCAGCAGTTCATGACCAGTGAGCTCATGTGGGCGCAGGACTGTGCACTTTCTAGATTAAGTGCCACACAAGCCACGGTCCCATTAGAAATTTGGCTTCTCCAGGGAGTGGTACATGAGCACTACCACTAGGGCAAGCTAAGGTCAGGATGGAGAGTTCTGAGCAGCTAGGAAGAAGCAGAGTCCAGGTAAGCTAGTTGGGGTTAAAATCCAAACTGGGGGCATGAGCCAACATATCATTCCAGAAAGCAAGGATCAGAGTGTAGCCTCAGGCTCAGAACAAAGTAAATTCAAGTAAGGAGCACTGTGGGTACTGACAATTTGTTCTAGGACAGAGATGGGTGGATCTAGTAGGTCCCAGCTGAGAATAGAGATAGCTCGGCAAGAGCAGGCAGCTCTGGGGATGCTGAGGGAGCACCGCCACAGGTGGTCTTCAGGCACCTGAAGCCATCAGCCAGTGCTACTTTTGAGAAAGTTCACACCAATCAAAATGAAATGAGCATATCTATCTGAGCTGAGCACCAAAACCAAGGCCTGGAGATTCACTGACTTCAAAGATGCTGTATTGTCAGCAGCAAGAAAGAGCATGTTTTGCCTGTAAATGTCATGTTGTTTCGGAGGATGGTGTCTGTTGTAGTCTAGCCTTCTTTTTAATCTTACACTTCAGGGCTTAATGTCTTTTCGTTTGTGTTATGTCAAAACCGTCCTCACTGCATTGTATTTATTATCAAGCTTTTTCTACTTTTCACAGATCACATACTTTTGCATTAGGAGATTTATTTGTATCTTTATTCTTCAGCATGTTTAATCAGTATAAGTTTCCTAAATCATTTATTTCATATATATATATATATATATATATATATGCGCACACACACACACACAAACACACACACACACACACACACACACACACACACACACACACACATACACACCCCATTAATACTAAAGGGCTAATGAATTTGGGTTTTTATCCTGTGTTGCCTCCCCATCTTTTTTAGTAAAACAGCTGGAGCACCTCATTAGCTAGTCACTTTTATAATAAGCACTAATTTCCACTCTTAAATAGTTATTAATCTAAATAGCCAACCATAGGAGAATCATTAAGAAAACTAGTGGAAGATTAGGCATCACTAATTATGACGCTTAATTTTTTTGGTATCTCGAGGAAAGACTTGCAATATGATAAGTGAAAAATCAGAATATATTATACAATAATAGTATTGTTCTTATTATACAAAAATATGCATTAAAACTTAGGTAGTATTTCTTTTTCTTGTTCATCCATTCTGTGCTTTTCCAAATTTCAGTAATAAGTACATATTATTTGAGTAATCAAAAAAAGATAAACTTCTTTTTAAGAAAAATATTTGAAACATGAATGGTATTCACATCACCCAATTTTACAGTACTACCTTAGAAGAATTCATATTCGCATTCAAAATCATTGAACATTATTTTCCCGATAAAAAAGAATAGAAGGTAAATACATCCTTACTTTTGTATCTAGGCCATAACTTTCACACTTGGCATGTGAAATCTCAAGGAGTGAGGCCCATAATAACAATGGAACCCACAGAAAGTCTGCACGCTGATTCTTAAAGGGCCAGACAGTAAATCTTTTAGGCTTTGCAGGTCATTCGTTCTCTGTCTCAACCACCCAGCTCTGCTGTCGTAGGACCACAGTGATAGGCGAATGTGTAAATGGGACATGGCCGTGTTCCAGTACAACTTTATTCACAGAAACAGGTGGTCTGCACACCCTTGCTCTAGAGCAATGCCTCTCAAACTTCAAGGTGTGTGTGAATTACCTGGGGATTTAGCCGAAAAGCAAATTAGGATTCAGTAGGTACGCCCTGGAGCCTGAGAGTCTGCATTTCTAACAAGCTCTGTGAGCTCTTTGTTGATGCCATTGCCTCTGGTCTGAAGACAACACTTTAAACAGCAAGGCAGGGCATTCATCTTATTAGCCACAGAATATATAGATTAGAGACTCATGCGACAGACCTCATTAGGAGGCAGAAATACATCATGTTTACCTACAACACATTTAAATTATAATAGGAACATTTGGCTTATTTTTTTTTCTACCATATGTCTTGTTTTATTGGAATTAAGGACATTAAGTGGGGGATAGATGGCTTTAAATATTTGAAAATAGTTTACTTAATCAAGATGGTTATTCGACTTTTATGTAGACAAAAATCTATTTATTCACTCACTCAATAACCATTTATTGCCTCTAGACACTAAGTTGCCAATTGTGCAGAATACAGGGACAAATAAACACAATCTTTGCCTCCAAGTAGTTCAAAATCAAATGGAAGAGGCAAGCACGCAAAGAGATAATTAATTTTATTAAAAGAAATAGGTGGATCCAAAATAGTTTTTTTAGAAAGCGCTCAGATCTTTCCACAAGGTTTTTAGATTGTAGAGAGAGATGCCTGTGTCCAGTGCTGAAAATCCAGCCCTTATCAAACTCTGTCACAGGAGTGTCCAACTTTGAACAAGTCACAATGGCTACTTCTGCAAATATCCCTTCAAGGGTGTGTGGTGAATGTAACCCAGACTTTGCCAGGATCCATTACTTGAGGTACTCATGATTTCACTCTAACTGAAATAATTTCTCTTGACATCTCTACTGGGATTACCAGTAGAATGGACCAAACTCAAGATGGGCAAACCAACCTCCTGAACTCTCTAATCTCCACAACGTCCACCTTCTTCACTCATCTATCTGATGGCAATTCCATTCTTCCTGTTGCTCGAGCCAGCCATCCTGACAACTCCCTGGACCCAAAGGCAAGTCCTGTTAGCTTTATCTGCAAAATGTATCCTAAAGCTAACCACTTCTTACCATTTCCACTGCTACCATCTGGTCTAAGATTTCATCTGTATTAGTGCCATGTTCTCTTAGCTGGCCTCCTAGATTTTACATTCTCTTCAACACAGCAGCCCAAGGGATCCTCTTAAACTTCAATATGATCATGTCATTCCCTACTGAAAACCCTACAGTATCTCCCCAGTTCACTCTGAGTCAGTCTTGCAAAGGTCCCAAGGCCCTTATAATCTGGCCCCAGATAATTTCTGACCTCATGCTTAATTCTACCCTTTGCTCATTCCTCTCCAGCCACACTGGCCCCTTAGGGTTGCTATGCCAACCATCTCAGGACCATTGCTCCAGCTGTACCAACTGCCTGGGACACATTTCCCTTAGGTATCTGCTTGGCTAATTCCTTCCCCTCCTTCACCTCCTTTCATTTTTTATTTAGATATCACCTTCTTCATGATTTCTAATCTGACCACCTTCTTTCTCCACACCTACACTCCTAATGTCACTTATTTTACTTAAAAAAAATTATATAGTATGTACCATTCCCTAACATACTAGGTAATTTATTTACATATTATATGTTTTATTTATTGTATTAGTCAATTCAGGCTGCCATAACAAAATATACCATCTCTTGAGTGACTTACACAACAGGGATTCATTCCTCACAGTTCTGGAGACTGGGACTTCTGAGATCAAGGTGCTGGCCAATTCGATTCGCTGGCCAGGGGGCTCCTCCTGGTTTGCAGGTAGCTGCCCCCTCGCTGTGTCTTCACATGGGAGAAAGAGAGAGGAAGCAAGCTCTCTGGTGACCTCCTCTAAACCTAATCACCTACCAAGGGCCGCATCTCTAAATACTGTCACAACATATGAATTTTAGAAGGACACGATTCAGTCTATACCATTTATCGTCCCCCTCTCCGCACTTCCTGTGAGGCAACAGGAAGAAGAGTCTTTGTTTTGTTCATGCTCTATCTCTAGCCCCAAGAAGGATTGCCTGGCACAGGTTTGTTAATGATTGAGCTCTCTCTCACCATATGAATATAGGACTTTCTGTACCCCCTCAAAAGTTTACCTAGTAATTTGGGGTCATTTTTAGGAGAGCTGCCTATGAGTTTGACAATAGGCCTCTCAGATCTTGGTCTTGCTGATAGCTACTGTTCATAAATCTTGAGGGTACCTCCAACTTCCCTCTGCTGCCAGCCCCACAGCCACTGCAGCCATCCCTGCCTGCACCAGGACAAGGCCTCCTGAAGCCCCAGAGCAGCAAAGCCAAGCGGTATTCTCTGTAGCCCTCGCTGAGCTGAACAGTGGGCTCCGGAAGCAGCAGAGAGAGTGTTTGTCTTTCCTTTTGAGCCCACGTGTGGCCACTGGGGTACCACACATGCCTGCATACAGAAGTCTGTTGGCTACTGGCCCTACAGTTTCCTCCAAATGCCCAGAAATGTCTGCATTTCATCAATGGGTGCAAGCTCAAGTTCACTATTTTTCACTTCCAAGAAGGTGCTTCCAAGTTGTGCTGACAGATGAGTTGGACAATGCAAGCTTGTTGCTTTATCAAGATGTTGTCTCTCGGGTTATTGAGTGCTACTCCTACAGGCTTAAAACGTTTCTGTGGGCTCCCAAATATTAAGTTTGAGTGGAAAGGCATGTACTGGGCAAGCCGTACCTAACCTAAAGTGCCCAGGGTACTGCAGTTCCTTGAAAGAAAGACACTAAGTGAATAAAGAAAACCTTCCCTCTTATACATTATGCAAAGGCAATTTGAATATACATCGTGTTATACATTATTCAAGTGCAATTTTTCCACAATAACAAATAAATACTCTAGAATGCCCCAGTGCCAAAGGATATATCAATATTGGATGAGGTTCATTCACAGTATTTTATTTAGAAACAATTTAAGAGTCAGAGTCTTTCTATTACTTTTATAAATGTAAATTTGGTGGCTTTCTTTTTCTTTGTCAAATTACATTTAGATTCTCTTTTTCTCAGGCCAATCTCGCTGTAGCGTCCCTGTTGCCATCGCGGGCAGTGTCAGTGCCGTAGACAGGTAACCACGGGGCCCGGCTCTGGGAAGAGTGGGCTGTGGACGTGGGGCGAGTTGCTGCTTCTCAGTTTCTTTAACAATAAAATGTTGATCAGATCAACTCCAATACCTTTCCCAAGAATACATATTCGTGGTTCCATGTTTTAAGAAGAACCAAGACAATTTTAAGGGTTGGATGTGACTCACTACTAGTAGACATTCAAAGTCAAGATCAAGTAATAAACAGCAATTTTAATTCATCTTTGTGTTTAAAAATACTTATTTATGTATACGTATTATTCTAAATTTCTACATGTTATTGGTGAATAATTTTTTGAGGTAGACTAAACTAACGTAATTATCCCAATTTTACAGATTCACTCATTTGGGCAGTTGGTCGGTCAACATTTTCTGAGTACCTACTATGTGCCAGATATTATTATGTTAAGTCTTGAATATGTAAAGTTACTTTGCCACACGGTGTAGTAGAAGTGGGCAATAAAAAACCAAGCTGGGCATGGCTGTAAGTAGCCAGCTCATAGTATCTGACATACTTCATTATATTTTCTTACTAGACCACTTGTTGCCTGCCAGTGGGACTCAGGTTTGCACCCCTCCCCAACAGCCATTGCTAGAGTAACACCTAGGGGGGAACTTTTGAAAGTTTTGCTGGCCCAGAGCCCATTCTCTCTCTCTTCTCTTGGCTATAAGCCATCATGTTCCTTTGGAAAACTGTCCCCCACCCCCTCAGTCGTGGTGGGACTGTCAGTCAACAGGCCTTTCTTTCCCCTTGTGGGAAGTGGCTCCAGCCGGTCAGTCTCCCTTCTCTCCTGAAAAGTCAAATCTTCACTGGACGAAGAAGACGGAAGCCTGGAAGGCTGCAAAAGCCCCTCCTGCTCTGTCAGTGAGACCTCTGAGCTTCCCTGGTTTCTGACACAGGAGCCCCCTGGTTCAGCTTTGCCTTCTATTCCATCAGCCACCTTGTACCCTGAGCATGCATTCTCTTTTTGCTTTCTTGTTCCCTTTTTTTTGCCTGCATCAAAGAAGCCTAATAAAAGTAGGCATTTAATTATTTTGTTGAATGACTCTTGTCTTAACTGAAGGTGAACTATAAACCAGCGGATCCTGAAGGCCGAATGAAATAAACCAAGCAAGCGTCCAACTTTTCGCCCTGGGCCAAACTTCTTGATTTATAGTAAGCTTTACTTTTGTGACTGAAAAATGTTTCCCTTTGTCAACCTCTTCACTGTAAATGTCAATTATTATGTTTTTTTTTTCTATCTGATTTACTCTCCCCCGGTGCTTCTATCCTAATTCCCACTGTGTCTGTCTTTGTATCTCAGTTCCTTGAAAGGCATCAGTTATCTGCAGACAAGCCACCATTGGAGGGGTCTTCCTCGCATGTCCGTGAGTTGTCAGAATGACAGCCCCTCAGGGATGCTAGATCGCCACCTCCAACTCTGAAACACACATTTTCTGTTCCTGCAGGTTTGTCTCCTGGATTTACAGTTTTGAGGTCGTCTCTGGAGACTGTTTGCTCACAGTCAGGTTGTCTGCAAATGTTCGCAGAGCTTCTCATCCGGAGGAGTGGAGGGGTACTTTGGAGATGTTCTCTCCTCTCTTCCTTTTGCAGAAGAGGAGGGAGGCCCAGGGCTCACTGAGACTGTCCCATAGTCACACAGTCAGCTCTTAGCAGAGTTGCACAAGCCACATTTTTTTCCCTTCTAACTACTATACTGTTTTCTTGTTTTTCATATTTGTTTATTCTCTTCTAGAACTCCACAGTATTTAAGATATTAAAATACTTCCTCACGAATTCCCTACCTCTACTCCCTAATCATCTTTTGTCCTCAGCTGAACAGTGTCGCAGGCGGGGTTCTCCAAGAAGCAGGCCCAGGTGGGATTTGGTGTTCAGAGAGAAAAGTCGAGTGGCACGCAGGCCCCTGGAGAAGGTCTAGTGCTAGGGTGTCCCTTCAGACCTGCCCCAAGCCAGGTCAAGATGGCCGCCCCCAGAAAGGCACCATGACCTTGAGCAAGGCTGAGGGATCCCCAGATGGGCTGGGAGCTGAAGCCTGTTGACCGACAGACAGCACTTCAGGCAGCCAGGGTAGCATGTCCTCCCCTGAAGGGGACACGGTCACTCTCTCAGCAACTAACCCTTACCAGCCTAGACACTTGTCATGATGCCTGCCCCTGAGGAGCTTATAGGCTAGTGAGAGAGACAGTTAGTAAATGTGATAATGTGAAGCATAAACTCATACACATAACGATAAACAGACCCACAGAAGAGGCGGTGGCCGACTCAGGATAGAGAGAGGACCAAGGGGACCCCAAGAGCAGAGTGTTTGCTGAGCAGCCTCTGCCTTCCTTGGCAAGAGGCCTCTATCCGTTCCTGTTGACCCTGTGAAGTCTTCATTTCCTTCCTTCCTTTCAGTGTCTCTCTTTCCCCCCCATATCTTTCTTAAGAATATAACCCTAATTTCATTTCTCACTCATTTCATGCATTTTCTTTATTACTTCTAATGTCAAGGGGTGGGGGTGGGGGGTTCTCTGCCTAAAAAGCTAGTCCCTCACTCAGCCTGTTTTAAGTTAAGCTTTAAAAACTAATTGTGCGACGTTTTGCACATTCACCGTGATTGCACACCTGGCAGGCAGCATTTTCAAGCGCTCTAAAGACTTAATGGGTAGAGGTTTCAAATATGCACATAATTAAATTTCTGATCTTAATAAAAGACTTTATAGACTAGATGCTAAGTGGAAATAAAACTCCGAACGGGGAGGGGGACGGGGAATGGAGTCAGTTAACCAGTATTTACTCATCAGAAAGATTGTTAACAGGTTAGACTGCCAGCTCTGAAAGGTTACAGTGCCGATTTTACAAAGAATATTGAGACTCACGATTCCGTGGCCCAACAGAGAACAACAAATAAAAGAAAAAACAAGCCGCCCCATTCAGACTTGAGAATGGGAAGAAAGCAACGCACAGAAGCGCATCTGAAAACACTTGGCCCCGGTGGGAGCCTCCCCGAGGGCCTGGCCGCTTGCCATTCGCTGGCGGGGCTGGCCTCAGACACACAGCGGAAGATCTCGCATCAGCCTGGCGTGCCAAGCCGCCGCCGCATTTCCCGGGGGGCCTTCCCACACACGATGAGTGCGAGTGAGGGCAAACCTCAAACCCACAGAACACTGTGCTGGAACGCTGTCAAGCCACGCACTTGGACTGCACATCGGCTGCAGCCTTTGGCAAATGACAGATGGAAAGCGGCCCGAAGCCTTTGCTGTGGGTGCCAAGAGAAGCCTGTGCAGTCAGGAACCAGCCTGGGTCCTGCGTCTTACAGGGCTGCAGAGGAGGGGGGGGGGGTGCAGAGTGAAGTAGGGGCTGTTAGATCTAACCGTCACACCCTCTCCCTTGAAAGTGGAGTCAAGCCCAATGCACATTTGCTGGCCTGTAAGAAAGTATCATATTATTTACTGCAATTTGGGTGAGCGGAGGTGAAATTGCGTTTGGGTCGCTCAGCCCCACATGGAGGGCGGGTCAAGGCCGTGGGACACGAGCCTTCCTTGAGTGGGACACCAAGGCAGCTTGGGAGTGGTTTGACCTTTGCATGTGGAATCCTTTTGCTTCAGAGAGGACTGATAGCTGCAAGGTGTGTCAGGTCTCAGGAAAGCCGGGCAAAATGTGCCCTCTGGAGAGAAGGAAGCAGAGGATTATGCACGAGTGAAGACTTTGGCATCTGTCCCTTTTGCCCTCTGAGCCCTGAGAGAGTCACACTGTAATGGAGAAGGCCACTCCGTGACATCGAAAACCAAAGCCAAGCCTCAACCAGGAGCACCAGGTGTGGTTAGAGTAACAGGAAGTGTGTGTGTGTGTGTGTGTGTAGATGTCTGGATGACAATGTAAAAACCAAGCCATGAAACCAAATACTCATCTGGCACCAAAGACTGAAATGTCTGCATTTAAGTGACTCAACTTAAAACATGATTTAAAATGTACGATGTGCTCCATGAGAATAAAAAGTGAATAAATTTAAGCTCAAAAGAGCTTATCTTGTAGGGAATCCTGGGAAATCATTGTGATCAGAGTGGTCATAATTAATCTTTGGGTGAAAACACAATTAATTCAAAGAGGCACTTTCATACGGATCACTTCTGTTCTTAAGACACCCCTGAGTAGGACCTGTCTCTCCCGTTTATAGACCGGTCACTGTTTCTGCGTGCGTGAAGTTATGATGACAGGGACCAGCGGAGCCTCCCCACGGATTCCTCCGCCTCTGCGACTGATACATTTTCCCCAAGAGGGAGGATGGGTCACCGCCAGGGCGCGTGGGAATAGGATCGAATGGGCCCTTTTATTTTTTCAGTTACACATCGAGCATGTTCTTTGTAAAAGAAAAAACACCTATTTTAATGTTTGCAAAAGTTCTTAGACAAGTAATAATAACAGCTAATATTGGATATTGAACATGAGCCAAGGTAATTAAAGCTTGGAAGGCTTAAGCGGGTTGCCCTGGGTTAAACAGAAATTAAGGTCGTCTAGTTTCAAAACCCATGCTTTTTTTTTTTTTTAACTGTGTCCTTCCCCTTTAAAGATGATCTCTCTTTCCAAATGCTACCCCCAAGCTCAAAAAATCTACTTCTTATTTGCATCATATCTCGTCTTCTCTCTTCAACTTTGTAAGGACAGTCTCATAACATTAATCCCTTTAAAAACTAGCACAGTCTCAAAAATGGCTAATGGTAAGTTTCAGTTACTGACTGGCTGAATGAATAAATAAAACAATAAGTGGATGGACGCATAGATGGATTTATCAGCACCTCTTATCTAACTAATACAACAACGTTAATGAAAAAACCTAAGGATGAAACACGCAGTTGTAGAGCAGAATTTTGGTCTCTATTTGCACAAGTGCAATATCTGCAAGACTTTCATTAGTCATTTTTTAATTTCTTTAATTGATTTTACAGTAAGTGTGGAAGTTAAAATTTATTTATGCCTCTCTACTTCTTGAAACATAGAGTTTACAAGAAATTTAAATTGTATGTTTAACCGCTTTAAAGCAACACATTTAAAATGTCAAAATTTTAACTGAAATTACAACTGTTGTTATATAACAAAAACCAAATTTTTCATATATTGTATTAGCAAGCGCCGTGTTAAAATGAATTCTCAAGATAAGAAGTTGCTATTTAATACTCAAAAAACCTGGCACCTTCTGCTCTGCTATTCATTAAATTGTACTTTAAAATGTACAATACACTCTGAGAATTTTAACTGGTTTGTAAAGCAGTATTAAGATTTTCCGCCTGTAATTTGTTGGGAACATTTTTTAACAGAAAACGAGCTGATCGTTTGGACAACAAAGGACTGGGAGCGGCTGGCAACGCGTGATTCCTGGGAGCCTAAAGGATGACAAAGGGTTTAAGGGAGGAAAGTGAACCCTGTGGTCCTTGAAGTAGTTGTCACACATCGGGCATCACTGATACTGAAGACACATGAGGGTGCAGAGGCAAGAAAGCCAGACGCTGACTGTATGATCTCATTTACATGTGGAATCTAAGGGGAAAAAAAAAAAAAAAGCTCATAGATACAGAGAACAGATTGATAGTTGCCAGAGGTGGGGTGGGAGGCAGGTGGGCAAAATGGGTGAAGGGTTGAGGTCAAAAGGTACAACTTCCAGTTATCAGATAAATAAATCCCGGGGACAGAATGTGAAGTACCGGTGACTGTAGTTAACACTGCGCTGTATATCTGAACGTTGCTAAGACAGATCTTACAAGTTCTTACCGCGAGGAAAAGAACTATAACTCTGCATGGTGATGGGTGTTCACAAGACTAATGGTGGTGATCATTTCACAATAAATAAAAATGTCGAATCATTGTGTCGTACACTTGAAACTAATATAATGTTCTATGTCAGTTGTATAACAATTTAAAAAAAAAGAATGTGGGCACTGGCTGGTGACCTGGGTCCTGCAAGGGCCCCTGCCATCGGGTATGGGTGCATCCCATCTAAGCACGAGCCCCCGTTCCGTTGGGCATGATGGTTATTACGCTCTGTGAACTGAGGCTCACAGAGGTTGAGCACCACAGCCAGCGTCTCACCAGGGAGTGGCAGATATGAAAGTCGAACCTCCAACTGCCATCTCCAAAGCTGCGCTGCCCCTCAGAGGTTTGTTTATTCCACAAAGCTCCACTCTGCCCAGCTGCACCTCACTGTGATGTGTCTGCTACACAGACCCACACTACTACTGAGATATGTGCTCACTCAGTTTTCTCCTAGGTTGTCCAGATAGTGTGCTGGGACAGGAACGGAAGGAAGGCAAAAGATTTGGGGTGAAAACCTACCCCAGACTACACTGCATGCTTGCTCTTCCATTTTTGTGCTTGTTCTTTTAATACCTGAGTATAGCAATTCTGGTAGAGGAATCCTGAATCCTGAAACATTAATGGATGATACATCTATATCTCATGACAACAGAGTGTGTAAGAGAAATTGCTCCTGATGTATTGCAAAATTATAGAAAAAAAAGTTTACATTACAAAAGGACATACACATAAATGCTATTTGTCTTATAAATTATACTAAATGATTTCCTCATCCAAGAATACCTGTAAAATACTATTTATGTTTTATGTAAAGCTTTGTGTCAGTTCAGGTGAAGTTTTGCTGTTAAATGAATTTGCCACAAGTTTATCAACTTACTTTTCAGAGATTTTTTTTTTTTACATCACAAATGAGGGGTTTTAGACCGATATTTTCTTGAAAAACCTTATTTCATACACATCATTAAATACTGGATTTCATTAGAAAATGTCCATGTTGAGGAGGAAAAAATTTTCTTCTACTATTCTTCAGTTCTTTGGTCTGATAATTAAATTAACATAAGACAACATGGGAAAAAAAATTAATTTCATATGTACAAGGGCTCCAGAAGAGTATGAGGGCCCAAAGACAATCAGGCAATTGAGGCTTATATGTTTCAGGAGAAGGGAATGGAAGTCTGGAATTCAGAGGGGAAGAGAGCAATTCACATGGATACAGAAAAGTGAATGTCTGGTAGACTGATGTTCGCCATGCCATGCACAGACAAAGGGACACAGAGAAGACGTGAGTCTCCAGGCCCTGCCTATTTTCCCCAGCCCACCTAGCTCGTGTTCTTAGTACTCATCTCTGTTAACACCCCTCTTCCTGGAATAGGCCCTCTATCTAAATCCTTTCTGGCAACTGAGAGGGAAGTGAAAGGAAAAGCTTCCTATTTTGTTTCTTAAAAATAATCAGCTAAGATAATCCTCGTGCCAAAGAGACGTATTATGGGGTGGCAAAATCCTGCTTCCCTCCATCCACATCTCACGCTGCATCTTAGGATGAGTCAACATACATTCATTCATCCGTTTGTTTGCTCTTAATTCAACACATGCGCCAACCTACAGAAAATAAGGCAGTTAGTTCATCTGAAGCAATATTTGTGAATTAAAGCTGGTAAAATCATTAAGTGAAAGAATTGTTTCTTCCATGGCTCTTTCTCTGTATCTTTTCTCCATTTTGAGGCTGATTTCCCCTGGGTGCTGCCCCTGGGTTTCTCAGCTCGGTGGTGGCTTAGCTCTTGCCCAGGCTCATCTTTCATACACCCGGTTCATGGTCCTATTCTCCGCCTGTGGAGAAGAAAATGCATGTCGTCTGGTCTGAGGTTTGCAATACCCCAGTTATTCTACAAGTACCAGTTAAGGGCTCATAGGAAGCAAGATGGGTGTAACTTTTCTCCATTTTAGAGAAAACAAAAACAAGGTTAAAAAAAAACCCACTAAAGCAACTTGTCACACACAGTTGGCAGATGGCATAGCTTCATCTGAACCCTGCTCCCTGCCACCCCTCACCCAAGCCCCCACGCTTTCTCTCATAGTCACTAAATGGCTAATTCTTCTGATAACCTTCCTTGTGCTAAAAGGCACGTGACTTAAGGTGCTATTGCTCTGGTGGTGGCTGGGACTCCCGCAGCGTTCCTCACATCACACTGTATGGCGGCCTCCCACCGGCCAGCATCCACCTCCATCTGCTTAGCAGGGAGTCACGGAGCCCAGATAAAAACCAGAGTCCACAGGTGAGGAGCTGGCAGATGCATAAAAGGAAAAGAGACTTTAGAATGTTAGGTGAGGCTTTTTACAGCTTTTAATGCCCACTGAGAGGTTTTAAAGCACCTCAGCCAAACAAGGCCAAGGCAAGTTCTGAAGAGGGAAAGAAACCGAAATATCACGGAGAAAAGAATTGTCCTTCCTGAGGAGCAGTTGCCCTAGCAGACTTTTTCTGACAAGCCACTCCTTCACTGCCCAAATCACAGAGCCACCATGCAGCAGCTCCTGCTGCGATGAGGAAGCTGCCAGCTGAGCCCTGGAACAGGGGAGGCTGAGAGATGCTAGTTAGAGCAGACGGAGAGGGAGCCATAGGGACCAGCATCTGCGTGAGGCCAGTGCTGGCCAGGCGTCTGCTGACGGGTGCGCTGGTGCCTGGACAGGCAGCCAAGGTCAGCACTGGCAGGTCAGACGATATGACCTTGCGGTCCAAGGGGAACCCTCACAGGCTGACCTCGTGGCCCCACGGGCAGTGGAACAAACTTCTCCAGAGCTGTGGGTTGTACCCTAGGGTCAGGCTCACTACAAACCCTGGTGAACCCGTGGTAAGAACCACACGCCTCTGCTAGGAGAGGAGAAGCAGAGTCAGCCAACCCCAAAATATGCTTTGTGGGATATTGATTATTTTAAGCTGGTTAATTTTAAGACAGACTCAGGAAAAAAAAAAAAAAAACACCTTTGATGTGCTCCCTGACTGCCTAAAAGAATTTAGATAGAGGACCTGTTCCAGGAAGGGAGCTATTATCAGAGGTAACAATAATTTAATAGGAACCTAGCTAGGCTCCTTGGATCAAAGTCCTTTCTGTGTGTTGAAGATGGCCCGGCAAATATTAATTTAGTTTACTCACATCTGCATGTGAATTGCCTTCCTGCCCTTTGAAGTTTCAAATTCCAACCCCCTTCTCCTTAGCTCAAAGTGGCGTATAAGCCTCAACTGCCCGATTTGTTCTGGGGCCCCCACATTCTTGTAGTACCTCTGTATGTACATACGTAGAAGAAAAATTAAATTTTCCTCCTTCCACATGGGGAAATGGCATTAAAAGCAGAAGTCTTCCCCCAACCCAGAAAACCTCTCTGCAAAAGAAATAGAGCCAAAAAAATTGTTTTTGCCAGTGAACACGCATTAAACCAGAATGTGATGCACATCACCGGCAGTCCCGAGAGACTGCAAAACAGAAAGAAATCTCACCCCTTATACAGCCAAATAGATAGGAACCATCATACCCATGTTCTCAAGATAAACAATAACTAGCCCTCAAGTAGGAGAACCAACCTGACAGCAGCATTTGTCACTCTTGGTTCATCCTTGACTCACGTGGTAGCTTATTAGCTTTAGCCGGGGAACAAACTTCTCATATCTTCATGACAGGAGGTAGTTTTGTAACTTGCAGTAAGGAGCCCACCCTCCCCACAGAAGCTGGGAGATTGGGGTGATATTTTCCTTGACGTTTACATTTCAGAGAGATGGCTCCCAGGTCCTTGAAAAAGGCATTCATGGGTCATTAAGCTGACAAAAGTCCTATCTCGTTTTCAAAAGGATTTATATACATTTCCAAGAGAGAAGAAACTACTTACAAGTTTTCTGAAGTAAAAGGTCTGAGAAGTAGGAGGGAAAGGAATCTCAACAGGGAGAATTAAACCTCTTATTTTTTATTTTTCTTTGTCCTGACGCACCCCGCCCCTGTGCATTCTGGGTTTGCAGGTTGTCTGATTCTGAGGCCTTGACATACAGTTTTAAAGCTTTGCAAAAGATCCTGTTCGGCAGTTCAGAACAGGCTATGAGAGTCATGAGCATCACAATCACCTGAGGAGACTGATTAAAATGCATATTATATTCCCAGCATCTGAGCAGAGCCACAAAATCCAATTCTCTGGAGTACACTTGGTGACAAGACAAAAAACTCAACACTGTGAACCATGTCTTCTTCACCTATACCCTTTCACTTAAGATATTACAGAAATTATCAACTGTGGGCTAATAAAGAAAACTTAGAGTTAACAGGCACTCTCATTCAAAGCAAATTACTAAATATTGTCATTAATGTTGGCCAGAGGATTCCCTTCCGTCCTTCCTTGCTTCCTCCCCTCCTTTTTTCCCCGCCTCACTCCTTTGCTCCTTCCCTCTCATTCTTCCTTACTCTTCAATTCTGGCTTCATAGAACTGAGACCATGGGAAGACTATTTTTGCCCTATTGAAAGACAGTTTAGACATATTGGTTCTCTGTGAGAGACAGTCTGGTTGCTTCTCACACATCTCCTTCCTCTCCGTCTGGCAAGTTTCCTGACTTTCGGATACATGTCCTCTGTCTCGAATCAAATATGCTTTCAGGAAAGCAGATCACCCCCACTTGTGAGTTTTGGACTTCTGGATTAGGCCTAATCACATCCGCAGACCCTTGCTGAAGTTATTGGTTCATAAACAGAAAAGCAGTACAGTACATGTGAATGTGGTCTAAATGCCAGTTAGGCAGGCATGAGGGGCAGGAGTGAAGGCCCAGCTCTGTAACCATAGAAACCTCACTTGAAGACCTTCTTTAAGGACCTCCCAGAAACACCACCCCCTTTAGGGTTATAAGTTAACCCAAATCCTAGGGCACTAAGGTCCTAAAAGCTGCTGGTTAAACCATCAACAAATGCTTGCTCAAAAAGTACCACTCCAACCTGTCCATAACCTCAGCCTCATTATACCATCATTATAATATCATGCTTTACATGGCAGTTCATGAATCTAATTATAACAGACTGAATTCTGGGTAAGCACATGTGCAGTAGGCAAAGTGTTATACAGCAGCCAACTGTCAGTCAAGGGGACTTCACATGTGGATCATCTAGGGCCTCCCATCATGGCCCAAATATAAACAGACCTTCCCATTTCTGTGTTGTTACAGCTCTCTTCGCTGAAAACCCACTGCTCCCTTGGAGCCTACTCTGCCATCTTTTATCTTTTCACCTCCCAAATTCCACAGGGCTCCAGCCTTCCTTACTGCAGCTCGTCTCCTTCTAAAATGTATTTTCAGTAAATCTTACTTCTTCCAAATCTTACTGACCTAGAATTCGTAGCTGCATTGGCAGGGAAGAACTGAGGACACCCCGCTCCATGCCACTGGGGTGACCCCGAGTTTCACAACACCCCACTTGTAGAAGTGCCCCCTCCCCCACCCTTGCCCTTAACTAGCCCTGGGAACGACAGCCACCTTGTGACCACACGTGGAGGCCTGCTGCAGAAGAAAGCTGATGCCGGACCAAGCAGTGATGAGAGAAGCAAAGAATCAGAGCCTTCCTGACAATTCCCGAGTCACAGAATTAAACCAACGGAAACCTAAGCTTCTGGTAGTAAAGTGAGGCCGTAAATTCCCTTTAGTGTTTAAGCTGAACACTAAAGCGGTTTGAGTTGAGTTTTCTGTTATTTGCAACTAGACGCGTCCTGAAAGATCCAGTGCACACTTTACCAGGAGGGAATTCCTGCTTTATAATCGAATTGCATTTGAAAAAGCTAGTAGAGTGCTAAAAACAAAATATTTGCGTTTTAAATACTTCTTGCTGCCACACTGAGCAGCTAAGTACTTACCATGCTAAGAACTGCTATTTGCTGCAGGTTGTTTTTACAAGAAATGTGGCAAGCTGTGTAAGTCACTTTATTCCATAATTTTGGGGGAAGGCTCCAGTATGCTGTAATTGCTATTCCATAGAGGGCAATTAGTATGGGGTTAATACCAAATGGATAAGAAAGATAATGTTCGGCAAATAAAACATACAGTGAAGCAGTGTATATAATAGCACAGTAGTTTTATTGATGGCAGAAGAAAAAATTCTTTCACTTGTAAAAGGTATTTGCTCTATTGAACTCAGTATTTTTCCCATTCTTGGTGGGAAAATTTGTTTGAATTTTTTTCCCCCTAAAATCTGCTTTTTCGTTCTTCAAATAATAATAACCACCATGGCTGCATCTTATTCTGAAGGAAAAGTCGAAGGTCTATGAACGTTCCGAACAGGATGTTTCAGTCACTGGCTCCTTTCTTCCCAAAGACTCTATTTAAAAAAGAGAGGAAGAGAGTGAAATTGGACCCTCAAATTTACTTTTCCATATTCAAGATACACTGATGCTGAAACTTATCTGTAAATGTATAAATATCTATGCTAGTGTAAATGTCAATAGATGTCAAGTAGAAGAAATTGAATACCGCTGTCTAATTTATAAACATCATTTCTACATAGCAATATGTAAACCAAAAAGCCAAATCTTTTTAAAACAATTTTCTTTTAAATTCTTAAAGCACATCTCTGTCTGCGTTAGACCCTTTATTACCAGCATGTCGATTTCAGGAATTTTGATTAACTAATCATTTTTAAAAGAGGATGACCTAAAAAAGATGCAATCTGCCAATGAACCACTTCTGCCCCCATCCTACTCACCTCCAGTGTCCCCTCCGAACACCTCTGAACTAGTGTAGTCCACACGGGGCATTTATTCTAGTCTGTCACCTCCCCTGCCTCCTCCCCACCTTTCCCAGGTGGCACTCTAGCTGACATGCTTAGGGTGGTGACAATAGAAAATGCTGAGAGAGACGGTAAGAAGCCTTATCTGCTCCGTGTTGAGCTTCACACATGAAAGAATGCTCGGGCTGCATACAAATCGCTCATAAACTTCTGAAGTAAATAGTCTCCTGCTGAGAAAATAAAGAGCTTCGGCCACTATCATGCTCACGCGGCATCCACCTGCCGGCATCCCACGGCTCCTGACAGCCGTCCTTACAGCGGGCGTTTCCCTGACCTTGATTTGAAAGATTTCGCAAAGGGATTCTGGACTGGTCTGGATTATCAAAAGATTTTTTTTTTTTCACATTTAAAAAGGTATCTTTTACCAGCTAAAAAAAATGGTATTAAACCCTTAGGAAATAAAGTTGGGGTATTTATGTAGTCAGTCGTCTATGCTTAGCTGTAGGTTCCAACGTTTCTGGCTAATATGTGAAACTGTAAAGATGATTCTTTCCTCAAAAAAAAAAAAATCAAGAAACGAGAAATGAAGTTTCAAGTGAGTCGACACCGGTCACGCTGCTTCGCACGCTGGGCCGTAACCGCCGTGGTGCCGCCCTGTCTCACGCACGCGTCCCGCACCGTCTGCCACTTCCCTCCCACAGCGGGACGTGAACCCCAAACCGCCTTCACCTTGACCACCGCAGCAAGCTGTCCTACATCTAACTGCGGTACTGTCTTACGTGCGGTGTTGATCATCTCTCTCTCGTTTAGACAGACGTTCACGGCAGCTCCAAACCCATCAAACTCTTAATGTGTCCCAGGCCATGCTCTCCTGCCACCACCGATAAATATTTTTAAGGCCCACTGTTCTGGTTTACATCCTCTACCGTAGCCACGGGAAGCCGCTTGTCGCGGACTTCACCTCTTCCCCTCTGCAGCCTTCCTGAGCCTTCAGAACGTCTCTGGAGGACTCTATCCTACCAGGACAATGAAGCGTACAATTCATTTCTAAGGCCGGACCCTGTTGTTGCTGGTGTCTAGTTTCTATAACCGCAATCATGTCAGAAACCTCTTCAAGTGCACATAGTTTTGGTCCGTTTCACTGATTAAAGAACGATGTATAATTTCTCTACCTCTGCTCATATTTCTAAGCTGTCTGTAACGATTATGATGAGTCGGGAACTAGAAGTTTGGAATTTTGGGCCCTGTCTTCTCTCAATGAACGTACCCACAATGCTCCCTGAGACCCCTCTGTCGCCCAGCCCTGACTCCCACGCATTTGTTAATCACGGATGTCGTCCTTCACACCAGGCCCAGGTAGAATCCAATCCCTCTCCGTCTTTAGGGAAGTGTATGCGTCTGTATGTGTGTGGGGTGGGGTGGGTGGGGAGGAAGTAAGGGGGTATAGAAACCTTTGACCTTATTTTAAATCTTGTTTCAAGCAATTTGAAAGACCTCAGAAAGCTAACAGGAAATTCTTAGTTTTCATTTGCCTTACAAGAAATTTAATTATAAGGACATTGAGCTTACTTTAAAGATGTTTTGCTTTTCTACTTAAGAGTTTAAAAGTGTTTTACATCTGTTTACTTAATGGCCTTGTATTAAGTACAAAGAAAAGCCAAGGGTAAGAGGGAAAAGGTGCTATCCTGGCTTGCTCAGGTAAATCAGAAGTCAGGTAGCATCAGGCTTTCGCTCCAGGCAGACTACTACATAAAAAGCTAAGAGCTAAAAAGAAAACATTTCTTCACTTAGAGATAGCAGAACTAATTTTCAACCAATGAAGGGGCTTTGGGGAAGCTGAAGAAAATACAAGACTGTGAGACAGTGCTGTCCAGCAGAAATATAAAGCGAGACACATACATAATGTTTATTTCCTCACAGTCACATTAAAAAAGTAAAAATAAATAAGTTCTAATAACATATTATTTAACCCATCTATCTAAAATATTACCATTTCAATATGATCAATAGTAAGATATTTTGCTTTTTTTTAAACTAAGTCTTTGAAATCTGGTATGCATTTTTCATTTACAGCTCATGTACATTTCTAGTGCTAACCA